>OX376373.1:78857702-78995677 GCA_947369275.1 Nemotelus nigrinus
TTAGCTGAGTTTTTGTCCAAGAAGATACCTAGATAGCGGACAGAGTCTGGACCCCAGTGAAGGGAAAAGCTATTCAAAGGTAGAGGCGTATTAGGCTGAAGGCAGGGTTTCCGATTCTTACAGAAAAGAGAGCTTCAGTTTCGTTTGATAACTCTGTGAATCCGCTTTCCAGCGTGGTTTTAATGACAGCTGGACATACTGATGAACAGTGCAATGCGATGTCGTCAGCAAAAAGACTGATTGAACAATCAGAAAGCTAGGATATATCGCTTGTAAAAACATTTCAAAAAAATCGGGCTGAGCGCCAACCCTTCGGGAAGCCCAATTCCCGTTCTATATAATTTAACATAAAAGGTTCTTGACAAGTTGGGTAAGATGCATTGGAAATCCACATGAGTGCATTTTATAAACAAGTCCATGGTGCCTGACACACGCCTTTTCTAGATCTAATGTGAGAAAACCAGTAGATTTCCTTGTGGCGAAGTTGTCAAGAATGAAATTTTAGAGTAGTGCAATGTTTATCTTGAATCCGAATTGTTTAATCAAAAATTATATCATTTTCATCAATGTAAGGCTGAAAAAATTCTTTCAATATTATTAGATACGTTTGTTTGCAATCTAGCACCGCACGTTAGCGTAGAGTTGCGGTTGCTCGAAAATGTTGTTGCATGTTGTTGTTGCATGTTGTTGTTGCATGTTGTTGCATACGCTGAGCTTTTGCTTAGGTTAGTTGTTAAATTAGAATCATACATAGAAAAATCCTATGTATATGAAATCTTATCTAGGTTTTAATCGAAATCAGACATGAAACTTGCATATGAAACAATCTACAATGTAATGTGCATTGAAACACTAAAAGCAGTCTACACACTACAAGATTTGATGCAAAACAATTGGCAATCACGGAGTGCTAAGCCAATTCATTCAATTGGAATTGCCGGTTGCACAATAGTCAGCCGCAGTGGTAGAATCGTTAAGAACACTCTTACTGTTATCAGCACACTTTACATAAAAGCTCATAAAAAACCGCTGCTTAACATATTCTGCTTCAATGATGCGACATCTACAGGATTTCGTTGTTGTATTCAATATACTTAACAAAATTTGATCGGCTCGGGAGTGCAAAAAACGCACCTTTTATGTATGTAAGATCTAGGCTTGTTTGATTTATGAATCAATATGATTGTTGCAATCGTGCACTTTTTTGTGATAAAAGATTTACACAGAAAGCATTGAATACTTTACTACGGTAAATTATTGTTTTCCTGGGTATATGTTTCAGAAATTTGGTTTTGATTGAATCGAAACCATCTTCATTTGACTTGAGGGATCTTCTAATATTTTTGATAATGTGAGGAGGAATATGAGGAATATTTGAGTTAGAAGAAGTTTCTAAGTGATTGACAGCTACGCGAGCATTAGGTACTCTCAGTTGAAAGGTCACTAACAGTAGTTGCAGCGCTGTGAACATTTTACTCGCAAAGCTGCTCATCAAATACCGGATTTTTTCTACACCTGTTACAAACAAGTGATGACTTTGCTCAATTGGGTAAAAACTGTTATTTTTCTTCCTAAGAGTTCTTGCCACGTTCCAGAAACATCTATTGCCTTTTTTAAAGAAGATAGTTTTAGCTTCCAATATACATTTTGATGTTTAAAAACTTCCGACTTTACAGATGTCAATAGTATGTTATTAATTGCTTTGTAACAGACGATTCTGGTATGCTGCCATTTTCTGCGATAGTAGTTTCTCTCAATGATTAGTTGCTTGATTTTTCTAGAGAGTAATAGATTGGACAGAAATTTTTCTAATACCGATTTCGGAATAACCGCATCTGCAGTCTTGTATATATGTTTTCCAATGTGATGGTCTATATTCGCTTAAGGAAAATTTTTTCCATGTTAACCGAGTTTGATGGTCAATCTATTTTATGCGGTAAGAGCAATTTTTCCTCCTCAACGGTCTTCCACCTTGTCGGCGGTGTTGGGGCTCAGGGCGGTTGCTCATCAAGCCAGATGCATTGCTGCCTTGCTCAGAGGGACCTAGGGGAAGGATACTTCGAATTTAAACCAAATCATGGACGAAAAGAAAGGAGAAAAAGTTACGGCACAAGGAGTTGGATACCCAGTACTGGCAGCCATCAAGGACAAGGGAGCAGGCCCCGGGTCGTCGCTATCCAGCGACTGCAACGCTATGGAGGTTGAACACTTGGCCACTGTAGCAGATTCAATTACAAGTGGTGCTACAATAAACGCAGCGGTGGTGGAAGGAGGAGCTCCAAGCCTAAACGATCCCCACATCAAACAGCAACTTATGAGGTAGCTAGCATCTCCGCTGGCCAACTTTCAAGTTGCACGAAACTGACGCGCAAGGGTGCCAGAATACTCGCAGACTCGGACTCGGAGAGCATACTTTCGATCAAAGCGGAGGAAATGCTCGTCAAATCACCTGAGCGAAGCAAAAGTGCTGGTCTCCAGAAGAAGCACAGGCCCAAGCCGAGTAAGGAAGCCAAGAAAGCGCTGGCAAAGTACAAAGTGGCGTTGGACATTGTCGACAGACTCGGCAACAGACCATCCCTTTCCGCGGAGGAGAAGGATCAGTAGGGCTGGGCTCAGACGACAAAGGCAAAAGGTCGCGAGTATTTGGCTGGCACAGAAAAGCCAGCTCTTAAGGACTCTGTCTTCCACAGCAAGGTGGACCAACTGAAGAGAAAAAACTGGCGACCAAGAGGTCAAAAAATGAGACCAGTCGGCAAGAGGTCCAACAGCCCTCCACCTCGAAGCTGAAGAAGGTCATGAAGACCAGCGATGGGGATAAACAACTGCTTATCTTGGCTTTGATAGATCGCAGCAATCCGTTGTGTCAATTGTCGCTAGAGAAGTGGAAGATCGTTGAGTCAGGCTTGCTCAATGTGATGATGGACCCTATGCAGAAGCACTTTGAACTTTGGGCGGGCTGGCTCAAGGGCGTAAAGATCATTAAGTGCAACGATGGCGGCGCGGTGGTGTGCGGCTATAGTCTCGGAGCTACTGGGGCTAAGGAAAGGGGCTCGCTTAGCAATTGTGGACAGAGGGAGCATCGAAACACTGACTAGAGCGAAAGTAACAATACCACGGGTAGTTGAACCGGAGGTGGCCCTGAGCCGACTGCAAAGGCAAAACCCGGAAATTCCAACACAGAATTGGAAGATCCTGGATACGTTTTTGTAAGATGGTTTGTGGTGTAAGTAGTATTTACCTGTGCCTGAAAAAATGCCACCCGAAGGATGGTAATAATAACACCCTGGAGGCTGCTATATTGCGAGCGATTTGGGCACCGTTGACTTGCAGGGTACTACGGCTGATCCCCAGAGAGATGAGGCGCAGGTCAAGGAGGATGCTGCAACCAGCACTCAAAATGCTGCAGATCAATCTGCACCGCAATAAGTTGGCCTTGGCTGAACTATTGCTGACACTTGACGAAGGTAAGTTTGACGTAGCGCTGGCTCACGAACCTTGAATTTCTGTAGAGAGCTGGGTTGTGGGACTGGTGTCACGTTATTTCATTCCTTTCTTCCCCACCACAGTAGCAAGAATAAGAACGGCTATGCTGATAAGGTTGAATACTCACGCCTACCTTCTATCTAATTTCAGCACGGACGATCTTACAGTGGTGGCATGCGAGGGAGACCAAGAGGAGCAGTTGCTGCTAGCATCAGCCTACATGGCACACGACAGAACCGCTCCGCTGGATGAGGTCACAAAAGTCACCGTGGATCACAACAAAGTGTGTGAAAATTTTCAAGCTACTCAATTGCCCTATGTTCTCCGATCTTGGTTGCATGTTATGTATACGTAATGTCAATCGATCAGATAGATCTCAATTAATGTTTTCCTTTTTCTTTTTCTTTCTTTAGCATAAAGGTTTTATCTACTGCAGATATAATCTTCATGCTTAGTAATGTGTAGAAAGAACCTTTATGCTTAGTAATGGGGCCAGTTTTTCATTTCATGTTACAACAAAAAAGTGCTATCTACATAAAACCTATCTTCCACAACTATTTTCAACGGGAAAGCTTTTACTTGAGATTTACTTCACATAAACGTATTCGTATCCATGTTTAAACTTTCATTACGTTTGGAGGTGTCTGCAGGATTTAGAAAGCACAAATAATTGAAAAATTCGAAAGTGCTAAAAGGTGGGTAGAACCTTTACGCTTAGTAATGCAGAATATTCAAATTTATTGTTCATCTTCTTTGTCACCAAAGTGCAAAAACTCCTTTTCACTTCCATTTCTTATCAAAAGCGACGTTTAAACCGTATATCAGCTGTCTATGCACGTCCATTTTGCATTAGCTACTTTCTTGTTATCCCCCAGACTGCGAGCAGCAAATAGCTGCTACCATAGCAGCTATTCCCGAATCTTGGACAGCCCAACTGTCAAATAGCAAGCAACAAAAAGTAGCTATGTATTTCGTGACATTGGACTGCCCGAGCAGCTAATAGCTGCTAAAGCAAAAAACTATTGAACACATCCCTGATAGCTGACTGAGTGGCGCAAACTTTGTGGCGCAATTAGAAAATCGACCGAAAATTGAAACTCTTGACATTTCATTCGTCAGGAATGAATAGTGTCTCTGCTTTTCTCCATTGCCAAAATTTTCGCTCAAAAGAATGACCAGATAATGGAGACATGTCAAAATTTAGCTTCACGATTAACTCAGCAACAACTTTAAGAAGAAGAAACAACACAGCAGGTTTGGAAACAAACCCTTATCGATAAGAGCGTGACCAACACGGATGATTCGTCACGACGTTCACAATCGATTGAAAATTAAAAAGCTTTCGTGCCCTAACGAGAGATATCACTTTCAACAGCTAACAGTGTAATCCGGAACACCTTCAATAAGTGACAAGGGTACGGCGAAGGTTGGTGAAGTTGGGCCGAATGCATCGCTCACCAAGAGAAAGAGAGTCAAAAGACTGAAAGTACAAATTCTTCAAAACAAATTCTGAAAATTCAAACATTCTATGATCTTTTTTGAGCATATGAGTTCATCTAATGCCGGATTTACATTCTCGCCGAGGAATGCCAAATGTAGACAAGGTCTGTGTGTAAATGGTCTCCTTGTCTATTCTCGGCTGTTTTTTTCATGGCAAGCACGCGAGTTACGTTACCCAAATCCACAGAAAACATAAAAACGTTAGTCACATTACCCAAATCCACAGAAAACATAAAAACGATAACCGAAACTTGCGATCCGCGGAAAATGAACGGATCAGGTAACAGCCAGCTTAACTGGAAACGGCTAAGTCTAGACGTTAGTCCGCATTTTTCAATTCCCACGGAAAATTTCTGCCAACGCAACAATTTGCCGTGAGAAACATTCCGCGATTTGGGAAACGTACTCGACTTGCGAAACTAAATGTAAAACAGAATTTAGTCTTAAGACCACCACTGTACGATTAACAACAATTTGAAGTGAATAAACGAATAATTGTGTTCTTCAACATATAAAGTTTTATTTTTTGAGTTGCCTGAAGGTTAACTTAAATAAGTGGCGCAGTCGGTAGGATCTCTCTCTAAAGAAAGGGATCCAATAATCGAACTTAAGAACCGAAAGAAATTAAAGTTTTTGAAAAGTTAAGTGAACAGTGAAAAATTATAATTTTAACTGATACTAACAGCAAGAGCAGAAGCCTACTTCAATTGCTCAAATCATTTGCTGAGGCTGGTAAATGATCTTGCTGAATAAAATAAACAGTAATTATTGAAACAAGTGACTCAGTGACTTAAAAGTTGAACAAATTTAAAAAGTTGAAATACTGTGAAATAAGCTAACGCCGATATTGAGGAAGTGTTATCTAAGGTGAATGTTTTCAAAGAGATCGGTGGCTTTTGACAACAATCGAAACTTAAACAACGAAACAATGGCAACACAAAATATGGAAACCCTATCACAATATCAGCAGGAGATGGAGACATTGCGAGCACAACTGCAGCAACAACACCAACTTATCGAACAACAACAGCAAGTGATCCAACAACATCTATTACAGCAACAGGCAGTGGCGGCTCGTCACAGTGGGCAAAGTGGGCCGGGCCCACCCTCTAAAACACATAAATAATAATTTTAAATAAAAGTTTGAGTCATCATATACATATTAATTCATATACGTTTAACATAATAAATCCTTCTATAATTTTAATCCAGCAACAGCACATTTTTATATCATTCATTCATACCATGCAATGACGTAAAATCACATAGTTCCATACATACATTGAATGTCCATCGCGCAATGTATCAACATATGCTCATACATATAAAACAATTACTACAATAAGCTACAAGCATAAACTATACGATACAATATAGACCTGCATCTTGTACACATAAATGTGTATTCCTCTTCTCAGTCCCATACACGCCACGACGGGCAGACGCATCACTAGCCCATTCATAATTCTTCTACATCATCTACACTATGCTACAAACGTAAGTATAAGCGAAGGTATAAGTTCGCGTTTGTGTGTTTATCGATTTCTGTTCATCAATGTGGCTCGGTGGGCCCAAGCATCACTGGCCCACAATGCGTTGTTACCAGTCCAAGCTGCGATCTATGAGCATTGACGCTTTCAATCGCAACAAAATTGATTTTGTATATTGGGCCGGCTCTTCATCTACGAAAAATTGACGTGTGCAATCGCGTCAAAATCTATGTTGCATATTGGGCCAGCCCATCATGCGTTTACATGCGTAGCTTGAATCAAAGAACTACAAGATCATGACGCGCGCAAGTTTCTCTCAGCTCTATGCTTGTGCGTGCGTCACCAGGAGAGTTCGGTTTATGAATGAATGAATGAAAAATTGTTTGTGATATTTTTTTCAGCATTTTTTTTTCAAATTATAAACTATAAATGAGCTTAGTTAGATCATAGTAGATTCCATTAATGGGAGTATTTTTGTGAAAAATATTATGAAAAAAATGTAATTCGACGTGTGTTAATATTGTATTGAAAATCAAAAGAAGAATAATGTGGCGGAAGACAAATCTATGTGCACCTGCATGTATGGAAAAAGATGCAAATTTTTCTGATGTGAAAAATTAGCGAATAGGTATGGGAATTTACCTATAGCATGATTGTTTTTGAAATATATCCCAAAAGAAAATTAATTTCAGGATTTGAAGCATGAAATGCTTATTTGTCTTCTCAGGATAAATTTAAAACAAAGGTTAGGGTAGATCCTGGGTGTAAAATGCAAAGTGTAAAAATTACAAGAAGAAAAATGCACCTCTCATCTTTCATATAAAAAAAAGACAACTCTGTTATAAAATGGAAATAAATCAGCTAGCATAAATTTAGTCCATAAACTGTGCTAACAGATTTTCCAAATTCTTCAATAACAGCTCTTGCAGATGGCGTTAGAAACTTTTTCTGGATGAGTTTTCCGTTTGCAGTGGTACTTTTGAAACTATTCAAAACGATCTCATCATTAGTAAATGTACTATATTAAAAAAACTTTATATTTGTACTACATTAAAAAGCTTTATAATTGCTGAGATTCATAACGCTCCCTGTTATTCCTGGCAAATCGATGAGTCCACTGACACCAAGTGTTTGTCTCAACTATCAGTGATTTTTCAATACGTTTCAGAACAAGGCATTACAGTAGAGAGATTCATGGTTTTTTTTATGTAAGTCAAGGCAAAAAAGCTGGAGATCTCTATAATTTACTAACTAAACATTTAAGCATTTCGATATTGCCAGCATATTAGTGGGACAAACCTATGATGGTGCTTTTGTGATATCGGGGACTTGCAAAATAAAAGAATGCCGCATCTTTTTCGTGAATTTGACTGGGTTATTAGCATTTTTTTCCAACTCGACGAAGCGAACTAGTATAGTTGATAAAGTTAATCGTAGGTGGCTACCTGATTGCAGCAATACACAATGGAACTATAAGTCTCGAATAATTTAAGGTCTTTCAAATAGTGCAAATGAGTTGCTGGAAGTCTTCGAAATATTTTTAAATGATGAAGCCTTTGTCCAACATAAAGAAACGATTAAAGAGTCTGTGGGCTTCAGGCATATTTTGTCGGTCTTCTCGTTTTCATTTTTGCTAAAAACTATCAACCTTATGTGTCAACAAACAGGTGTTCTATTTGAAATATTAATTATTGTAAAGTTAAATGCAGATATTAATTATTGTAAAGAGCAAGTCAGTAACTTACTACTAACATTAAAATCATATAGAGGAGACGATACATATTTTGAAAAAAAATTTAACGATGTTTGCAGTAATTTTGGGCAACCTGTTAAAAGATGTAAAATAGACTACGGTAGCATTTCAGATGCGAAAACTTATTTTAAAAGACTTCATGCGTTAAATTTAGACTAATCTAACTAAACCTTTCGGATGTGAAAAAAATAGATTTTATCAGTTTCATTAATAGTAGTAATCTCAAATCATTTGTGAAGGCTTTTCTTAAAAATCTACTAGACTCTCTTATCGACAGCTATTCCTAAATGTTTGAAAAAATTAAGCAACGAAACGAACTTTGTGTGTAGTAATTTGATCATAACAAATTTGGAATCACGCAGAGTTTATCGGACCTTTTAATTTTTATATCTGATAATAAGTTACAAACGGAAGTATTGGATATTTATAAATTGCTAAGTCAAGTTGCTTCACTGGCATCTTCTTCCATTTCAGTTGAATGAAGTTTTTCAGCTCTTAAGAGAGTAAAAACCTTTTTACGGAATTCAATTTGTCAGACAAGGCTTTCCGATTTAAGTACAATGGAAATTGAAAGGGATTTAGTTAAAATGTTGCGAGAAGGTTACAATTTCAAATTTCACAACCAAATAATTGATATCTTTGCTTCATCAATGACGTAACCAAATAATTTACAAGCATATGTAGTAAATTATATAGAGCATCACGCTTTAATCTTTATTTTTAAATACGTTTGAAAAATGTTAAATTTGATGTAGAATATTTTGCATGTATATATGTATATTAAACCACTTGAAACAAGTGTTTTAGTTTCATATATTTTATACTGAGGAGCATTGAAATTGAATATTTCTCGGAAGTCTATCTACTGCGTAAACGTAGTAGATAACTAACTGGATCGATTGAAAGGTGTGCATATAGGTGTTATATAAATAGCGACCAAAACACTAAATTTTATTTATTTGAAAAAACTGACCAGCATACAACGAAATCAACGAAAATTTGTTCGGATAACAATAAAAAACTGGGCCCACCCAATCTCAACAAGCACGAGCCGCCACTGGCAACAGGCAACACAAAACCAAGTTGCAAACTTCGAACTGACACCAGATCAAATCTTAAGGAAGTTCAACCAAATAAGGACTTTTTCTGGCAATAATCCTGATTATTTTTCTGGCAATAATCCTGATTAGAGAACGTCGCATCATTATGTGAAAACAACGAAGCTCTATTAAGGTATGGGATTTCAGCGACAGTGAAGGAGAAAATACAAGGAGAGGCCAAACAGTGTATCCAGCGGCTGGGAGAAAATACTACATGGGAAGCAGTGAAGGACGAATTGAAAACGCACTATCGACCCAGAACCAACTACAAGCGATTGATGGACGAAAGCCGCAACCTAAAGGTTAGTACACTTCGAGAATTACTTAACACCATTCGCAACATTAATTTTAAGTTAAACGAATTGTATGAATTTGATGACCATAAACCACAAAATTATTCCCCCGATAATAACGATAGAAATCTAGTGGATATAGTCAAAGACATGATATCAGGTAGCTATCGTACTCTTATCACAAGAGAAATGTCATTAATTGAAGTTTTTAATAAATTTGATGATTTGTATCTTCTCGATGAAACTGATGTAATTCACTATAAGTTTCGCAAATCCACCCACCCTAATTCAAACACAAAAATTAGAAGTAACGATTATAATTCAAGCAATAAAACATTTCACTCCGAAAAATTCAATTCAAACCATGTAAACAGTAAACACCATACCAATAGAAATTTCAATTCAAATATCAATCATGCTAACGATAGACGTGAAAATACTCCCAAACATTTTCGTAATTTCAATCAAAATAATAACAAATCTGGACAAAATCAGCAAAGTGATAATTTCGGACAAAACAATAATGTAGGACGGAATAGACGTTTTGACAATACCAATACTGGACGATACAAACAATCTAACAATAGCTCAAGCCATTACAAACAAAACCGAATTCAAGAAGACACACAGCCTATGGAAATTGATACCATTCAACAACAGGAGGTAAATTTTTCCGAAGAGCCTCCCCAATTAAACTACCAATAGCAGTACTGACTGTCGATAATATTAAAATTAGATGTTTGATCGATACAGGGTCCGAAACGAGCATTTTAAATCCAAAAATATTGCCAAATTACGCTGAGGAGAAACTAACTAAACCTCTTTTTTTCACTACTCTTAATGGCATAAATGAAGTGTCCACGAAAATAGTAACTCCAATACCACAGGAATTTAAAATTTCTGGCACATTATCTTGGAAAGTCTTAAATTTGTCCGATCGTAAATATGATGCGATCATTGGACAAAATTTTCTTGTCCCGCTAAAGGCTAAAATAAATCTCGAATATGGGCAATTGGAAATCAATAACAATAAAATTCCTTTTGAATATGATGATTACCCTTTTATAATAAATGAAATTTGCAATTTAGAGTCAGGGAATATTGATAGACTCGACCTTAGTCATTTAAATAGCCTAGAAAAACAAGAAACACTGAAAATTTTGCGAAATTATCAAGATCTCTTCTACAAAGAAGGTGATAGGTTAACATCAACCCCCGAAATTCAACACGGGATCGTCACTACTACTAATAGTCCAATCTATTCAAAAATTTATAAAATCCCTCAAATATACGAAGAGGAGGTCGAGAGACAAATCAAAGAAATGCTCGATCAAAACATTATTGGACATAGTAATTCTCCATATAATAGTCCTGTATGGATGGTGCCCAAGAAATTGGATAATTCAGGCAAACAAAAATACCGCCTTGTAGTTGACTATAGGCAACTGAACGAGGTGACAATAAGCGACAGATATCCCTTACCCAATATTGACAGCATACTAGATAAACTAGGAAGGGCTCAGTATTTCACTACGCTAGATTTAGCGAAAGGATTCCACCAAATCCTGGTGAAACCTGAGGATAGGAAAAAAACTGCATTTTCCACACCTTTCGGACATTATGAGTACATTCGGATGCAGCCACATTTCAACGGCTAATCAATACTGTCTTAAAGGGTTTGATTAATAAAATCTGTTTGGTTTTTTTGGACGACATATTGATTTTCAGCACCTCTTTAGAGGAGCATATCGATAACCTGAAAAAAGTTTTCAATCGGCTTAAAGAATCCAAACTCAAAATTCAGGTAGATAAGTGTAATTTCCTTAAGAAAGAAACAGAGTACCTCGGGCATATTTTGACCCCTGAAGGAGTCAAACCGAACCCTAATAAAATTAGAGTCATTAAGGACTTAAAACTACCTTCCACTGCAAAGCAGATTAAACAATTTCTAGGAATAACTGGGTATTACCGGAAGTTTATAAAAAATTATGCAAAGGTAGCCTATCCATTGACAAGTTACTTAAAAAAAGGGATGAAAGTAAACAAGGAAGATCCGAATTATATTTCGGCATTTGAGAAACTGAAAGAAATCCTCACGAACCACCCAATATTGAAATATCCAGACTTCAATAGGGCGTTTTAACTAATCACCGACGCAAGTAATTCTGCATTGGGTGCTGTGCTTACACAGGATGGCCACCCGATATGTTACGCATCGAGAACCTTAAACGATCATGAGAAGAATTATTCAACGATCGAAAAGGAACTCCTGGTGATCGTTTGGGGAACCAAATATTTTCGGCCTTATTTGCTAGGTAGGGAATTTGAACTCCAAACTGATCATCAACCAATAAAATGGCTCCATACTAAATATGCAGGAAAAGACATTAGTCCGCGTCTACAACGGTGGCTTGTGTCGCTAGGAGAATACAATATAAAAATTGATTATATCAAAGGGAAAGATAACAAAATCGCTGATTTCCTAAGTAGGATCAATCCAGATGTAAACGAAATAAACGTTCTAGAGAATGAACAACATGTTCAGAAATTAAGAAAACCATTCGAAATCAGTGCATCCGAGAATGAGATTAACGTCATTGACGAATCGATGGAAGTGGAAACAATTCATTCACAAGAAGAAAATTTCAACGACCACATACCTATTTTGGATACAGTTGTAAACAGGTTTAAAACGCAAATCATCTTAAAAGAATCTAAAGATTCTGAGGTAGAATATCCTTTTAGGAATAGGCGGATAATCATTGACAAACAAGATATAGAAACTGGAATTATAAATGATATTTTACGAAGATACATTAATGTAGGAAAAGTCGGTATTTATTCCGAATTGAACGACCACGAATATAATAAACTACAGCAGGTCATAATAAAATTATTTCATGGCGTCGACTCATTGAAGTTTGTGAAATGCAGCGAATTTGCCATTGATATCGAAGATACCGAAGAATTAAACAAACAAATATCCCTTTTCCATAAAATTGAACTTGGTCATTCTGGTATATTAGCTACTTATGAGAGAATCAAAAAGAAGGTGTATCACCCAGATTTAAGGGTTGCAGTGCATAAAGTAATTAATAATTGCGACATATGCGCAAACGCAAAATACGACAGGAACCCAATTAAAAGGAAATTTCATGTGACAGAAACCCCATCTTCCATTAACGAAGTAATACACGTTGACATTTTCACTATTTGCAAACATCATTTTATAAATTTCATCGATAAATTCTCCAAACATGTAATTAGCTTCTATTTGGAAGACAAGAATAGCCAGACCTTTATCGAGAAAATGTACCAATTCCTATCAATAAAAGGGAAGATACAGAAATTTGTAATTGATAACGAATTCAACACAATCAATATTAAAGAATTTCTCAGAACCGAAAGAATAGAGTATCATTTCACTAAACCAAATAGCCACACTGGAAACGCAGATATTGAAAGGTTTCATAGTACGATTTTAGAAAAAGTGAGAGTCCTCATAAGAAAAACAGCCAATTAAAATCCAAATGTTAAAAGCCGTAAGATTTTATAACCAAACATATCACTCAACTATAAAAACCACCCCAACAGAGGTTCAAAAATTCAAAATCAATCACAATATTATTCAAGAAAGAATCAGGAAAATGAAGGAAAGGGTTATCACAAAAAGAAATCTCCAAAGGGAAGATTACACAGAGGAAAGATCAGAAGGCTTTATAAAAAACTATAAATCAGTTAGACATAAAGAAGAACCAAAATTTAGGAAGTATAAACTCAAAAACGTTCACGAGTGCAATATTAAGAGACCTTTTAAATATTATAATTCGGGAGCTCACGATGATATCGAAGAAATGCAAACCAAGAAACAAGAATTCCCTGAACTTACAAGCCAACAACAATTTATGATAAGCCAATCATTAGCCAAACCTCAAAACGAAACTATTATTTCTAAATATAATATAAGCATATCAAGGAGCGACATTGAAACTTTATTAGATAAAAGTTGGTTAAACGATAATATAATCAACTTTTATTTAAATTTGATTGCGGAGCGAAGCTTAGAAGGAAGTTCTCAGGAAATAATGAAAGTTTATGCAATGAATACATTCTTCATTCTTCGTTACCTTGAGTTAGGATACAATGCCGTTAGTAAATGGACTAAGAAGACTAATATTTTCTCATTCGACATTATCCTTGTTCCTGTACATGTCAACAAAGTTCACTGGTGCCTGGCGGTGATCGATTTAAAAAATAAAACTATCCAATACTATGACTCCTTAGGCAAGGAAAACACAGAAGTTCTTAATGCCTTAGAACAATACTTGAAGGAAGAGTCTTTGAATAAACAAAACCAACCATTCGACACCTCCGCTTTTACCAAAGAAAATGTAACGAACGCCCCTCGTCAGAATAATGAGAACGATTGCGGAGTCTTTACCTGCATAACAGCAGAATACATAGCTAGGAACAAAGCCATAACCTTTTCACAGCAGAACATCCCATACCTCCGACAAAAAATGATAGTAGAAATCGTCCAAGGAAAACTACTCCAATGATATTGATAATTTATCTTTATCACTACCCCTTCTATAACTACACACACTACTACATTCACTAATCTACATCTGAACCACTTCTTAATTGTATATTTCCACTACGATTATTTCCAGCACTATTTGTTAACGTTTCTTGTACTACTGATGATGATTTCTGGTACTCATCAAATGCTAATAGTCGACCGCATAAATTCAGAAACAGGTTTTGCCTTAATTAAAACTAGCGAAATTGAAGTGGTGAGTAAATTCGACATCATTCTACATATCATCTACCCCAAGGAAATTTTTGAAATCGTCGGCAAGTTAGAATCATTACTAAACTTAATTGAACCAGGAGTCAATAAGAACATAGCACTTCAACAAGTTGAGAGTATTAAAACCATGGCGAAAACTTTAATACATTGAAAACAGAAAAGAGCTTTGATAAATCTGGGCGGAACAGTAATGAAATGGGTATTCGGATCAATGGACGATAACGACCGACAGGACATCGAAAACCACCTGAACGTAATCGACAAAAACAACCACAACGTTATCGACCGAATCAACCAGCAAATCAAAATTAATGACAATTTTAACAAGACCTTTCAGTTAATCAAAGTATCCATTGAATCAGATCGCCTCAAAATTTCGACCAAGTTAAATGCAATAAATCAGTTAGAACAGCAAAATATGGCACATAATTTCTTTTTGGAACAAATAATTAAACTAGATTTACTAAAAAGACAAATAGAAAATATTCAAGAAGCAATTGTATCGGCAAAATCAGGTATACTGTATCCTAGTATTCTTACAAGCGAAGAAATAAAAACATATGATATAGATTTTGATAAACTGTCAAACATGAGGTCAGGAGTGGCTAAGTATGTAAACGATTCAATCATAATTGCAATTAAGGTACCAATTCAAACACTTAAAATTGATAAGAAACTTGTAATCCCAATCCCCAATTCAAAACAAAAACAAATTGATCAAGATCTAGAATATGTAATATCATCTAACAATAGCACATTTACATACCAGAATGGAAAATCTCTTAAAGAACTTTCGATAAGCAAAAATTGTATATACCACAATGACTGTAGATTCGTTAAAAACGAAAAAACTGAGTTCATTGAGATTGAATCAGACATTTTAATACTAACCAATGTAAAAAATGCCAAATTTAACAGTACATGTGACAAAAGAGAAATCACACTAAGTGGAAACTATTTTATAAACTTTCAGAATTGCACAATTCAAATTGATAATTAAATATACAACAATAAAGTCACTCAATTTGTAAGTAAATTTGTAATTTTCGAAAACAATAGCTTATCTCCTTCCCAAGAAAAGCTAACATTCGATGAACTGATATTCAAACAAGAGCTCAATATCAAGCAAATAGAAGAATTAAATTATCATAAAGTTAAAGTTTCAATATTCGGATCCTCAATTTTTTTAATCATTATAGCTATAATCTCAATTATTATATTTTTGTATTACAAACATAAACAATTAAAGATAAAAATTATTAATAGGATCCAGGAGAATCCTTTTTCTAAGGGGGGAGGAGTTACGTTACCCAAATCCACAGAAAACATAAAAACGTTAGTCACATTACCCAAATCCACAGAAAACATAAAAACGATAACCGAAACTTGCGATCCGCGGAAAATGAACGGATCAGGTAACAGCCAGCTTAACTGGAAACGGCTAAGTCTAGACGTTAGTCCGCATTTTTCAATTCCCACGGAAAATTTCTGCCAACGCAACAATTTGCCGTGAGAAACATTCCGCGATTTGGGAAACGTACTCGACTTGCGAAACTAAATGTAAAACAGAATTTAGTCTTAAGACCACCACTGTACGATTAACAACAATTTGAAGTGAATAAACGAATAATTGTGTTCTTCAACATATAAAGTTTTATTTTTTGAGTTGCCTGAAGGTTAACTTAAATAAGTCGCGTGTGTAAATGGTTTGCTCGTCGGCTCTTGTTTGTTTTATGAAGGGATAATGATCCTTTTATTGCTGTGCCTGAGTGTTTATGACCGTCTCGTCGTAGCTCGAAGCCGCTCAAAGCGAAGTCGGTTTTATGCATCGATTCAAAGGGATTCGAGAGGGTAGCATGTACTCATTTAAATTTTCGAATTTTTCGCCGGGACTTCAAACATGTGTTTGTGTGTCCCAGATTGAAATAACTCAACGCACACCAGGCAGTTGCAATAGCCATAGCCCGTACTTCAGTCATCGTTCACTGAACTGAACAAAACAGCTCACAACTGTCGAAAGATGCATGGTGCAATATCCTTAGTAAACAATTCACCCTATGAAAGGTGCATGGTGCAATATCCTAAGTAAACAATTCACCCTATGTCTTGCTAAGTCTCGTCCAATATCTTCCTGAGTCTTGTTTAGTATTGTCCATGAGACGCTCGTCCCTATGTATAAATCCGGCATAATGATGTGGAGGAACATAAATCATAAGCAATAAATTTCATAACATTTGATGAAATACACTTTCAATAGAAAACAAAACAATTCATACGCGTCACATTGCTAGTGGTATGTAGGTGGTGTACATAGTAAACATATCGATATATTGAATGCCGGACTAAAAAAGCATAGTGTATTGCTGTATTTTAAATAATTTTTATACAGTATAAAGTCTGAGATATGCAAATACTTTCAAATTTTACTCCTAATATTTAGTAGAAAGTATTTTAAATATTTATTGTAAATATAAATCTATATGTTCAACAATATACAAATTAGTCTTCGAAATATTCTTGGGCAATCTTTAAAACACGTTTAAAATGAATGCCTCACTGATTTGCTTATAACCACATTCATTTAGCTCGTGAATACTTATAACAGCTTTCGACTTCGTAGTACACATGAGTTTTTAGAATCAGCTGACACCAAAAAAACAACCACTAACGTTCTGCACTTCCAAAACGTTCCTCAATGAAAGCTGTTAAACCAACGAAACGACAAACACATCGAGTATAAAAATGCAAATATAACTTACAATGCATATTATGCATCCAAGAGAAAAATTCCAAAAGAAATTTTATTATGATGTATCATTACGTCATGTAGTATACCACAATACATAGATATTATAGAAGTAACAGCAGCATCTGCGGCGATGATCTAAGTACCATTCCGTATGAAGGATGACTTCATGACGAGCAACGACAATGGAATTTTTTAATAAGATCACATTTAAAAAAAAAAATTCAATAAAAAATGACGAGCATTAAGGCAGAAAAAAAGCAGCCATGGAGAGATAAAAAAATAAATAATCTTGAATCGAGAGAGTGTCGAGAGTGAAAGAAGAGAATGAAGGCTCGACTCGAGACTGGTTGAAAAAGTGAAGTATACGCGGTTTTGAAATAGTTCTGAATGACTGTAAGTACATATCGGTATTTTTCGAGATAGAAAATGTATGCATGCAGTCAGAGAAATGGAAAAATAATGTGATTTAAATTGAAATTATGGAGTGGAATTTAATATCAGCAAATAAGTGAATGTTATATGAATAAGTACGTGGAATTTGAGAATAAATGAAATATGTAGTAATGTACGCATAAAATTTCTAGTTTGAAATGTTACTATGAATCACAAGGCATGAAAGTGAAGGGAATTCAAAACAATTTTATTAAAACAATTTAAGAAGCTTCTCACACTTGTGCTAATTGAGTCAATTTGGAACATATTAATTAAAAAAAGTCTAGCGCATCAAAGCCGCTAGAAAACTAATTTTCGAAGAAATTATCTTTGAGGAACTTAAAACTGTGTGAAGACGATATACACTTCTTTGTAGTATCATAGCAACCAATTTCTACTCAAAGGAACAAACATCATTTCCTTACAGTATTTCCTGTAACACAAATGATGAAAATGTTCAGTGCTGGCAACATTTGTCCAACACAGCAGCAATAAGTCTACCATAACATGCTCGTGCTTAATCAACCTGTCCTTTGAATTGCCATCCGAAAAATTTCCAAAACTGGGAAAATTTAAATATAGGTTGCTTTTTTTACTGTTAATGCTTTGCTTAACCATCCTCAAACCTTTTCAAATTTTCGAAACCTTAATATTTGTTGCTAACTGTCATTGCAGAATCATACCCTTTTGGAAATTTTATGACAACATCGCTCGATAAAGAAATGTCAATAAATTACGAAATTTATCATAGCTGGCAACCCTTTAGTGATTTTTCAACGACATTCTCACAAAATTAGAAATGCAGTAAGATCCACATATCACATGAATTTCGTTTTGATTCCGTTACTGCATCGGAAGTTATAGGGAAAAAACCTTTATTTTCCTGAGCAAATTTACAATAGTTGGGAGACAAAAATGGTCATAACTGGCAACCCTACTCTAATTTTTCAACCAAATTTCTAGGAAATTTATTTTAGAGTAAGGTTCACCTACTGCGTGAATTTGTTAAAATTTGGCGGCTAAATCAGAAGCTATAGGCCAAAAACCAGTTTTTTTTTCTCAGGAATTTTTCAAAATGGCACCACTGCCACAGAATTGCCTCTGTTTAGAAATCACTTCAATCAAACCTGGTACTAGCTAATTGCGACAAGCTCTGTAAATTTCATATTGATTGCATTATCCGACCGTCAGTTCTCGTGAACAGAAATTTTAAGAGCTAAAAAGTCAAAATTTATCAATAATTTGAATTTATTTTCAAAAATCAAAAATTTCTGGGAAGATCGTCGATTTGAAGGATTTTCGTTCAGGAGCCTGCTGCTGCTATGCAGTTGCTTCCATTGTCTTGAAAGCCCATGTGTGTTAAGGTTTAGTTTTCATCAATACGCTCTGCAAACTTCACGATGATCCACTGTTTTTTCTAGAAGTTATGATAAATCGAAATTTTAAAAAAAATCCTTGCCTGCTTTTAGGCACTCAGAACCTACACAAGGCTCAAAATTTCCAATTTCTTATCACCAAAAAGCTTAAAACATAATGAGTTTTCATTCTCAATACTTTTAACAAGAATTTACACTGCTTGGAAATATAGGAGTACCTGAAAATTCACCAAAATGGCCGTCGCCGCCAAAAGAATAAACATATCTGAATCATGGACTTACCCACTATATACATCTATGTCCTCCGAAAATTTGAGCTCAATCGGATCGGCCACTCCAAAGATTATCTCCTTTAATCATTTTCCTGGTATATATGTGTATACATGATGAATTTTCGGCGAAGCAAGTTTAATACTAATTTTCTTCGAAAATTAGTAAAAAAACAATAATGCGAGTTGTTTTAGTTTTCAGTCAAAACGATAGTTAAAGTATGCTCATTTTGAAATCGATGCTTCAAGTGCTTTTTATTTTTAAATTATTGAATATCTATTTGTTCTTAGAGCCGAATCAAAAATTCCAATATGCCCCCGAGTGGACCAGATGGCACGACCAAATATCTTTATAAGCGTCAAGCAATCAGTATAATATTGCCAAGAATATTCTCTACAAACTCAGTTTTTTCATCAAGCCTTAAAAAACACTCCAAAAATGTGGGAAAAGAATATTTTACAACTCGTATAAAAAAACCCTTTATACACGATACGACAATAATCGCAAATGCCTATTCCTTTTTTTGCCGAAATTTCAGATGAATGCTTTAGATGGTCACACATGTGTGCCTGTATAGAACTCGACTATCTTTAAGATTGTTGGTGCATCAAATCAAGAAAAACGTTTGAGTTTTATTTTACTCAAAATTAATGAAAATGTGGTGTGTATAGAGCATATTTGCATTGATTTTTCATAAAATAAAACTAAAACAATTTTCTTGAATTAGTACACCAACTAGCTTACATAAGTATAAATGAAATAAAAAAAACATGCAAGAGGCATTTTCTCATAATTAATTACTAGTCAAAGCTATCAGTAGAATGAGCGGCCTATTCTTCCTTGCCATGAAACCCACTGGAAAGTTTTTACAAATTAAATGCCAAGCTCACCAGAGTCTATTAAGCTGTTTCTTTGAAATTATATCCGCTTCTGGGCATTTCGCTTACAATTCATGGTTGTACGTCTATGGAATGGCCATTCTTCAATTTAGGGCCAACAATATTGCACAAGACTTTCCTGTCAAACAAAACTTAAAAATCAGAATGCCTTTAGCTAAGAGACCAAGCTTCGTATTCATCCGCGAGTACTAGCAAAACCATCGAATTGAACAGCAGAAGCTTTGAGGTTTGGGTGAGATTTCGAAATTTAAAGAGCCATGACAGACTGTAGTAGGCTTTGCCAGATTTGAGCAGTCACCCGCGTTTTTCTTTTTCAGTATGGTTATGGGCTGCTATTAGTTGTAGGATTTCACTGCACCTGCTCGATTTAACTGATGGTTTAACTAGTTCTAAGTGTTCCGTCTGCAGACCCTGTCAAAATGAACCCCATCTCTCTTTTATTTATCCGCAGCCTTAGTTAACTCCGCTCGATCTGGATGCAGGATTCTCGTATAGTTAGTTCAATATTACAGTGAGGCCAATATCATATGTTCAAGCCAGTATCTGGCTGATTTTGGTGATCAAAGTCATTTCATCAAACTCACAGAGTCTCGGATTGCTTTTTCCAAGGCCAGATTGAAGAAAATGTTGGTCAAATTATCCCCTAGTCGAAGCTTATTGAAGATGTTGGTCGATCTGGATAACAGTGTGGCTTTTTTTAGTGGTTGGGCACAATATCGAGTTCTATCCAGGCACATTATGAACTCATTGTCTCCAGGTATTCACTGTTTGATACGTGATGACAGTGGCACGAGGCTGCACATGCGTAGAGCTTGAAGAATTTGAAACTCACCATGATATGATCTTACCATTTTTGTTCATGGACTATTGGTAGAATTTTAAAGATTGTTGCGGACCAAGTTCTTTCTATTTCACAAACCATATCTTTCTCCCAGGCTTCCCTTTTCCGTCTGTAAAGTTTGTTCTTCATTCTTCTGGGCTTTTTATGTTCCTCTTTACGTACCCGCGTTTCGTTGAAATTGCTGCATTGCTGGGTAAATAATAACCCTACGTTTTGTCTCTAGTTTGCATTAATCGGACCTTTCCACACTTCTATTCTTGATGCAGTCCTCAAACCAGTTTTCTGGGCAAGAGGCAGAAGAATCAAAGGGAATTCTCTAGAAAAAAGTGATGCACTTGGAGAGAAATTTGCATCACGTTTGAAAGTGATTTATCGAGTTGAAACTCACTTACACAACTATAGACATAATTCACGGGTCAGAAATTTTTCATGAAACACTCAAGTCGAAATAAGAAAACAAGAACACGCATACATTCATATGCATAATGGGTATAAGAATGGTTCCACTGCTGATACATACCAAGTGTGGAAATGGTGATTATTGTCTAACCGGTTCGAAGACTGCATCAAGAATACAAGTGTGGAAAGGCCCATCGTCCAACCAGTCGTTCGGATGCGTGCGACTACTGCCTAGGATGCCTTCAGCAGTACAAATGACAGTTTTGTTTAGGGAGAGTTGCCTTCTCATATATGCCCGGTATCATTTTACGCTCCCTGTATTGAGTTTTCTTCGGGGGTGAGTCCTGACACAAGACCAAAGGTGTAACGAGTACTTTCATTGCGTAAGGCAGCTATGTTGATTTGAACCTGATTAACGGATACGATGCGTCAATACAAAGCAATCTGCGCTCTTAAAACTAAATGAACAAGATCCTGGTCCAAGTTTATGTTGGCTTCTCGGTACCTGCGTGCCGAACGTTTTGGTGTTAAGATTTCCATGGATAATTTTTTAATTATGCTTTAGGCAGACATTGAGGATCCACTCGAAGTGTTCAAAATAAGATGTTCTTTCCTTGTCAGCAAATATTTCCATACGTCCGTGGACGTTTGTGTGGTTGACGTTTGTTACAAATTCACTGATGATTATCGATTTCATTTTTGGGCTGACGAGGAGGCCTACCCCAAGCCTATGGTGCTTTTGATGATAGCTGTAGTAAAAGCTATATTATTTTTGGCTAACTATGAGGGTTGTTTGAAAAGTCAGTGACTTTTTGAATGAAAGATTTTTTTCGTAATAAACGTTTTAATTTTCAACAAAATCTCCTTTTAGCTCTATACACTTAGTTCAACTTTTTTAAAAATTTTTATTCCCTCTAAAAATAGGTCTCTTGAAAGACTCCAAAATAGGCAATTATTTCAGCGATGACTTCTTCATTAAGTTCATTCAGTGATGACTTCTTCAGATCTTCCAACGCCCAGTTTTTTCTTCAGCTTTGCAAACAGTCACAAGGCCAATAGTCACAAGGCAATAGTCACAAAGCCTAAATAATAATATAATAATAATAATAATAATAATAGTCTTTATTTCATGTGCATAAACTTACATTATAGCTGTAAAACAAAATCCTCTGAACTTAAATTACTTTAATACCTAACATCAAGAAATAAAAAATTTAAAGAAAGAAATAAAATAAGATAGAAATCCAACTAACTCGATATTTTATATTTTAAATAGTGCTGAAGAAGATGCAGATGAAATACGAAGCATTCAGTTGCTTTACGCAAGAGTCGAATGCCCGTTAATAATATAGAAAAAAAACATGAATCGTCAATTTATGGTGGGGGACTCATAAATTTAACTAAGATATAAAAGACCGTTGATAGAGAAAAATAGCAAAAATAATATTGGAAAAAAAATAACATTGAGAACAAATGCAAAGGTTATATTAAGGGATTCAACAGCTTTTCAACGCCCAAGTGATCAATAGAAAAGAGCCAAGATTTGATTTTTTTCGAAAACGTTGTCTTTCTGGACTCGCCTCTAATATTTGGTGGCAAAAGGTTAAATAGACGAGGTGCAACAATGCTGTAAAAGCGACTAAAGTGCGATTTATTGCAAATGGGAACTACCACTAAATTTCTGGTGTTAACCCGTAGATTAGCTGAATCATAAACTCTTGGTGTTTGATAACCTGAGTTCTCGAAGAAAATTCTTAGAACCTTAAAAAAATACAAATGCCTTAATGGAAGTGTACCTAGTGCTTGAAATAGATTAAAACTTGGCGTTCTGCGGTGAACTTTGAAAATAATTCGAACGGCATGTTTTTGTTTTACAATCAATGGTTCCAGCTTATTGAAATGTGTACCTCCCCAGCAGCTTAATCCATATTGTAGTTTAGACAAAAACAGACCGCTGTAAACTAGTTTTAAGACTGAAAAGGGACAATATAGGCTTAAGTGATACAATTGTCTTACCACATTATTGAAATATGCTTTCAGATACACGGTGTGATCTCTCCAATTTAATTTGGTGTCAATTAAAACTCCCAGATACTTAAAACTATCAACTCTTTCAATATCAAAGCAGTATGGAGAACAACTCGCATTTTTATCAAAAGAATAAGAAACCTCATCTTCAGCTATCATTGGTGAAAAAAGATATTTTAAGCAGGTTGGGGCGTGGAAAGTCAAATTCAAATCAACACAAACTGATCTCACTAGGTTAAATATCATATATTTTGTCTTGTCACTCAGCCTTAGTTTATGGACACTGAACCAATATCTTAAAATTTCAAGGTCGTGGCTCATTTTGACATATGTTTCAAAGTAATTGAAACTGGAGTAGGACAAGACAGCGTCATCTGCAAAAGCTGTAATTTTCCCATAAAAGTTTTCAGAAAATAGTGAATTTATAAAAATCAGAAATAATACTGGAGACAGGACCGACCCTTGAGGAACGCCAATATTTAGAGTCGTTGCAGAGCTCAAGATGTCATTTATTTTAACTTTCTGCTTACGATCGCAAAGAAAGGAATGAAACCAATCCAAAATATTATCCCTTATTCCTGCACTATAAAGTTTTTGCAGTAGGATGGAATGATCGACCAGATCGAAAGCTTTAGTGATATCTATAAATAATGCTCCGGGAATTATGGACTCGTTTATTGCATTGTAAATTTCGTGACAGAATTTTAGCAAGGCACCTTCTGTGGATTTTCCTGAGGTAAAACCAAACTGACAGTCGTTAAAAAACTTAATTTTATTTAAAAACGTCACTATCCTGCGTTTGACACCCTTTTCAATAATTTTTGAAAAAACAGATAGCAGAGAGATGGGTCTATAGTTGCCTAAACTAGTTTTGTCGCCTTTTTTATGTACCGGTACGACGACCGCCAGTTTTAGTGCGTCTGGGAAAATCCCCCTCTGGATACTAAAATTAAATAAGAAGCACAGAATATCCGAAATTTGAAAAACAATTTGTTTTAAAATTTTGCTGGATATTCTATCATAAGAAGATGAAGCCGACGACTTTAGTGACATAATAATTTTGTAGATTTCCGAAGATGAAAAATCCTCAAAAAATAGGCTACTCAACGAGGAGAATGGGCTGGAGAAAACATTAACAGGAGATGGACTTAAAACTTCAGAGTTGTCGAAATTGAAATTATTTGCAACAGACGAAAAGTAATCATTAAATAAATTAGCAACATCTAGAGGATCAGAAACAATGGAATCATTAACAGTTATGCTGGAGATATTATCTTTTTTGCTTTTACTTAGAATTTCATTTACGATTTCCCATTCTTTTTTTACATTCCCTAAATTTAAATAATTTGCTTTACAAGCAGCGACATCAAGATTGATTTCGCGACAAAGTCTTTTATAATATATTTGAAGCCTTGTATTATGTGGGTGTTTTTTAACTTTAGAGCTTAGTAGGTTTTTTTTCTTGATTTTCTTAAGAAGCATAAAATTCATCCACGGCTTTAGTGGTTTAAATTTATTAGAGCGAGTGCTACGGCTGCAATTTGAAATGTGACGCTCTAGGATGCAAAGAAAGCGGTCAAAGGCAGTAGAGGGATTATCAGCCAAATATACTTCCTCCCATAACTCATGATTTAAAGCTGTTTTCAGAGATTGGAAGTCAATGTTTTGACACGGAATATAATTATGTCCAACCCGTCCATTACTGTTACAAGTTAGCTGAATTAGAATTAAACTATGATCCGTAATATGCAGATTATGTACCGTGGACTTGTAAAGGATAGTGTTGTTTTTGTGCAGCCTCAGATAAATATGGTCTAGACAAGATTTTGAAGCATTCAATTCACGAGTGGGTTCAGTAATTAAAGATTCGAAACCGTGCGACGCCAGATTTGAAATTAAGTAGTCAGATTCCGAACTATTCGATAAAATATTGATATTGAAATCTCCTAGGAGTATTACATTTTTACTTGTTATTGATTCTAAGAAATTTGAAAACTCATCAGTAAAAACACCAGAGCTAAATTTATGAAGTCTGTAGACACAGATGAAAACATATGTGGAACCAGCAATTACACAGTTTAGTGATATTAGATCGCAAGAGGTTAGTCTGAGATTGTGAATATCACACTTTAGGTCATTCTTAAAAAATACAGCTACGCCTCCAGCAGAGTACGAATCATTACACGTAGCGGAAAAATTATAGCCAGGGATATGAAAGTCAGATATTTCGGAGTTGTATATCCAAATTTCAGATAAAAAGATTAAATCAGGAATATGATCTAAACTAGCGATATGTGACACAAAAAGATCAAAATTTTTTCGCAAGCTTCGAATGTTTTGATGAATGGCTGAGAAGTTTGCGTTGATATCACCGTATGGGTGCTCAACACAAAGGCAGTTGAAAGAGTTAGAGTCAGAAAAGGAAGAAGAACTGGCAGAATCAAATAATGACATAGTAGATGTATATTTAAATGTTTAAAATATCTTGACGACTCCTTATTATAATTGGAGAATCTCCTTCTTTTTTTCTGACTAGAATGGTTGAATTCTTAACCCAAACATATTTGCATCTGTTTTTTTGTTTTAATAGTTTTGCCTCTCTTAGTAGCGATCTGTTATAGCTTGTTAATGAATCGTTTATATAAATGGGATTGTTTTTATAACTATCACCAAAAATATCAGACTTTAGTTTTATTTTCTCAGACCGCATCTTGTTCGTTATCCTATTTTTGGAAGAATACGATGAAAATTTAACACAAACCACGTTCAGCGAATCGGTATGGTTTGTTTTTTTAGCGAAGCAGCTTTGTATTTCATCCGCGCTCACCTCAATTCCAACCCCAACGGTAAAAAGTTTAGAGACGTTATCGTTAACCGTCGAGCCGCGATCAATAGGGATACCAACAATATCAATTGAGTTTTTTAACATTTCCTGTTCAAAATAATTAATTTTAGATTCTAAATTACAAACACTTTTTTCCAAAATATTGTTCTTCTCCTCTAAACGGCTTATTTTAGCAAGAGCATCCGAGTTTATTTGCTGCAGCTTCAAAATTTCTTTGAATAAAATTTCCATCGTCACTTCAGCTTGAACATAGGTATTCGATTTCGCCGGCATGCTGCTAACGGATGTATTCGATGTCGACGGCCCTCTGTCAACATATATATTCGAGGTCGACGGCGCACTGTTAACGGATGTATTCGATGTGGACGGCACACTGCTAACGGATGGACCTGGTCTGGAAGCGATGTTGGTCGAGCAATCAACGGATGCCGAGGCAGCTAGCGGACTCACTGCATTATCATGAAGCATTGAATCTCTACGACGGTTCACACAGCAACTACACTTATATTTCTGTTTACACTTTTCTAAATACTCGATCTCTTTGGGACCGATTTTTGCACACTTTGCATGCAGAAAGTTTAAACAAATCGAACACTGCACTTTGTTATCTAGTCTTTCGACTTTATTTTTGCACAAATCGCACTTCATTTTAAGAGTAAATTCTGACACGTCTGACCCCACCAACGTTTAAATATATTTTGAGAATATTCCTCCGCGGTCACTAAGGGTCAAATTCGCCCCTTTCAAATTGCATCTTTGTTGACCTGATGATGCAAAGTGCATTCTTGTTGACTTTTTCCACCATTTTGAAAATTTAATACACATTTTTTTTCCATGATATTCCCATTCTGAAAAGTTCAAACTAATATCCTGAATTGTTATAGTAGTCACAAGGCCTAAATCTTGAGAATATTCCTCCGCGGTCGCTAGGGGTCAAATTCACCCCTTACAAATTGCATCCTTGTTGATCTGATGATGCAAAGTGCATTCTTGTTGACTTTTTCCACCATTTTGAAAATTTAATACACATTTTTTTTCCATGATATTCCCATTCTGAAAAGTTCAAACTAATATCCTGAATATTTATGGGTCAGCAACGTGGCCATCGCTTGAGCATGGCTAGCGTTAATCTGACCCTGTGTGACCTACATGTTATTTCTAGAACATGTGACCTCGTGTGTGACCCAATTTATGGATTTTAATCTTCGTGACTACACACGTGTGCACCTGTGAATTGTCTTGAAGGAACAACGCTATTTTCTTTTCGATATGAGTTCGTTTCTGCTTAAACTGAATATGAACAAACCTTCGAATCACATTTGCCGAGATTGTTTCACCCTTTTCAAGGTAAGTTAGGTAAGGTCCAAATGGCTGCCGATCCACAGAGACCTGACGACCGACAAACATAGACACAAGCAAGGCCCGTTGTGATGCCATAGTGAATTAGTGACTCTCTCTTACTCACTAAAATCAGGAAACCATCTGCTTCCTTTGACAAACCAGACTACCACCTTTAAATTCAGGTTTTCGTCAGGTTTGAGAGAAAGGGTGCACCTAATGCCGCCAACCTTCTCCTTGCAAGAGCTGGGCACTGGCACATGAGATGCAGGACGGATTCCTCCTCGTCCTCAGAGCCACAACTCCGACAGAAATCTTTAAACTCTACGCCCAATCGTTGCGCGTGCCGCCCTATGAGGCAGTGGCCAGTAAGAACGCCAACAGTGCAACGCAGAGCGCTTCGAGTTAAGCCTAAAAGCTCCCTGGTGCAATGTGCATCCATTGAAAACCAGGACTGCCTTGCTATCGTGCAGTATGATTCCTCTGCGTAGGACTTCCTAGTGTCCTCGAGATATTTTTGCGTGATGGCCTATTTCACCGATGTCATCGGTATTCCTGTTGAGGAGCAAAAGACCTCCGGTAACAAGGTTCCAAGCCTTGCTAGCTCATCGGCCTCAAAGTTACCCTGAAAACCCCTATGTCCAGGTACCCAAATCAATTGAACAACCGAATGTCTCGATATCTCCCTAAGAGATGCATGGCATTCAGCAACAATGATGGACACTGTACAAGGACCAGCAATGGACTTAATAGCCACTCGGCCATTTGTGAAAATACCAATGTTGACCCCGAATATTCGATTACACATTAGTCAGTCAATAGCCTGAAAAATAGCCACAATTTCTGCCTGAAAGACACTATAGTGGTCTGGTAGACAGAGGGACAGCATGAGATTTAGCTCATCTGAGTATAAACTACACCAAACTCTATTGTTAAGCTTTGAACAGTCGGTGTACACATGGATAAGCCCACTTTCAAGGGTGACGCCATCACGCCATTCATCCCTACCAGGAATGCGAGTTGCATCAGGTCAAGTAGGCATTGCGGAGCGATGTAGTCAACACCCCTTGGAGCGGGAACTCTCTTGGCCAAAATCCTCGCATGGCCGACTTCTGTTCTATTCCATGCCGAGATGCAATTCAGTCTCACAGCAGCAAGATTGGCTTGCTGTAAGATAAGTAGATTAGTTGGCAGCCAATGAAGCAGCACGAAAAGTGCCTTAGTAGGAGTGGATCGAAGTGCTCCAGTTACCAGCAGTGCAGCCAAACTCCGCACTTTTTCAAGCTGCCGTTTGCAGGTAGCCTTAAGAGCAGCCTGCTACCAGAACGCTACTCCAAACAATAGAATTGGCTATTCCATGCCGAGATGCAATTCAGTCTCACAGCAGTATAAAGCCAAGCATCAGTACAAGGTTGTAGTCCCCCAATTCGCTCATATGGCTCTTTTGCTACATTGTAGGTCCGTAGTAACTTCGAGTCAAGAATAAGCCCTAAGTACTTGGCCCTCTGGCATAGTTCAATGGAGACCACATTTAATTTGGGTAACTCAAAAGAGGGAACTTTATACTTCCTTGTCAACAGTACTAGTTCCGTTTTGCTGCGACTCACATTCAAGCCGCACTCACGACTCCAACGTGAAAATATATCAAGAGATTGATTTAACCTCTCCGATAGAGTAGATAAATACTTTTCCAACACTGTCACTGCTATGTCATCCGTATAATGAATCACTTTGCAACCGGCACGGTCCAGTTTCATGAAGAAAGTATTCACCATGATGTTCCACAGCAGGGGAGAGGGGACCCCACCCTGAGGTGTGCCCGTACTGATTCCTCGCCCTCCGCTGACATTCCAGAGTGAAAAAATTACAACTCGACTTTTGAGAAGCTGCACAATAAAAGCAATCAGCCACTCATCCACGTGTAGCATCGAGAGTGCCTCAACAATTGCGTTACACTTTACGTTGCTGAAAGCTCCCTCAATGTCCAAAAAGGCGGCAAGCGTATATTCCTTTAGGGCAAGAGATTTCTCAACTTGCTCAATGAGGACATAAAGAGCAGTCTCAACCGACTTACCTATTTCCAAAATCTTAAGCAAGACAGAGTTAAGATTAATTGGACGATAGTCCTTCGGCTTAACATGCGAAACTTTTCCTGCTTTAGGGATAAACACAACTCTAGTTTTCCGCCAGCTGGAGGGAGCATACGAGAAGCGTAGGCAAGCTCCATAGATCTCTCTGAGCCATGATAGCGATAATTCCATGGACTGCTGAATGTCAGCCGCAAGGGCGCCATCAGGGCCCGGAGATTTAAATGGCTTAAAGGAGTTGATAGCCCACCTCAGTTGAGAATTTGATATGCTGAACGGCGTTGTTGAACTGTGAGTTTGCTCCGTTTGATGCACCGCTTTTAGAGGGCAATAATTGCCCGGAAAATGCGCGTCCATAAGAACGTTTAGTATATCTGCGCTCGAACTAGTGCTAATGCCCTCAGGGTCCATGATGCATCCCATTGCCTTCGGTTTCGTGCTTAAGACCTTGCGAAGGCGATTCGCTTCACTGAGTCTCTCTACGTTTTCACAGAAAGATCTCCATGAGGACCTCTTTGCCTTGCGTACGGCATATTTAAAAGCCTTAAGCTTCGTTTTGTACATCGGCCAGTCATTAGACCTTTTCGAGCTGTCGGATTCGCTCCTACACTCTCTTCGCAGGGTGCGGATCTCCATATTCCACCAGGGTGGCTTGGAATTCCCCCTGACTGTGGGTGGTTTACACGCTGTCTTAGACGCGGAATTGAGAGACCGCCTGATCTAATTTATGGTAGCAGTCAATGCTTTTAGGAGCATTTTCCAGTGAGGATCGGATCAGAACTTTAAATAACTTCCAGTCCGTCCTTTTTCTGTTAATAAAGGCTACCTGCTCATCAAAGCTGCGGCCAGCCACGTTGAACGAAATGTACTTATGGTCAGAGTTAGAGCACTCCTATAGAGCCCTCCAGTCACGGAGAAAATGTGAGTGCCACCCACTGACCAAGGTAATGTCAAGAACCTCCCTACGATTTGAGGTAACGAAGGTTGGTTCACTGCCAGTGTTGGCGATGAAAAGGTCGTGGGTAAGGATGAAGTCAAAAAGTTCTTCACCACGGCCATTTGTGTTGGAGCTACCCCACACTTCATTATGCGCATAAGAATCAGCCCCTAGAAAAAGCGGCACCCCAATTTTCATGGCTTCAGCCACAACACCCTTGACAATGTCCCAAGGAGGATTATTTCCATGATCGTGTACCATGTAGCAAGAAACAAACCAGTATTATATCTGATCGATTTCCACTGCGACAGCCATGTTATCCTTGTCACAGAAATTGTGCAGTACACGGACGTTAATGGTTTTCTTGGCAAAAATACAGACACGTGGCTTGTGTAAGCCGTCAGGTGCTATCAGTCTGTATCCATTGGTGCGTAACCCACAAACCCGGTTTTTGGCAACCCATGTTTCTTGGATTAGGATAAGCTCCTCCTCTGTCTTGGACAAGCGGAGCAGTAGGGCAGCTGATGCTGCTATGGAATGGTGTAGGTTCACCTGTAGTACTTTCACCATCAAGCTTTGATTAGCTTTTTCATGTGGAAATATTTATGTGAAGTATAATGTGTCCACTTAGTTGAGATGCCTACAACCTCAGCTTCCTCACGCATTTCTATTATCCGATCGTCCAATATCATTCCATGGATTTTATTGACTATTTCTTGCGTGACGACTGTGAAAAATATACCATTACAGACAAACACTTTTATGACTTCTGCTGAGGTGTGTGTTTCTAATCTCTTGTAGAGTCAGTTGGAATTATAACGTTGGAGCTAGTGAAAGTAGACTTTGAGAATCCGAATAATATAACATAATTAAATGTACAATTCTTTGAAGATTAAATAAATACATCTAAGTTTAAAAGTAACCACGGCGTTAATTATTTTCGACCACCTCTTTTGGGTGACCTAAACATTCGGCAATACTTGTGGTCTTACAACCACAAAGTAACTCAGTTAACCACTTTTTAACCCTTAAAAATGTTGAATCAAAGTCCCCGTAATATTTATCAAGCTTGTTTTTTTTTGTTTCAGCGATGGTTTTTTTAAGTTATAAATAAATGTAACTTTTTTCCATTTTCGTCAAAAATCAAGAGGTTGTTTGCTTTCAACAGATGTTAAGCACAAACAAAATTGCGCAGCTTGATCAAAATTGTACAGAAGTCTATTATTAGATGAGAATTTCCGGGAGCAGTGTTGTATTTAAAGCAATTTCGCAGAAAATTCAAAAAGTCACTGACTTATCAAACTACCCTCGTACCATCCCGTGTCCATCTGACTTCTTACAATGCTGTTACATCATTCTTGTACTTAGACAAGCTCAAGCTGTGTAGAACAATCTGACGTTCTATAAGAAAATGCTCAAATCTTTTAGCCGTTTTCGTTTTTTCACATACTGCATGTTGTATTCCATATTCGAATGCTGGCATTTGCTTGTCTATCACACAATCAAATATTTTCATTTTCTGATTGTACAGATTATTCAGAAAGATTAACTTTGGTTTTGGTTGCTCATCATAGCTTGACCATGAAAACGAAAGTCTATTTAAGCGACAAATTGATAGTTTCTATCACTTTTGTCAAGAAAAAGATGTTATTTGCAATAATTCATATGATCATGCCTCCAAACATTTTTACGCAAGTTTCAAAAAAGGTTTTGGATGTGTTCCTCATTGGTCAATTTCGAGTCAGAATTTTCCGTATCTGAATTTTTTTAAATTAATTTCTTCAAACTGGTAGACTTACCATAAATGTAACTTTAAAAATATACTATTGGCACTTAATACTATAGACATTCCCTAGGTTGGATACAAGTCGATCCCATACCATCTGTCATTTGAAAAACTGTTCCTTGCTACAAAACTAAGCAGAATTCCGAATTATTCTCAATTCGATTCAACTCGGATTTCACTTTGTTAGAATGCCTTAATTCAATATTTATTTGCATCAATGCTAAATGACATCACTTGTCTACTGTGGTTTTTCTTTATTGCATCAGGTACTCCTGCTACGTGATCTCTTGACAAAAATACAGATTTCCATCATCCATCTACGCTTTCCATTGCTATTTGATATCGTCTCACAAATGCTACCTTTTCTGCGCTCAATTCACATTCTCAATTTCCTTCTTACTCAGATCTGACTAGACGTTGACTTCCACCGACTTTGTATGCACGTACTCTCCTAGAACTATGACTGTTTCGTTTCATACAAGGTGTATGTATATAAGGCGTAGCTACCTCAGGACATTATTATAATATTTTTGTACATAGTATTTGCCAGGAAAAGAGGAGACGAAGCAAAGTGAGAGATGAAAAGCAAAATAAAAAATTCTTTCGTTTTTACTTCCGTGCTTGACAAAGATTAAAATCAAAGAGCATCACTTCATTTTGAAATTTTTTTCGGGCTGCTTGCGCTAGCTTTTCCAGTCTAGCTGATTTTGGCAATCGTAAGTATAAAGATTGAAGTAATTGTGCAGATGAAAGGGAGGAAAGGGTGCTGATATTCCTAGATTAACTCGGAATTTTCGTAGAGAAGTGTATTGTGCGCGGGACTGTAGTGGCTAATAAAGAAAATGGGGAGCTAAGTGTTGTTATAAGGCTGTAATTATTACTCTGTTTGAAATACTGTGTTGAGAACTAGTACTTACTTTAAAAATGTAACTATACATCTTTTGATTTTAGACATCAATTTTCTAGAATAAATATTTTTGTGTATTTTTCCTATCATAGCAATTAAATTTCCACAATTCTAACTCTGATAAGCTGTGTTTAATGAGCACGAAAAAAAGCAAAACATCTCAAGGCAATTCATAGTAGCGCGGCTGTCAAAAAAAGTCGAGCAAATCAGAGCAATTGAGAGGCAGAAAAAAGTCGAGCAAGTGAGAGCAGCTGAGAGGCAATTCTCAAATTTCATTACTTGTCAGGAGGTGAACCTGTCAATTCACGAACAAAAAACTGCACTTCAGTGACAATTTTTTGTTGAAAGTCGGTTCCGTGACAGTTGGAAAACAGCTGGTTGCTTGCTCGAACTTGCTCTACCAAAAAAAGTACAGTAAAAACCGTGCTCTAAAGTGCTCTAGTTCAACTTAGAGCAGACTCATGAAACACAAATCAGAGCAACTTCGGGCAAGTTAGAGCAGTCGAATTGCTCATTAAACACATTTTGTTGAGATATCTCAACCTAGCTCAACCTAGAGCAGCTCATTAAACACAGCTATAACTATATTAAAACGATTGATAGATCTCTGTCAATCATTTATAATATTTTGCATAGCAAAATTTAAAATACAATCATTTATTTATTTTAGTATCTCAAAAACCCAATAAAATTATTTTTAGCATAAAATGTCGAAGCGGTCGAAAAGTCGAGTCGAAGGTGAAATGACCTGCGATTGTGATTAGTGGGAGTTAGAGTTTAGATTGGTACAATATGGAGATTAAAATATATATTCTGAAACATTTTGATTTTGAGTTGACTTCAGAAAAACACCCACCTTTTCTACGTTAATTTTTATCGATTTAAGTAAGTTGTTCGTACGTACTCAGCCACATCTTATTCCTTATTTATATTCTGAATGCAATATTTCCTTTTCCTTGATTTTTCTACGGTAACGTTCTGTATTCCTTGATTTTCGTTTCAAAAGACTAAAGATAGACAAGGAAAGCGTCGTCTTTGTCGGTACATTGTGTCTGCTCTTCCTTTTGAATAACGTTACCCTGCTTCGTGCACAATAATGCCATAGTCAAAGATACTTTCTTTATCTGCTTTTGCTTCGTCTTTTGCCTCGGTTCGTTTCGCTTGTTCACTACCCGAAATGTGACAACTGATATTTTTACAACTCGAAATAAAACATGTCCTACGTGAGCGATTATTTACTCAATTACTTGGCATACTCACCTTACAAATTGACATGGCATGTTTATATATATCGCGAAAAAAATAACCGACAAAGACTCAAGAGGACCCCAAAAGCACAGAAAATGGAGACTTGTGTTGGCTGTGTGTTGCATGGAATATCAATGTGAAGAATACGTGTGCCAAAATGTTTCAAATATCCGAATAGAATTGAGTTGAATAATTTGTTATGGCAGTGGAAAAACGACAATAGACACATTTCTTTGATAAATTTGATTTGGTGGCTGATGCTATGACGAATTTACTGTGTGCCGTTATCAATTAAGGTTCAAAAGAATACCAATAAAAACATGCGCTGTCTTTTGGCTGTAAAAGTTACGGCAAAGAAATGGAAAAAAAATGCTAGTTGATTTAAATTAAGACTAAAAATGAAGCATCTGCGTTTAACCCTTGGTGGATTTGCTAACGATGGCAGACTATTGATATTAGAAAATTAACAAATGGCGAAGCGTTGCTGATACATAAAAATGAAATGGTTTTCGGCACTGGAAAATTGGAATTTTGCGACACCTTAAACCTGCTTGATGGCTCTTTGGTAGTATGATATCTTTGATGATCTCTTTAACGAGGGTTGCTGTTTACATTTCAGCTCCATGCTTTGAAAACCTCTCACTTTTTTGAGCCAATTATCATCTCACCTATTTCAAAGTCTCAAGTTTTTCAATATACTATACAGAGGATTTAAACATTCGTAGTTTAGCATTTCTTTAAGAAGCAGCTTTAATAACTTTTAGCGGATGCTCTGATTTTGAGATTAACATGGTCGTTATCATTCTGACTAGCTTTGGAATATATTTTGATTACTCTTTATCTGTTCGAAATATTATAGCCAAATAAATAATTATAGCTACATCCACTATATGAACCCACTAAGGACCACTATCAGATCCCCTTTTTAATATTGGATCCTATAAAGAAAGTAATAAGTTTTCAAAATGTTTACTGATTATAGTGTTGCAGCAAATGACTGTTGCAAAAACGCAACGTTGGCATCTTGTATTAATTCAATACAGAGAAAAAATCTTATAGCAAAACATTAGATTTGGAAGGATAATATTAATTATAAATTTTTAACACATTAGTTACAAATTTTATATTAACACGACATTTTCTTCATCCTTATTAAATTTTAATTATTCATGTTATAGAGAATGGGGAATGCAATGTCATGGGGAATGCAATGCTCGAAGCATTTGGCATGCAAAGAAACATTACATTTTATGCATTGCACAGCGGTTTGGCTATGACAAACAGTACAGGGTCTCCGGTTATTTGCTAGGCTCTTAGCTATAACATAATATGAGATGTTGACGTGATATATTATTTGTAGTACTTCGTTAACGTCAGTGCTATTGGCAATGCTTTCAAAGCAAGGCTCTTTGGCAAGCATCAATGGCTGAACAATCTTACTTCGGAATTATAGTTAGTTCAAAACTTTGCTCTTGTTGTTTTTAGACAATAATGTATTTTGCGCGCGCTAACAATCACATTTCCAAGCAAGTTTGGAAGTAATGGCCACTTCCATATCTTTTTAGGAACCCAAATACTGTAATTTGCCAAAACATTGCCGTGCGAATCTAGCCCTCCCATATTTCTTTCATTCTTTTATAATTGCGGGCATTGGAATATATATATATATTTTTTTTTTTGGTTTTGCGATCAATTCTTCTTCTCTGTGCAATAAGTTGAACATAGGGTTGCCAACTCAGCGGATCGGAAATCCGGGAGGAAAATAAAAAAATAGTTGATAAACAATTTTATTTATTTAAAATGATATTTCTTTGCAAACGAGTTGCTTGTAATGTCTTTTGATTTGCAAGGATAAAGCTATAGAATTCTTTACATGTGTAATTAAAATTTGTGCAAACCTGAGTTTCTGATTTTACATGTGTTTCATTAAGCGGATTACGATTTTGTTCACCACAGTAGATATATAATAACAGTTCTGACGCACAAAAGAGGAGTAAATAAGAGGAGCAAAGAGGATCCCACGCATGACATAAGCGATGATCTCGAACTGATAAACAGCCCAGTTGAGCTGATAAATAGGGTAGTTGAACTGATAAACAACCCTGTTTAGCTAAAAGCCCAGTTGAGCTGCTTATTATTTATTCATTCACCAAACAAGGTACAAAGTTCAAAGTTCAAAGATCATCGCTTATGTCATGCGCGGGCCGATAATCGAAAGCACCATGTCCTTATTGTCATTTGCACCCCTTTTGCTCCTCTGTGCGCTAGAACTGGTATTATATATCTACTGACCACAGTTCGTTTACTACGCTGAAAACACGATCAGCGGCATCATTTTCGATAGGGATCGAGAGAGCGAATGTAAGAAGTTTTTACTAATGTTCGAAGAACATTAGTATTAAAATCGATTCGGCCAAAAATTCATATTTCCATATATATATATATATATATATATATATATATATATATATATATATATATATATATATATATATATATATATATATATATATATATATATATATATATATATATATATATATATATATATCATCAAAAAATTTCAGTGAGATAATCTCGGGAACGCGCCATCCGATTGAGCTGAAACTTTCAGGATACATTGATGTATATGCAGAATAGGTCCAGGTCTCTTTAAATGTCAGCTATTGTAAACATTTTGGCGCCGGCGGCCATTTAAGTGATATTTTTAATATACCTATTATTTCGTGCACAAATGATTTTCGCAAAAATAAAGTTATTGAAATAAATTTCTAACGTGTTTTACATATGAATCGGATAATGCTTTGGATTTTTTTAACCCTATGTGTGCGCTGGGTGCCTAAAAAGAGGACGGGAAAATTTGAAAATTTTTAAATTTCGATAACTTTTGACAGAGCCATTCAATCATTACGAAATTTTCAGGACATATTGATATTATTTAGTTGTAGATTTGTGTAGCTTTCAATGAGCGTGCTGGCAACTCTGTAGCTAGGGCAGGCACTGAAAGTGAAAACCTCCAAATCATCGTCTCTCTTGAAAAAATGCCGTTTCTTCAAAAAAAAGCCACTCATATGTAAATCTTGTGCTTTGTTTACATAACCAAAAAAAAAAAAAAGATATGGTATAACGGGCACGCCTGGTAACCCTTGCCCAATTTACCTATATTTTTAGCATCAAAAACTTCTGTTCACGGAAACTCACGATCCGATGAACAGAATTATTTTAAATTCACAGAATGTATTGGCCTTAAATAGGACCAAGTCTCATAGAAGTGATTTTGAAATGCGGGCGATTCTGTGCCAGTGGTGCCATCTTGAAAAAGCACTAAAAAAGATAACTGCTTTTAGCCCTATAAATTCTGATTGAATCGTTCGATTTTGACGAAATTCACACAGTAGCTGGACCTTACTTTAAACCACGTTTGGTACAAATTTGGTTGAAAAATTCGGTTGGAGCTGCCAGCTATGATCATTTTGGTGTCTTAAATTTGAAAAAATTAAAATTTGGAAGTAAAAATATTCAAACCATCGAATCTCCTAAAAATGTCCGTTTCTTACAATAAAACCAATCTGTATATAAATCTTATGTTTTATCTACACGTTCAAAATAAAACTTTGGAAATTTCATGTCGGACAAGAACGGTAACCCTTTCCCAGTTAACCTATATTTTTAGCATCAAAAACTTCTGTTCACGGAAACTCACGAAGCAATAATCAGATACAGCTAAAATTTACAGAATGCATTGGACTTAAGTAAGACCAGATCTGGTAGAAGCGATTTTGAATTGTGGGCAAGTCTGTGCCAGTGGTGCCATCTTGAAAAATTACAAAGAAAAAAAACTGCTTTTTGCCCTATGAAATGTGAATAAGTTACCAGATTTTCATGAAATTGACACAGTAGCTGAACCTTACTCTAAACTCTGTTTGATGAAAATTTGGTTGAAAAATTCGATTGGTGCTGCCAGCTATGGTAATTTTTGTGTCTTTGGTTTTGAAAATTCGCTCAGGAAAATAAAACTTTTTGCCCTATAACTTCCAGTGCAGTCATGAAATCAATACGAATTTCATACAATTAATGAAACCTGTCATAAACATTATTCAGGCCGAATTTGGTAGAAAAGCCGCGATAGGGTTGCCAGGTATTGTTGGTTTTGTGTTTAATTGCAATATCTTTATTAAGCGGTTTTATCGTAGAATTTTCAAATGGTAATGATATTGAAGTGACAATAAACAGCAAATATTAAGCTTTCGATTATTTGAAAAAACTCGCTGCAGGTAACCCTAAATTTCTTTATACTCCTATAACTTCGAATGTAATTAAACAACGTGAAGCAGATTTCATATATTCTTGGCTTTGATACTGGCGAAAGGTTGCCAGCACGAGTCGGTTGTGCTACTTTTGTATCAATAAATGCTTACAGTTAGTATTCATACCGGAAACATTTACAATGAAAATAAATAACCGATGTTACAATTCGCAAAGTTCTGCAAATTTTTCGGATCGCAGCCCCAAACACCAACTTCAGTTACAGTGCTGCAGGCACTGAGCATTTTCTTCATTCATGTTATATGAGATGCTGCTTTCAAAATTATGTGAAATAAGCAACTGATAACGAATATAATTAACCCGTGTTTTGCTCTCATAAACGTTGAAATTCATGCCAGTGGTAATATCTGAAACCTACCACCATATGAGTTATAATGCATTCTTAAGACGAAAGCAAAACGTGGCATTTGAAACAGTTTGGCCGTAATAAGCAGCACATGTGGTGGAATATGCACTCAAAACCTGCACGATTCTTCTACTGTTCTTCGAACATTAGTGTTTCTAGCGGTTCAGGTGCGTTAGAGTTTTTTATTTCTTAGCCGATTCTTCTTTACATTTTTCCAAAAAATTAACCCAACGCAAGTCTTCCCTCTTTGTTTTACTTGCGACAAGGTTATGCAATTCTCGCAGCATACAGTAATCGCCGTACAATTTATCCTCATTTATTGGCTCATATAGAGAACCACTCAGATCTTTTATTTAATCAATTGTACAAATCTAGTGCAATTTACGATTTTTAATCATTAATATTGGATTATTTACAAGCATATAAAAGCTAGCATAAAATATAAATAAAAGAATGAAAATTCCGTGAAAGCAATTTTTGTTAAATTTCCGGGAGAAATCAACTGCATTCCGGGAGCCGGGAGATTTTTTAAGTGAACTGTATTTTTCCGGGAGAATTCCGGAATTCCGGGAGAGTTGGCAGCCTTAGTTGGACATTAAGATGGTTTGCAGGAACTGTCATATTTGCATTATCTTGCCAACGGGCTGCAAGTAGCTCTTAGGTATGATCATATTAAAGTGTTGCTCATTTAACAAGCACATCAGGTGATATGATGTGTAAAAATTATCCAAAAAAATGGATGCCTAGGATCATTTACATTTTTAAGTTATTTCAAAACAACGTTCGCTCCCAATCCACTGTTTTTTTTTATGTGATGTTGACGGCCCTCCATATAAATGTGTTTGATATAAGTAATCATGGGAAAATCACAAACATCATGCTTTGAAACCGAAGTGGATGGGTTTGCTTCGATTGAAGCATGGAATCATATAATAATCATGTAAAGTCAAAACCGGCTATCTCCACGGATTAATTTTTTTTTCTATTTTGCATATACTTTTGTGCATGCAAATATCAGACCTGTAGTAGTAGAACATTTGATCCGGATTTGGTTTTGGTCAGGATGAAACACTTTGATTCATTCAACTTAAAATGCCAGCTGGCTCTACTTTTGATACTAGCATAGGCTTCAGTTCTCCAGTCAATCACTTCGCAAGCTGAGCCCATTTATAATACATTTCCGTAGTTTTCGAAGATTTGTCTGTATTCTTCTGACTGTATTATTATTATATTGACTGTATTCTACTGATTACTTCTATTTTAACTGAATTTTCGAAGAAAATTCAGTATTAAACTCGTTTGGCCGAAAGTTGATATTTCTTTATATATATTTATATATATATATATATATATATATATATATATATATATATATATATATATATATATATATATATATATATATATATATATATATATATATAAATATATATATATATATATATATATATATATATATATATATATATATATATATATATATATATATATATATATTTTTTTTTTCTTCGAAAATTCAGTTAAAATAGAAGTATTAAGAATTTAAATATCTTTAACTCTTTGGTGGTGGTGGTGGGCATTTTAGTGAATTTTCAAGTTCTCGAATATTTCCAAGCAGTCTACATTTTCGTAAAAAATGTTTTGGGAATGAAAACTCATTATGCTTTAAGCTTTTCTACGATAAAGAATTGGAAATTTTGAGCCGTGTGTGGGTGCTGAGTGCCTAAAAGTAGGCAAGGATTTTTTTGCAAATTTTAATTTGCCATAACTTCTGACACAAACATTAAATCATGGTGAAAATTGCAGAGCGTGTTGATGTTGATTAAGACTTAACACTTATGACAGTGCGGGTAACTCTGTAGCTACGGCAGGCTCCTGAAAAAAATCCTTCAAATCATTGACCCTCCTGAAAAATTTTTACTTTTTGAAAAAAAACTTCAAATCATTGATAAATTCTAACCGTTATCCATCATATCAAAACGAAATTTTCAAAGTTTCGGTTTGCACAAGAACGGCAACCTGTCACCAAATTACCTCTATTTTCAGCACTCTAAACTTCTGTTCACGAGAACTGATGACCGGCTTATGCAATCATAAAGAAATTCACAGGACATATTAATATTAACTAGGACGAGGTCTGATAGAAGTCATTTTGAAATGCAGGCAACACTGTGGCAGTGGTATCATCTTGAATAATCAATGAATAAACAAACTGCTTTTCGCCTATAGCTTCCGATCCAGCTTTCAGATTTCAACAAAATTCACACAATATTTGTGATTTTGTCTCCTAAATATTGCAAATTTGCTCAAGAAAATAAAGCTTTTTCCCTTTAACTTCCGGTCCAGTCATGCAATAAAAACGAAGTTCATGCAGTAAATGGACCTTGATGAAAACCAAATGTCGTAGGAATTTCGTAAAAAAATCATGAAAGGGCTACCTGCTATGACCATTTTTAAATTTTTTGGAATTTCCTTTACCAAGCGATTATGTTATTAGATTTGCAAATGGGAATGATCCTGCAATGAAAATTAACAACAAATAGTAACATTGTGAAAATTTGAAAAGTGTTGAGGGTGGTAGCTCTAAAATTCTTTTCGCCCGTATTACTTCCAGCGCAGTGATTCACAGGGTGAATCACTAAAATTCACAGGGTGGGTTTAACTTAACGTGAAGCATATTTGGTATAGACGAGTATTTTGCTTTGCTGCTAATACAGGGTAACCAGCATCGGACATTTTCGTAAATATTGCACCAACAGATGGCTCAAATTACATACTCAAATGTTAAGCATTTGCAATAAAAATAAGGAATGAAATCCTTAAATTTTCCGCGCATCTCAATCATACCTAATTTACCTTTTAATTTTAAGCGTCTGCAGTTCCCACTAAAAGTTGAATTTACAATGACTGTCAACAAATCACAGGGTCAAACCTTAAAGGTAGCAGGAACACATTTGGGTACGCCATGTTTTTCCCACGATCTGCTCTAGGCAGCTTGCTCACGTGTTTCAACATTGCAAAATCTACATGTTTACGCCGAACAAAAAAATTAATATTTAACGTAGTTCTTAGAAGTGTATAGCAGTGACTACTATTTTATACTCTATTATATCATTCATTAAAATTTGAAAAACTTATCTTTTGTAGAAGTATGTTAACATCAATATTGAAAAATACACTCTCCATAAATCTCGAGTACAAATCAAAACACAAATCATGGAATATTTTGAAAGTACTAAAATGTGGATAGAACGTTTATACTTAGTAGGGCAGTATTTACTTATTAATTCAAAATTCTATTTTTATTTTTAATTATTAATTATTAGTTCAAAATCATAAAAAATGCTCAGTTTAAATTTACATACGTTACACGTAGAACAAGGGCCTTTCAAAGTCTCTGTCTGGTTGTTAAGTCTTCACGCCTAAAACCCAGCACCAATTTTGGTGAATTTTGGTATGAACATAGATGCGACCCAGGAAAACAAACGACGCTACTCGAAGAACTAATCCTGCGCAGACGAGGTCGCGGGCAGAAGCTTATTATCTAGAAAACTGATTTTTTTGTCAATTTGGGTCAATTATGTAGGTGCTAAACCGATGAGTAAACCAACCAAATTGTATTGTCATGGAGGCAATGATTCTGACCCGGCCATCTTCGCTCTCGGTTAAGAAAGTTTTGTTCGTGTTTCTATGGAGTTTATATGTACGTGTCGCAGCACTGAGACGGGGTCCGTTCCAGAATCCACACCGGACTGAGCTAGCAGGTGAATTTAGAACGCGGCTCGCATCAGGATTGGATCTCATCGTAAATGTTACGCTGACGGCGGTTTTTGTAAGATATTAAGATATTACAATATTTTCAAAAAATATTGGAGACGTTCTTACTCCGAAATTTCTTAGTTTCTGGCTTAAAACTTACCATGTCGCGTACTACTATTTCAGGTCAAACTGGTGCTAATTGAAATCAAATTATCTATTCTTGCGATGTGAGGCATGAACAAAAGAGAAATCTTAGAGACAAGCAGAGCTTAGCAGTAAACTTCTTAAAAAAAAAATGCAATAGGTTGTCGTCATGTGTTGAGCATTAGCCAAACTTCGAATTTCGGGATCGAGCTGCGTGCTACTTTTTTAAACATTCCAGAAAAAATTTCCGTGCCGGAATTTCGATACAATTTTACCCATATATTTTATATGGTGCGCGGAATATCGCCAGCAGTATATTAACCTTAATAGGCGAATTTCGTATAAGTAAAAATACTTGCCCTGTTTAAATATTCAACGTGTCTATTTTCAAAAATGATATGATAAAAATTTTCTTTTCAGGTAACATTTGTTTTTTTTTTATAATGACATAGGTATATTTTTAATTTTCAAATATAAATTTGAAAATTTTAATTTTGTTTATAATTTGACGGTTAATACATTTAACTACGAGAGTGTAACATTTCATCACATATCCTTGCATTATTCATTAACGTTCAAATTCCTGAAGCGGATAAGCTTATTGGATGAGCCATGGCTGGAGTAGCCTCGTTTTCGGTAAACAAATATTCACACAACTATCTACTGCAATCTTGAAAAGTACATGCGTAATGCCTCATTATTTGGTTTTCATCGCTCCGAAGGCCTGGCTCAAAAATTATATATTAACGCACAGTCACAGATCTCAATCAAGTATATTCCTTTACATTTTTATATTGATCGACGCAATACATGTCAACCTCTAACATTCTCTAGTGTTCTTGTGATGACATGAGGTTAATTGTTGCCTACGGAGAGAACTTACAAGTTGATGTAAATTGTCAGAATGTTAGTTTGTTGAATACATGATTAAGTTCTGAGATTATCTCTTTGAAGCGCTTTGATAGTAAGCATTATCAACATCAGCAATGGCACCATCACAGTATAGCAGTGACCTCAGCAACAAGCACAGCAACCATTGCAATAACACCACCAACTGCAGCAGCAGTTGCAAATGAGCAAGGAGCAAACGAAACAAGCCGTTCACAACCGTGCTAAACTTGCAGTGATTCCTTGCCTCCTGCCTGTCTGTCCGTTAGGCAGCCTGCCTGCCTGCCTGCTTGCCTGCCAACTTGCCTGCCTACTTCAATGGCGCACAGATAGTTCGATATAAACGCTTGTTTCCATTCTCTGAGTATTATGTGTGCTGAAATAATGCTGAATTAATTACTCGCTCATTCGCCAACAGACAACTGGAGATTACATATACACCGGGAGCAGATAGATCAGTATTTGTGGTACTAGAGATGATGCATATTATAATGAAAATTATTAAGAGCAAACATTATAACAAAGTAGAGATTAACAGTGTATAGCAAACTTTGGTAATGACAAGCAGGAAAAAGTCGGCGAATAAAATGGCTGCGAATGTAAAAGAAAGTATGTACATACGTGGGCTGAAATTTATATACCGATCGTATCATGCATTTGATAACAATCAGCTGGTTCTTAACTAATTTACAATACATCATCACACAACAATTTTAAATATTTAAAAGTTTGTATACTCTCTTTTTACTAGTGCTCGAAGAAGATTCGTATTGAAATCGGTTTGGCCAAAAATTATATATATATATATATATATATATATATATATATATATATATATATATATATATATATATATATATATATATATATATATATATATATATATATATATATAGATATATATATATATATATATATATATATATATATATATATATATATATATATATATATCTATATATATATATCTATATATATATATATATATATATATATATATATATATATATATATATATATATATATATATATAATTTTTGGCCAAACCGATTTCAATACGAATCTTCTTCGAGCACTAGTAAAAAGAGAGTATACAAACTTTTAAATATTTAAAATTGTTGTGTGATGATGTATTGTAAACCTTCCATATCCGGCCAAATTTTCTTTACACACGCTTTTGGATTTGTTTTGGGAACAAATTGACCTCCAACAAGCGGAATCTCCAATGAACGGACGCGGACACCATATTTTCGTACATTCGATACAAAAAACCTCTCACAAGCGGACACAATACTAATACGAAAATTCAAATCAAATCGGAAATCCCCCTTATAAAATTGTTATTGTTGAATGTTTATCGAAGTCGTTGGCTGAAATGTAAAGTGGACTCCCCATTTTAGAAAATAAATTGCTTTGTGTGTGACTGTTGTCCGATATTCTGGTTTGATTCTATATGCTTCAGCATAGTTCGCGCGTGTTATACGGTGATTTTTATTTGCAAATATCAGTATGGCTACACAAAACATTATATCTTTAAATGAAAATAATTCAATAATTAACGTATTTGACAAAGAAAAGCATTCAGTTCGAGAAATAGCTAAGATGTGATTTTTGGTTACTAAAGGAAGTGAAAAAACTATATTTTTCTTCTTTGAAAGCATATTCCAATTTCAGGACCAATTATAAAAGCGAAAGCAAAACAAATAGCCAACCAATTGGGATATTTTGAATTTTTGGAGTTGAATGGATGACTAGAAAAATGGGTTAAAAGGCACAATATAACATCCAAGTGCATAACTGGCGAAGCCTTAGATGTTGATTAATTGGACGTTGACCAGTTTAGGGCAAAATTGCCCACTATGTTGTCTGGATATAAACCCGAGGATATTTATAATGCTTATGAGAGTGGCCTGTTTTTTCGTGCTTTACCGGATAAAACTTTCGCCTTGAAATTCGAAAAATGTCCTGGTGGCAAACTGTCGAAAGAAAGGCTGACAGTTTTATTGTGTGTGAATATGGCAGGGAGAAGGAGATGCTATTAGTCATAGGTAAAGCAGCCCGTCCTCGTGCTTTCAAAAATCTTCGCTTGCAAGATTTACCTGCCAATTGGAAGTCGAACCAAAAAGCGTAGATGACGCGGGATATTATGTCCGAATGGCTGCAGCCTGGCCGTCATATAGAAGGCCGGTTGCGACTTGCAATCTGACAGGTACTAATGTACTTTTATTGGTCGAATTGGTAGAAAAATATACGTCAAATAGTCGAAAAAAGGTACATTAAGCCCGCCATCTTAGTATGTTAATTTCTATATGACGGCCAGGGCTGCAGTAATTGAACAGGAAAATGAAAATTCAAAATGAAAAAGCTCTTTTGTTTTTGGATAATGCGGCATCTCATCCTAGAGATTTGAAATTAACACATGATAGCATAATTTTCTTACCGGCTAACACTGCGTCAGTCTGTCAGTCCTTGGATCAATGGATTATACAAAATTTCAAGGTTAATTATATAGGGTTGATTCTCGAATGCAAAAGATGACTATTTAGCATTTCAATACTTGAAAAGAGCAAAGAATCCATTCGAGAAACAATAAGTCAAATGGAAACAAACTGAGCTTCAGCAATCGAAAATTGATCATTATTTTAATTAGATTATTTCTCTGCATACCATGTAACACATATATAACCTAGTTATTACTATAAAAACAAGAAAAATGTACGTATAAATATTCATAAACACGAAGTAATTATATTTAAAATATGTAGTTCTTTACATTAATACATATACACATATGTATGGATTTAATAAGCATATAACATTTTAAATTTTGTTAGATTCCTCCGACAAACGGACGTCTCCCATAGACGGACAACACGACTGGCACCATGAGTGTCCGCCTATGAGAGGTTTCACTGCATATATATATATATATATATATATATATATATATATATATATATATATATATATATATATATATATATATATATATATATATATATATATATATATTATATATATATATATATATATATATATATATATATATATATATATATATATATATCATAAAAAAAATGCAGTGACTATTTCTCGGGAACGCATTATCCGATTCACCTGAAACTTTCAGGATACGTTGGTGTGTATACAGATAGGTCTAGGTATCACCAAATATCAATTATCTTTAACTTTTTGGCGCCGGCGGCCATTTTAGTGATATTTTTGATATACCTATTATTCCGTACACAAATAATTTTTGTATAAATTAAGTCGACCAAATAAATTTCGAACGTGTTTTAAATGCGAATCGGATAACGTTTTGGAATTTTCTTAACCCTATGAGTGCGCTAGATGCCTAAAAAGAACGCGAAAATTTGGAAATTTTTAAATCGTGATAACTTTTGACAAAGCTATTCAGTTATTACGAAATTTTCAGGACATATTGGTATTATTTAGTTGTAAATTTGTGGAGTGGAGTTATTTGTGGAGTTGGAGTTTAATGAGCGTGTTGTCAACCCTGTCATAAGGGCAGGCACTGAAAATGCAAACCTCCAAATCATCGTCTCTCTTGAAAAAATGCCGCTTCTTGAAAAAAGCCACTTATATGTAAATCTTATGCTTTGCTTACATATTCAAAGTAAAAATTTGATATGGTATAACGGGCATATATGGTATAACGGATAAACAGAATTAATTGAAATTTGCAGCATGTATTGGTCCTAAATAGGACCAGGTTTGATAGAACTGATTTTGAAATGCGGGCGATTCTGTGCCAGTGGTACCATCTTAAAAAATCACTAAAAAAGATAACTGCTCTTAGCCCTATAAATTCTGATTCAATCGTTCGATTTTGACGAAATTCATACAATAGCTGGACCTTACTTGAAACCACGTTTGGTAGAAATTAATTTGAAAAATTCGGTTGGAGCTGCCAACGATGATAATTTTGGTGTCTTTAATTTTGAAAAATAAAAATTTGTAAGTGAAAACATTCAAACCATCGAATATCCTAAAAAATGTCAGTTTCTTACAATAAAACCAATCTGTATACAAATCTTATGTTTTATCTAAACGTTCAAAGTAAAACTTTGGAAATTTCATGTCGGACAAGAACGGTAACCCTTTCACAGTTAACCTACGGGAACTCACAAATCAAGAATCAGATACAATTGAAATTTACAGAATGCATTGCACTTAAGTAGGACCAGATCTGATAGAAGCGATTTACAATTGTGGGCAACCCTGTGCCAGTGGTGCCATCTTGATAAATTACACAGAAAAAAAACTGCTTTTCGCCCTATGAAATGTGAATTAGCTACCAGATTTTCATGAAATAATTCACACAGTAGCTGAAGCTTACTTTAAACTCTGTTTGGTGGAAATTTGGTTGAAAAATTTGATTGGTGCTGCCAGCTATGGTAATTTTTGTGTCTTTGGTTTTGAAAATTCGCTCAGGAAAATACAACTTTTTGCCCTATAACTTCCAGTGCAGTTATGAAATCAATACGAATTTCATACAATTACTGGAACCTATTATAAACATTATTCAGGCCAAATTTGTATGAAAAACCACGATAGAGTTGCCAGCTATTGTTGGTTTTGTGTTTGTTTGCAATATCTTTATTAAGCGGTTTTATCGTAGAATTTTCAATTGGTTATGATATTGTAGTGACAATAAACAGCAAATATTAAGCTTTCGATTATTTGAAAAAACTCGCCGCAGGTAACCCTAAATTTCTTTATACTCCTATAACTTCGAATGTAATATAACAACGTGAAGCAAATGTGATATATTCTTGGCTTTGATACTGGCAAAAGGTTGCCAGCACGAGTCGGTTGTGCTACTTTTGTATCAATAAATGCTTACAGTTAGTATTCATACCGGAAACTTTTACAATGAAAATAAATAACCGATGTTTCAATTCCCAAAGTTCTGTAATTTTTTCGGATCGCAGCCCCAAACACCAACTTCAGTTACGGTGCTGCAGGCACTGAGCATTTTCTTCATTCATGTTATATGAGATGCTGCTTTCAAAATTTTGTGAAATAAGCAACTGATAACGAATATAATTAACAAGTGTTTTTCTTTCATAAACTTTGAAACCCATGCCAGTGGTAATATCTGAAACCTTCTACCATATGAGTTATAATGCATTCTTGAGACAAAGTAAAATATGGCATTTGAAACAGTTTGGCCGTAATAAGCAGCTCATGTGGTGGAATATGCACTCAAAACCTGCACGATTCTTCTACTGTTCTTCGAACATTAGTGTTTCTAGCGGTTCAGGTGTGCTAGAGTTTTTTTAATATTTAAAGTTACCTATTTACAGGCTTTTGTTAGTGATATTTAATTTTGGGGTAATATTTTACCTGTCTTGAGGGGCTTGTGGATCATTAAATTTTTTCAAATTTCTTGAAAACGAAACTTATCTAGAGGTTAGCTGAAATAGTAGTGCAAAATTTCATTAGTGCAAAATTTCTAAAATTGTTCGCAATAAATACCTTTTGATGTCATTTGTTTGATTAAACATTCTTTAGGTACGTTTTTTGCTCTCTTGGGCAGGGCAACCCAACTAACAATTTGATGAACATTTTGGGCCTGGATACGTTTCCATTCCTAAGGTTGCGCCTACAAAGAAACCAATCTTTCGAATCAGCGACTTTGTGGTTACGTTGTAGGTTCGAATTTGGAGCAACGCCGTTCATTAATGACAACGAAACAAAGTAGTCATTGCATGGAAAGGGTTACGTTGTAGTTACTTCCTTGTGACGGCATTACCGCGACAGCGCATAGTAATGGTTTCGAAACATTATACCTAAGAATATGACACTTATAGTCGCAATGACGTAACAGCAACGTAAAATCTTTGTCACAATTTTCAAAAAGTTTCGTAATCGCGACGTTACATTTGGAATTGTTTCAAGTTTACAAACAATCCTCTTGCCGATACCCAATATCTTTCTCTTTCACGCTCATGGCTATCTGTATGATATACGAAGAGTTTATGCAAAATGATTATGTATGTGTTAAGTGTTTATATGATGAAGATAATATTGTATTTCAGCTGTGTTTAATTATTATTATAATAATTGAAAATTTTGATTCCAATGGTGAAACACGAACGATTCAAACCTTACTGCAAAGGTAGTATTGATACTCTCTAAAACTACCACGCGCCTGCGATTATATCAGGCTTTAGCTAATATAGGTATTTTTTTCTTTCATAAAATATTCTATACTTTGTGCAAAAACTAAGTTTCGCACTATCAAACAAGTATAGCATGTTCAAACATGAAAAATCTGTGCTTAGTACATCAATCAAAACTACTGTTTTGGATATTTTTAACTTCAAAGTAGTTTGCGATTCTTAGCTGCCATGATTGCCCAAATTTGTTCGCCATGATTGTCCTTTGAAGGAAATAATCCCAGTTAGTGCCTATATCGGTCATTTCAAGGCATTGTTGACACTTTGTGCCTTTGGATGGTACCGAATAGTAGTTTTGACTACATCGTACCTTCATAGTAGTTTTTGGAAGTCGTCGTTACTACCTAGTTTCTAATCTGAAATGCGCTCGAAACCCAAGGTGAAACAGTTGGTTTAACATAAATTTGGCTAATGCTAGGTGCGCTTTTTGCACCTCAGTCGAGAGCTGGTTAGAAAAGTACCATTGGAAACTGCAACAAGTGGAACAGTATTCTTGTTATTTTAATACTACAGTCGTGACCAGCTCTCGATAGAGTTATAAAATAATGCGACAATTATAATGAAATTTAATTGAAAGCTATTCTTTAACAATAATTTAAGTATAAATATATCGTACAACATACTAGTTAGTAGGAGTTGCATATTATCTTCAAAAGACCGAAAAATGTCTATATGCGATACAAAGGATAGAAGCGAAATCTTAAAAAAAAATGTTTAAGCATTGCTTGTTTTGCACTTTTACTTGTTATTTAACACACTACTGCAGTATAAATTCTGAATGCAGAAACTCAGACTTTTAAATGCACGTACCTCAGACGTACGAAAGTATAGTTCACTCACTGTTGATTTTGTTGAAGTATTAGTTTGGGAATATTGTTACTTGGTAGTGCCATCAAAGTAACATAGAATCGAGATGTGCCCATAATGTGCCTAAAAACGTTTTCGAAAAACCAACATAGTTCTCAGCTTTATAAGAAGAAACGTTTGGCAGAGGACTAAAACGAATGACATGATCGTTTAGATGGCAAAGGTTGTAGACATTAGTTGTTATTGTATGCTGACCAAAAATGATTTTCTTTATACAGTATAATAAAAAATTCTTCAATCAATATTTTATCAATACTAAGAAAAGAAAAGAACGCAATACTCTGACGAATCCTAACCACACAAGATAGAATAAGAAAATTCTTGTAAATTCTTTTCGGTAAATATTCTTTAAGAATAATAAAACCGATATGCTTTCAAAATTTTCGAAACTTGGCATACTTCCAGAATTTTATAAAATCAAGTGTTCTTATCTCAAAAAGCATACTACAATTACATTCAACGAAAAGACCCCTACCATTTAGAATCAAAAGTATATTTTTCGGGGGTCCAAATTATAAGAGGTTGTAATGTGTAAATACAGTAAATAATATAGAATGTCGAAATACATAAATGTGGAGTCGGCTACAACGAAATCTTTGATCATGCCAGTCGAAAGCCTCTCAAAGCGTGTTGATTGTTTGTGATGATCTTCTTCAGCTCGTCGTCTAAAATCTGCATCTGCTCTCTTCTTACAATTGATTCCTCCAAAAATCATGGTTAAATTTTCGTATCCGCCAATAACTGTGCATTTTTCGCATCCGTAGTATGAGTTAAACTAAACAAAATCTTTATAAGAATACCAAGTAAGATATATATGTTCACAAAAACGTATAAGTAAATATACCTTTTACATATGCGCTGATGGTAGAATCGCCTAGTTTTCACTGAAATGTTGCTACCACAAACAATCACTTGCCTGTATTAATATTGAAGATAACTCGTAACAAAAGGGTTGAGCAAATCTTTCATTTCGTTACAATAAATTACGAATGTAATAATTGATGAGCTTACCATCGACATTAATTTCTAAAGATATACTCAGAAGATAGTCAATTTGTGATTACAAATCTATAAAACTTTTTGCCAATTCATTTTGCTAATTTGCAAATCAAACGTATTATTTGAAAACTGAATTTCTAGTTGATTGTAATAGTTTATTTAATATTTTTGAAAAGGAATTAGCTGTCCCGAACGGTGGAGACTTTTTTATTAAACTCGTTTTGTGAGATTACACATTGACGTTTAAAAAATTGTCAGAACGAAATCATCATGCACATAGGCGCCAATACGTAACCGTTACATGCGAGTTTCCTTGATAGGCATAGGAAGATGAAAGGAAATATGTGTGGCAACTTTGACGTATAATGTGCCTTACTGGGATTTTGATTAAGTCGCAATGAAGGAACTAATCCCTAATGGACACAATGCTTGTAAAGACGCGTCGAAAGTAGTCTTTACCACTTCATTACTAAAATTTTGCCTATCAAGGAATTTTACTTTGAAGGAAAAATGACGAAACAATTCCGACTCGACATAGTATTCACGACGTATTCGCGTCAAAAAAGTCCATTTAGTAACAAATGGGCACAAATTGTTAGTTGGGAAGTTACCAAAATTTACCTCAACTTACTCTATCCAAGAGTGTAAAAACACACCTTTTATTATCGTTTTTTTAAACATTTTCATGCACATTCACCAATAAATTGCGCTTATTACCCTAAAAGCCTCGTAAAAAGTAGCCTTTGATACATAAATTTTATGCGTTTCCGTCCTAAATTTACATCTTTTTAGGGTCAAATTACACGATTTGCTCGTAAGAAAAATTACACATTAAAGACGTAAAATATTCTTGGTACGAATTTTTGTAAATTTACATCTTTAATAGTAGGAAACCAGTTTCCTACTATTATAAGGGTAAAATTCAACCAAAATTTTGTTGAGTGTAGAATACACACTCAAAATCTGCATAAATCCTATACTGTTCTTCGAACATTAGTGTTTCTAGCGGTTTTGGTGCGCTTGGGTTTTTTACTAATGTTGTTGTTGAAGAACATTAGTATTAAAATGGATTCGGCCAAAAATTCATTTTTCCATTTATATATATATATATATATATATATATATATATATATATATATATATATATATATATATATATATATACGTATATATATATATATAAAGATATATATATATATATATATATATATATATATATATATATATATATATATATATATATATATATATATATATATATGTATATATATATATATATATATATATATATATATATATATATATATATATATATATATATATATATATATACAGTGAAACCTGTCAAGTTGGCCACTCTTGTAAGTTGGCCACCTGCGGAAATTGACCAATATATAAAAGCACAAAGAAACTCCAGTGCAAAATATTTCCAAATTACCTCTATAGGTTGTCCACCTGTCTAACTTGAAACTTGGCCTCATATTCGCTCATATTTTTTCACCGCTCATGTAAAGTAACCTGCTAAACTTGGCCATAAAGAATTTTTCTTTTATTGTGGAAACATACGTACATAATCATATTGCATTTTGAGTGGGTATTGGGATGAGATGATGCAATATTGTCAGTTTGTGATTTTATGTGCTTGGATTTAAAAGTTTAACCGCTGGATTAGAACTCGTCGAATTTGAATTTGATGTGAGCTGAAGTTTCAATCACATTTGTTTGGTGAATATGAATTTAAGTTTGATGAATATGAATATGAATTAACGTTAAGATTTGGATTTCAATAATCGCATTTAATCGAAATTAAAAATTGTCGTGTGGATGTTGACATTCGAACGCGTTGTAGTGTAATCAGACGATTTTGTTCGCTGCGATAGCCATCGTAAGCCGCGATAAGCTGCGTTGACTGTACCTCAGGCATTAGAATTTTATGTATGGTTAGTAAAAAATATACTGCATAAAATATAAAATTTATAAAAATAATTTACAGAATTCTTCAGATTTTAAAATGGCACCCAGAAAAGCACTAGTTGAGCTTTCTCTTAATAAAAAAGAAGAAATTTTAAAAGAACTGGATAAAGGAGTATCGCAAAGAACGTTGGCGAAAAAATTTGGAATCTCTAAGTCTACAGTTGGTAATATTAAAGCTCAAAAATAACAAATTTTATTTGCGACAGAGGGCAATCAATCAAAGGAGAGAAAGAGAAAGCTAAGAAACACTCGTTTTGAGGATATCAATAAGGGCACTCTTTCATTTTTCAAAAAATGTAGATCAAAAAATATCCCCGTAAGTGGTCCAATGATACAAACCAAAGCAAAACATTTAGCAGAGGAACTGAAAATTCCAAATTTTAGTGCCAGTAACGGGTGGCTTGAATCTTTTCGTATTAGAAATAACATTCAATTTAAAGTTCTCTGTGGTGAAGGTGCTAATATCGACCATCAGGCTGCGGCCGATTGGAAGAGTAAACTTCCTCATATTGTAGAAGATTATCCGCCGGAAGATCAGTTTAACGCTGATGAAACAGCCCTGTTTTTTCGGCAGCTACCAACGAAAAGCCTCGTTTCTAAAGATGAGATATGTAAAGGTGGGAAGATAGCAAAAGAAAGGTTAAGTGTTCTTTTTTGCTGCAGTGCAACTGGCGAAAATTAAAGCCTTTAGTTATAGGAAATGCTGCCAAACCGAGAGCTTTCAGTCAAAATAAAATTGACACGAATAATTTTATGGTCACATGGACTCATAACAAAAAGGCATGGATGACAACAACAATTTTTGAAACGTGGCTTGATTCCATAAATCGTCAAATGAAATTTCAAAACAGAAGAATAATCCTCTTTATAGATAATGCGACAAGCCACACTTCTACAAAACAGTATTCAAATGTTGTTGTTAAATTTTTACCGCCCAATCTAACATCAGAAATCCAACCATTAGACCAAGGTATAATTCAAAATGTAAAAATAAGATACAGATCTAAAATGCTTCTTTACCTGTTAACAAAGATTGATGAGTGCAAATCAGGCACTGAGCTTTGCAAAATGATTAGCGTTTTGGATGCTATCAGATGGCTTGTTTCCGCTTGGAATGAAATTGGAATATCAACAATAACAAGCTGTTTTCATCGTGCAGGATTTCCTGTGGATGCTCCACTTACCGAAGAATCTTTGGAGGAATCTTTGGAAGAAGTTCAAATGGAAAAAATAATTTCAAGCTTTCCTGAAAATATTCAAAATGAACTTGTACTATCAGCAGACGATATATTAAAAGCAGATGAAGGCGGAATAGTTCACGAGGTTCTGGCCGATTCCCCTGATGAAATAATGGCACAAATTTTGAAAGAGTTTGAAGCTATTGAAACAGGGGATCTAGTTGGTGAATCCGAAGAAGAAGAATGCGGCGCCTTTGTCAATTATCGTCCTCTTACAGCGAGTGATGCCCTTCATAACGTAAACGAGCTTCTTTTGTACGTTTCTGCAAACCAACCTAACCTGGTTTCGGAGGTTCTTAACATAAAAACTAAAATAGAACAGCATAGTGCAAAATCGAAAATGTTAAAACAAACAAATTTGGATAATTTTTTGAAGGTACCTAATGTGTAACATGTATGTAATTTATCTTTGTTTGTTTTTTCATAGTTTTACTTTGTTAAATGAATTCAGTATTTTATTGAAGTTTGACTTTTTTATGTTTGATAATATAAAGAAATATATGTGTTTTTGTTGTATATTTACAATTTATTCAATTTATCAATAAATGAATTATAAATTAAAATAAAAACAGATAGTTGGAACATTTTTTTTTTGAATATCAGTGTAAAAACTGATTCTGTTATAAGCTGGCTACTGTAAAAGTTGGCCTGGTGGCTAACACGATTCCCTTATAAGCTGGCCAACATGATCCCCTTATAAGCTGGCCACCTGTGAAAGTTAGCCAAACATTTTTGCCCCACGGGTGGCCAAATTTCGCAGGTTTCACTGTATATATATATATTTTTTATTTATATTCGGGAATGCGCCATCCGATTGAACTGAAACTTTCATGATACATTGGTGTATATGTAAAATAGGTCCAGGTCCAGGTAAATGTCAATTATTTGTTATTCTTTGGCGCCGGCGGCCAGTTTAGTGATATTTTTGATATACCTATTATTCCGTACACAAATAATTTTTGTAAAAACTAAGTCGACCAAATACATTTCGAACGTGTTTTAAATGCGAATCGGATAATGTTTTGGAATTTTTCAACCCCATGTGTGCGCTAGGTGCCTAAAAAGAACGCGAAAATTTGCAAATTTTTAAATTGTGATAACTTTTGACAAAGCTATTCAATTATTACGAAATTTTCAGGACATATTGATATTATTTAGTTGTAAATTTGTGGAGTTTTTAATGAACGTGTTGGCAACCCTGTCATAAGGGCAGGCACTGAAAGGGCAAACCTCCAAATCATCGTCTCTCTTGAAAAAATGCCGCTTCTTAAAAAAAAGCCACTTATATGTAAATCTTATGCTTTGCTTACATATTCAAAGTAAAAAATTTGATATGGTATAACGGGTATGCCTGGTAACCCTTGCCCAATTTACCTATATATTTAGCACCAAAAGCTTCTGTTCTCGGAAACTAACGATCCGATGAGCAGAATCAATTGAAATTTACAGAACGTATGGGTCTTAAATAGGACCAAGTCTGATAGAAGTGATTTTGAAGTGCGGGAAATTCTGTGCCGGTTGTGCCATTTTGAAAAATCACTAAAAAAGATAACTGGTTTTGGCCCTATAAGTTCTGATTCAATCGGGTGACTTTGACGAAATTCACACAGTAGCTGGGCCTTATTTTAATCCACGTTTGGTAAGAATTTGGTCGAACTATTCGGTTGGAGCTGCCAGCTGTGATAATTTTGGAATCTTAAATTTGAAAAAATTAAAATTTGGAAGTGAAAACATTCAAACCATCGAATATCCTAAAAAATGTCCGTTTCTTACAATATAACCAATTTGTATATAAATTTTATGCTTTATCTACACGTTCAAAGTAAAACTTTGGAAACTCCAGTTCGGACAAGAGCGGTAACCCTTTCCCAGTTAACCTATATTTTTAGCATCAAAAATTTATGTTCACGGGAACTCACGAACCAATAATCAGATACAGCTGAAATTTACAGAATGCATTGAACTTAAGTAGGACCAGATCTGATAGAAGCGATTTTGAATTGTGAGCAACTCTATGCCAGTGGTTGAAAAATTATTAAAATCTTGAAAAATTACAAAGAAAAAAAAAACTGCTTTTTTCCCTATGATATGTTAATTAGTTACCAGATTTTCATGAAATTAACACAGTAACTGAACCTTACTCTAAACTCTGTTTGATAGAATATATTCTTCATTTTGTGAAATAATTAACTGATAACGAATATAATTAACCCGTGTTCTGCTCTCATATACTTTGAAATTCATGCCAGTGGTAATATCTCAAACCTTTCCACCATATGAGTTATAATGCATTCTTGAGACCAAAGTAAAACGTGGCGTTTGAAACAGTTTGGCCGTAATAAGCAGCTCATGTGGTGGAATATGCACTCAAAACCTGCACGGTTCTTCTATTGTTCTTCGGACATTAGTGGTTCTAGCGGTTCAGGTGCGCTAGAGTTTTTGAATTAATGTTGATATTTGATATATGTTGGCTACTACGTAACATGAATTTATAAGCTAAGTTGTCAGGCTGGGCGATAGTTTGTTTGCTGAAATATGTTTTGGAATGTCTTGCATAATCGGAAAAAAGGGAAGCGCATGAAAATGACTTTTATTTAGCAAATTTTTATAATACTGTCAATTGCAGCAAACGACTTGTAATTATAGCAAGGAATAAACCCTTAAGTTATAAATAAGCAATAAGTTTGGAATCAAATAACACAATTTCAGCAGCTTGTTCTTTGGCCATGCTACATTGTACGGAGCATAGTCGTCTAGCCTCAAAGTGACACCAACATTAAACGCTCCAAACCAAGGAAAAAAACAACCACCAAACTTCCATTGCGCAAATATTACTTATATCCATTAGCCAGAAAATTGAATTCGTAGTGGCTTAAATTTCAGGACCTTTTCATGTCCATCCAGCATAATTTTCCTCAATGTCTTGCAAAGAAATCGTTTTCGTTCTCAAACTCCTGTAGCGCAAAAAATGCTAGCATTTACTTTCGCTTTAATCCTAGGCCGCACGTCCTGAAACGTTGCTACGCGCACCATGCACAAACGGAAACCTCTACACTGCTCGTAATTATAAAAGGATTAAAAATTCATTTCACATTATTCATTTTACATTTTCATTCAAGCTACTCATTTTTTTCTCGATGCTGGTAATTCATTCAGTTTGTTCGGTATCAAGTTTTTCATTGTGCTGGTCCTTTACATAGCTGATGCAAAGAGGTCTATTCATTCACTGTAAAGAGTTTACGATGCAAACATGAGCTGGGCTAGAAAAGGTATCTAGAGGGAGATTGAGGCTCGTTCTTTTCCTGCAGAATATAATTACAAATACTTAATCCGATTAATTACTGTAGGAGACATTTATGCAAAGTATGAATGAAAAATTGAATCGGGATTCAGAAGCTCTATTGCGAATTTTGATTAAAATATGAAGGTATGCACTTATGTAACAAAAATAGTCGACAGTAGATGTGGTGCATGTAATCAAATTTCATTGTTTCAAAAAGGTAACATGCGCTCATAAGTCTAATTTTTACTTTAGGAAAATCTCATTCATATTCTGATGAAATTCGGAAAGTCTGCCACTTCTTTGATTTCCGAACTACCAAGTCCTATGTTTTCACATGCGGAGGCAGTAGAGAAAATAGTCCGATTTTCATTGTCTGCGCTAAATACCGTTCTCCTGATTTTTTCTCATAATCCACCATATAAAAACCTATATGCCTTTTTAATTATATATTCTTTCGTATTTTTTGGATGTCTTTTTCGTGACTTAGAGATGAATCATGAAAATCGTACGACAAAAAAGAACAGGAAAAGCAAGGAAATTGTGTTTTTGATAAGCTTCTCATGTTATATTCTGGGAAAGAAGATTATCTCTAAGGATCTATGGAAGAGGCTTTATGGTAAAATTTATGCTGAACTGAAATAAATAAATTTAATGAGAGTTTTTCACAACATGCATGGTATATGAAAGTTGGGCGAGAAAAGATTTTCGAAAAGTGACTCATGAGCAAATTATAGTTTTTCAGACACTGAAGTTTGAAGAAGATCTAAAATTCGAACAGGTGAACTGAAAACAATTTTTCATATTTCATTTAATTGCAAATTTTAATTACTTTTTGTCAGAGAAATATTTTAAAAAATAAAATGTTCCTAGGCAAGCTTTGATACAATTCATTGAGACCTCTGCTCTAATTATTTGCGCATCGTATATGTGACTTAACAGAACTCTGATGGCGAACCGAACTATAGCAACAAACATATGAATCGTAGTAGCAGTTGCCATACCATGACTTAGTGGCACTCTACTTCAATTCAAACCTCTCGTAAACCATATTTCCATCCGAAATGGTGTCGCTTCGAAGTCGAGCTATGATGCGCTACCACATGACAGAAGTTTTCCAAAACATCATCGTCCAATCGCTTTCTCCACTATCCTTCTAGCCACTGTCATACTTGTTCGACTATGAATTCCGAGGACTATAATGAAGCCATAACTAACCACAAGACCATTAATAGGCAACGATCCGTGTAATAAAACAGCTGGTGGGATTTGTTTTCCGCATTTTGGACGATAATATAATTGCCATCACTTGTCACAATGGACGACAACCGAACCGACAAAAGTCTATTCAGTTAAAGCCTACAGCACACGTGGTAATATATTGTGGAGTTGACGAAGCCTGCTAGTGACGAATGAAGGCGAATATGTTGCGACAATGATGGTCAGTTCAGGATATCCGTCAGAATGAATGTAGCACGCAAAAAGATGTGATGGGAAAGGAAGAAAGGAAGCTAAAGCACCACTACTTGTTTACTCCAGCGTTTGACATCACATTGATGCTGAATGGGCTTAACTTCATAAATTTAATGGTAATGAAATAAGTTTTGGGGATGTTATGAGGGACAAGTGTGTCATTGTCGGAATGGGGTGATGAGATTTGCTCTCACTCAAGGATTTTGATTTATTTTTTGTAAGCTGGTAGCAAAATCGGGACAAAATCATGAAAAATCCATGAAATTATCCTTCCTTGAAATATAGTTATGCAAAAAATGTTTTTTCCTTCTTAAAAAATGGAATGGTTGATTTAATCAATTCAAAAAAGTAATAAAATTGAAAGAGAAAGAGCCGCTTAAGACAAGGTCTTAAGGTTTGAAATGATACGCGATCAACGGTTTTGTGCATAGGGGGATATTGAAAAATATTTGAATCTTTGATTCGAATTTTCGCTTTGTGAAAGGAATTACTGGGCATAGGAAAAAATATCTGGTTCGTACTTTCTTCTTAGTTTGGCTAATACGTTTATTTTCTGCAATAAAATTTAAAGCTAGACAATTCAAAATAATTATCCCCGCGTCTAGAATTGTATTGAGATTGAACAACTAGTTTTGCTTGAAAGACTGAAAATTGTTTCTGTTGTTTTGTTTTATTTTTTATATGATAGCTTGTTTAAAAATGGTAAAGCCGAATTAAATTTTTTTCTGAATCAAATGAGGCCATAGTTGATTTCAATTGCACATGTTAAATTTTAGTTTCTGATAAAGACTAAGTTTATCAAATAGGAGTTAAAACCATAGGTTTTTCTTTTTATGTAATACCAAAAAAAATTTGATAATGCAAAATTGTGAAAATGAATATTTACGATACATTCTATTTTGATGAAAACTTATTGCTTAAGATGCTAAAAAGGTAAAATTGCACCTAACAAATTTTTGTTACAATTTCAAAGCTGCGGATTAGAAGTTGAATTTAGATGAAGAGTTAAATAACTTTTTAATTGAAAGTTACATACTTTTTAGAAAAACAAAAACTGAGATGCATATTTCTACATAGAAACGATAATTTGAAACAGACAAACAATTATTTAGCAGTTAAAAAAGTTACCGAAACAATGAAAACCCTTAGTTTGTTTATTGAAGGCATTTTATAAAGTCACCAGTTTTATAAGTTGAACCAATCCCAATTAATTTAGGTTGGCTGTAAATAAATAAAAACAAATCAAAATCAATAACCACCTATATTACGAGTGGTCACATCAGTCAGATATGCAACTATGAGCTGATGTCAGATGAGAAACGGTGCATAGCTTCGAAACCATTTTCAAACTCAACTTTTAATAGTACCGCAATCAAAACACTTTCATTTGAAAAATATATTTGAATAGTAATATTTATTTCTTATCTCAAATTAAAGCATGTCATATCGATTTAACTAACTAGGTATAATGTTGCATGTATCTTACATTACTATGAAGAAAATCTTAATTTTGGATTTACGTTAGCTCTTTTGTTCATTCATTCAAAATATGATAATAAGTGCGTTTTTTGCACTCTTGGACACGGTAAGTTAAGGTCTATATGACAGAGCTTTGTGTTAGTACATTGAATACAACAACAATCGCTGCCGCTGTAACTTCACTACAGCAGCGATTGTTGCTGTATATAATGTACTTTGAACATTTGTTACGAATTTGCATTGTATGTGTGTATCATGTGAAAATGAAATTAAAACATTTGTTAGTTTAAAAATAACAAAAATACTTGATGCTGAAAATCGTTCAGTGGCATCACAATAAAAATAACTTTAAAATTTTAGAGTAATACACCACAATATTTCGAAATTTTCAAAATTCACAGTTTTTTTTTATATTTTCATTACAAGATCATTACCGTTTGAAAATACAATTGTAGCATCAATGTGAGCTTTAAACGTCTTTGAGAGTAATGGTGAATACAGCACAACCCAACGATTATTGACTTCTATACCAGTGTTGCGCACTTCTAGAGTAGTGAATTTGCACCTTCTTTAGTTGATCGTCGACGATTTTGTAGATATTCATCGTTTCCAATAATAGTATCGGTGTGTATGGCTTTTGGGTAGCGTTTCATCCTTCATGCACGGAGAATTGTTGCTGATTGCACTACATGGACCAAGAATCATGTTTTTGGTAACGACTTCGAATAAGCCAGGATCAATTTCGACATCTCGTATTTCTGCTGAAATGACCTCATCAATTTTGTCTGGTGTAATTTTGTTGATCAGCCAAATCAAGATGTGTGCAAGTGGTAATACTCATTGTTGCCATTCAATTGAATACAACCAAACTGCGTGTCTCTCCAAAAACATGATGTTTGACAATGAAATCCATCATAGATTTCAATTTATGTTTGAATATGCATGCGATGATGTTATAGCGATCCAAAGATTTTGCACAAGGAATAGAAGTTCTTCAATTTCATCCTACGTTGAATTGCATGGAAATGATATAAAAAAACTGGACGACTGTATGCGTGAGCGTGAGTCATTGCATCTTGTACGTATTCATGTAAGTGTCATGTGCTTGATGAGGTGGATTGTTTAGACAACAAACTTGGCCAGAAACTTTTGCGGGAGTGTACTTAAGAAATTCGTCAAGTTACATATCGATCGGATGAATGGTGTAGTAATGCATAAAGAGCAAACACACATTCATTGGTTTTTATATATATAGATAACCTTTGTTTACCATGTCAATTTAAAATTTTTAATTTTTCGAGTTTCACAAGAACGGCAGCCCAACACAAATTTACCTCTATTTTTAGCACTCGAAACTTATTTCCATGAGAATTGATGACCGGATAATCCGATCAATGTGATATTTACAGAGCATGTTGATATTAACTAGGACCGAATTTGATAGAAGTGAATAAGCCACATTTGGTAGAAATTTGGCTGAAGAATTAGAATAGGGTTGCCAGAGATGGTGATTTTTGTCACCTAAATCTTGTAAATTTGCTCAGCAAAATGAAACTTTTTTCCCTATAGCTTTCGATCCGAAATTAATGTAGGAAATGGATTTTATTATAAATCAGATGTCGTAGGAATTTCGTGAAAAAGTTATGAAAGGGCTACTAGCTGTGGCCATTTTTGTAATTTGTATGTATATGTATAAAACGATGTTGTCATTAAATTTTGTCATTAAATGGGATTGATCCTGCAATGGTTACGTCAAATAAACAACAAATATTAACGTTTCGAAAATTTGAAAAGTTTTGAGGGTGGTAGCCCTAAAATTCTTTTCACCCTTATAGCTTCCAGTGCTGTCGTTTAATCGAAAAGAAATTTACAGGGTGGGTTTAACTTAAAGTGAAGCAGATTTTATAGATTTTTGGCTATGCTTCTCACACCGGGTTTCCAGCGACATATATTTTCATATATATTGCATCAATTTATATTTTTATATGCATTATATTTTTATATGCAAAGCATTTACAATTAAAATAAAGTACCAACGTTTAAATTTTTCGAGTTTTAAAAATGTATTGAATTGCAGCCTCAAACAAGGTTTCATCGCTGAAACTTTCGATGAAATCTTCGGATGAAAACGATATTCAAAGGATCGGTTGAGTTTAGCATGAGCTTGTTATGGTAGACTTATTGCTGCTTGGTTGGAAAAGTGTTGCTAGCACTGAGCATTTTCATCACTTATGTTTTAGTCGAGAAATGGTTTTTGTTGCTTTGGGTAAGAAATGGTTCATATAGAACTACAAAAAAGGTGTATTCCGCCTTTCCACAATTTCTGGTCACTCAAAGACAATTTCTTTGAAAATCAGTATTCTAGAATTTTTAATCTATCGATGTTATCTATGTACATTTATAAAATCGGGAATGCTGAATAATTTCATAGACTTTCAAGATAGAACTAAAAAATATATATTTGAAAGGAACTTGGCATTGTTACTTTTTTGTTAATTGATCTACAACATTATTTAATTGTTAATAGTGCGTTTACAAGTATTCGAAGTTCTGCTCGAAGTTTCACTCAAAGTTCTGCTCGAACTAAGCTTGTATTATCATTTTATTGTCTCTCATTATTTTTATATTGATCAATTTTAGTTCCTGGTCATTTACTTTTGATGTATTGAAGTTTTAATTAATTGTTAATTGGAAATAAAATGGATTTTCAGCAGAAAAAGCTATAAGGAAAAATTAAAAAGGTGAATGCAATGCAAGGCCGACCCCAAAGCTGAGAACTTTTAGAGCTGAAGGGAAACTCATCAATACCGCAAATATAGTTGTCTGTCTACATAGTATTTTCATTGCTGGGAAACTGTTTTGTTTCTCGTGCGCACTATTTGCTTCGAGCTCCAGTAACGATGTGTGGCAAAAACATGATTTCAACGATTTGAAAACCTAAATCGACTCACCATTCAGAGGCCACAACGAAAAAAGAGGCTTCTCTGAATATAGGAAACTATCGGGAAATATTTGAAATGTGGTGCAAATACGATCGAGTCCTAAGTGAGCACTTATTCAAAAATGTTCATTGTTTTATCGGAGACAATTCAAAATTAGCTAATAGAATTGGTTGCGTAGAAAGTTAGGAGTGAAATTATAAAGTGGGTTCCTGTTTGTAGTAATCTTTGAAACCACTGATGTTTCTTGATAATCACAGCTGTCAATTGTTTTCCGATTTGCAAGAGGTGAAAACTTAATGAAGCATTTATATAAGCTCTGAACGTGATGCTACTTCTATAGTTAATTTTTGGGAAAAGTTAGGAATGAATTTAGCTTCCACGAAAAGCTTTTAGCTCAGAATTACTTTAAAGCAGCTGTTTTTTTTTGCGTCAGAGCTAAATGGTATGCAGATTAAAGCTGTTGCTCCGCATGCTTTGACTTCACATCATTCTTTCGTTCTCTGTTATGCTAGCTTTAAGCAGAGGATTTAGCAATATATCAGAGACTATAATTTTTGGGCAATTGATCAGGATTTCGATCTTTTTTTTTCAAAATCGAAAAATGAACAGAAGGTTTAAATTTGTTTAAAGCTCAACACATTCCAACATCTAATCTCATACGATAAAACTTCAAATTATGATTAGTAAATGTTGTCGCTGAAAGCTTAAATAATTTCGAGTTTTCGGGAGTATTGTAAATGCTTCACATTTTGACTCTAACTCTTTACGTGAAATTCTTAATTTTGTTCACACAATCAGGAATTTCCATATTTTGTTTCGGTTGACAGTTTGCCAACCACTATTTTATTATACGTTTTACCTCTGGGATGTTTACTAAGCAAGTGTTAATTCAAAAAATAAGCTCTTCTCAAGTCAAAAATCACATCGCATAAACTATCTCAAAGTTACTGCTGTAGACTTCAGATTTCAAATTTTGTTTGCATTTCACACAACAACGGCACAATTCCCCACACAACATTTCACCGTTGTTTACTACTTCAATCACCAATACGCTTCGTGTGGTGTTCTTGCCGTCATGCTAGTCATCATCGTAATCATCATCAACATCATCAGCATGCCTAATTAAATTAAATTGTCCACCTTTCATCGAACATCAAATCAATCGACACAACCGACAATTGAACAGTTTACAAAGTTCCCATCTGAATAATTTAAGCAAGGTTTCATAATTACATTTTACAATTTGAACATTCCTATCAAATATACGATCGAGGACTATTGCATAGAGTACGGAAAATACCACAGGTTCATCGAGGCATTGGTATAGTCGAAGTTGTACATAAATCTGTACGTACGAGCGGAATTGCATTGCACTGCATCATACACCGTTCGACTCCGTATAAGAAATTTGATTAATGCGGCCGACATGCAGGTGCACACATGATTAAAGGTTGTTATAGTCAGTCGGGATTGAATTGGTATTGACTAGGATGGAGCGATAATACAAGGAAGAACTTCTATGAGGAGGAGAGGTTAGTTGCGAATGTTTTCTAGCCAGTAGTAGGTTTGAAAAGGAAAATACGAAAAATTTGTTATAATCGGTGTTTGGACTGAGAAAACAGGGCAAATTGCTGTATATTTTAGAATGCGATTATTGAAATATAAAATGAAAGGAATGATTTCAAATTAAATAATATGAATTACGTTTAATCCCATTAAAGGTTAATCACTTTCAAACAAAGAACGCTAGTCAACACTTTCTAAAAATACCTTTTTTTTCAATTTCAAATTATTTGCAGCTTATTTATTTTCCGACTTTATTGCTTCATATGTTATCCTTTTCAAATCGTCTTTGAGAAACGATATGTAAAAAATCATCAAAAGTATTTCAAATCGCATTGCATTGCAACAACCCACTCACTGATTTCGTCGTTTTCCGCACTTAACTGCCTGTTAATTCCTTTTCACGGCCTTCAAGTATTGTTTCAATTTCATATGTACATACCTGCATACAATTTTTATTGACAGCAGACGTCAATAACCATCCATACTTTGATACGCATAAGAGAATGCTAGACTTTCCTTAGCATTTATGCTATTGTTATCATGCAGTTGGATACGAAGCTGTGAATTTCTGTGGTGTACCCATAAGGGGGAAATGATTTCATACAAAATTAGTTTAACTCAACTGCGACGAGCGCAATCCTGACGAGAACGATTCCAACGTGACGTGCGATTTGAATTCGAAATATCTATTAGGGCGAATATCTCGCGTCTCCCTTTCTCTCCTCAAATATACTTTGAAGGATCTCGACAGTCAGCCTGGTCTGAGAGGACGATACTATTCTCAGAAGCACAGGTTGCCAGTAACTTTGCCTTATCTGCCTTTACAGCTATTTAGCTGGCGGGAAGCGCAAAGCTAACGACAGAATGAGATAAAGTTGGTAAAATGAATGATGATATCCGAAAGAGCTTGAGCTCTTGTTCCATATAATATCGACTTAATCTCTGTCAGCGTACGTGATTGGCGTATGGTTCAGATGTACGAAGGTGCTGGCTGAGTGATCCGAGTAGCTTTGTCTAAGGATGAAATTTCTCAGAAGTGAAATGTTTCTCGGTTCAACTGAAATAAAGTAACATATAAAGAATATTCTATTTTGGGACCAGATACTTTGAAGTTACATTTTCGAGAGAATTTATCTTCGTTTTGGCATAAGTCTGATACATTCATATTTCAAGTGTGAGAAAAACCATCTCAAAGCCATGTTATATTGAATAACCATTAATTACTTACACAGCTGTAAATTAAATCAATTGACTGCTCAATCATTATGATTTAAAATCAGTTTAAAAGAGATCGTTATTTAATGATGACAATCAACTGTTATGTGCTTTCAATTCAATTCAAATTATCTAAATAAATCACTTTTATCATACTATTTATATATATCGGCAATACAAATCTATTCATTGTCAACATTCATCGTAAACTTCATGAATCACTCATAAAATCTTCAAGTCACATTCACCTTACAATAACCACAATTTTATTACATAATATCATCCGAAATTTTTCATTTAATATACGAGTACTTTTCATCATGGCAGTGCTTATTCGAGGAAATAGCAACAATAACGTTGACAGTCTTCTCGAAGGACCGAAATTATATTCAACGAATTGATGCTGTAGCTGATGTTATTGTTGGTAAAGGGCAGTTGAGAAGCCATAGATACATTAAAATGCCATAATGTGCCAATATGATGGGATATTGCTATCAATTTTGAACGTTTTTGATATGGGTTATTGTGGATTTTCATGAAATTGAAAATAAGTAATATTAAAGCGGATTTGGTTAGTTGCCACTGAATGGTACTTTAAGTTTAAAATTCAATTTGATTATATTTAAATTATTTGGAAATTGATGAAATAAAATGGAAATATATTATTTTCAAATGTCGAAAAATGTTACTGTTTATTATAAACGATACGAATTTTTAGCGCGCCATGTGGGAAATTTAAACTTGAAATTCGTAAATATTTGAAATGATTGCTGAATACATCAAACTGGATAAGTGGTGCTTCCATTAATAAGTGCGCTTGTTATTATTTTTGTGACACTTTCAAAATCCACAGTTAGTTTTTATGGCGGCTCATACTATGTTTCAAATAAATTGGGCAGAAATTGACTCATGTTCTTTCAGCTTATAGATTTTTTGTTTTAGATTTTGGTGGTCAAAGCAACCAATCGTACTAATAATGCAAATAAAATCATTGACTTTTTCAAATGTTTGGCTCTGAAACTATACTTCGAGCTCAATTGATGAGTCTGAGTTGAACATGTGAATATTTGCTGACAGTTTTTGAACAGAACATCTCTCAAGCCAATTAAGCTTTAATCACAAGTGAGTCTGTTGATTTGAACCCAACCGATTCCGGCGTTGAAGAACATATTTCCTCAGTAAAAACAACCGTCGAGAAAAAAGCTATTTAAATTTGTAAATATTTACATTAAGGAATATTATTTTCAATCGTACTCAGTATCATGTAATAAGTTTTGTAAGTAGTCTTGTTTTCACGAATTTCCAGATTGAATAAATAGAATAAGAAGTTTAAACTAAAAAGTTTCCATTTCTGTGACCGAAAAAAATTTCGTTCGTACTTTCTTTTTTCCAACCAACTCAAACTTTATATTCTTTATTTTCCACCAGAACAAACAACTAAGTTGAAAAAAAACAAATAAAACAAACAAAAAAACGCCGCTGATCTATTAACTAAACATTGGGAGGCAAGTTTCCCTTAAAAATTTTTTAGCCCAAACTTAACAGCTACCTCAAGAGCTTGCTATCAGCTAGCTACTAGTTAACTGCTTTGTTTGTTCATTAAATAATAAATCAAAAATATAATTATCACAGCGGATAATTATTAAAATTACGTGATCAAGCTTCCAACCGTATATTTATTTATTTATATTTTATTTTTGATATATATTTTTTCAAATTTGTATTTATATACACTGAAAGAAAAATCTTGGTAAAATAAAGAATTTTCCTTCATTATTTTTGCGTCAACTACGGGCTATAGTTAAAATAACCATACGAAAATTGTTGGTTACTATTATCTACCATGCCGCATGGTTAACAAACAACGTGCGTGGTACAAAAAAGTAAGCACTAAAAATTGACAATGTACATAGTATGAAAGAGTAAATTACAATAGTCTGCAGACAAAAATAATTGCTCAACAATAAATTCGTATGCACAGCAGGTATGTGCTCACTCAACAAAAAATGATCACATAAGGACTATTGGGATAGTTTGCTTATAATTAAATTGTTCTATTGCAATGCAATCCTGCGGAATAATGACCTGAAAAACCTGGATAAGAAGAAAAATGTTTATCGGAAGAAAAAAGGTACATCTACATTGACAATTACATTGACAATTTTAAAATTTTACTAAATTTTAATAAATTTTTAAAATTTTATTGATTACATCTCCATTGACAATTTTCATTTCATCAAATATATACAGAGTTATCCATTTCATGAAAAAATAACCTTGATATACAAAACACACAAAACATTTTGAAATTGATGTAATTTTTATTTCATTGTTAAGATCGATTCTTGCCATTAGATGTGAAATAAAATATTGTCCAAAATCCCCCACCGGATTTTTTTACAGGGCTCAATCTTTTTGAGGTAATTTTCAATGACTTTCTAGCACATTAAGGGTAATATTTTGCCCATTATTTTTCAAACATTGGCTTTCAGTTCGTCTAGAGTTTGGGAATTGTTTGCATAAACATAATCTTATGCGTACCCTCACAAAAATAAAAATAGAGGCGTGAAATCGAAGAATCTTGGAGGCCAAGTAACATCAACCAATCGCGAAGTCAGACGTTCTTGAAATTTATTTTGCAAAAGAGCTCGATTTGCTTTTGTTACGTGACTTGTTGCTCATTCTTACTGAAACCATATATTGTCAAGATTATAATCTTTGATTTACGTCCAAAAATAATTTGCCAACATGCAGCCATAGCGCTCAGAATTGACGGTGATGGCTCATCCTTGATCGTCCTCAAAAGAATACGGCCCAATCACGCCACCAGACCATAATGCGCACCACACAATGACTTTTTCCAGATGTAATGGCCTCTTTGCGATCATTTCTGGATGGACAATGGACAAATACGGATCTTCCTCCACACTTTCAGCTACAGCAGTGATATTTTCAGTGGTATGAAAGTTATCACACTCCACACGTGCCACTTCATACACTCATTTAATTTCATACGGCACATGCCAATTAGTTATTTCCATTGTCAGCTATTTCCACAGGCCGTTCATCCCAGGTAATCGGGCAGGTGTAGTAATTGACCCCATTGAACTTGGTGCGGTCTCATGCAAATTGAGACCTTGCAATTTGTTTCATAGCGAGTAAGCAAAATTGTATTAACGATATATAACATGATTTCTTTTATTGAGTAAGCAATTTGGAAGTAACAATTTAGATCATAGCGAGTAAGCAAAATTATATTCTTTTATTGAATAAGCAATTTGGAAATAATATATAGTAGTAATTATTGTACTTTAGCTTTAGTCTTTAACCAGATTCGAAAATATACATTTGTCAAAGGTAAACGTGTGTTTTTTTGCCGTCCCTACCGCGACAAATGTTAACTGGCGCCCGAGCAAAATAACTAACTATCCGTATAGTTATAGATAGTTACCCGGTATACGCGAAAGTAATAACCGTTCCCGTGAGAACACGGCTAGAATCGATCCTTCGCATCTTTATATCCGGCAATTTATAGTTGTTTTCGCGAAGAATACAACTAATATCGATTTCTTTGATAATTTTAATCGGCGCAGAGGAAAATCAAATAGCTGTACCTGTGAGAACACGGCTATAAGTGATTTTTAGACCGAAATTAATTTGGAAAGTAGCTGTGCCCGTGAGAACACGGCTTCGCGTAAACATATACCGCTGTTCCCGTGAAAACACAGTGCGTGCCTTAGCTGCAGATATCGGAGGTGCGGAAATTATTTTGTGTTCCTGCCAGTTCCAGTTGGTTGTATCCGAAACCTAGGGTGTGAGCCGATCGAAGCACCGTTAGTAGGTGCCATCCCAGCACTAAAAAGGAAGATTGCCGACGGTCCCAAATAGGAAAAACGGACAAGCAGCTATGAAGTTATTAATATACCTGTAAGTTGACAAAAATAACTAAATAACTTTTGTTGAAGAAATATTACAAGAAGTAGAAGAGATAAGAAGGAATATTGAATAAAAAGCAAGAAAATAACTCTTTTTATATAAAAAATATTAAAATTATAGAAAAATTTCAATTAAAGCAAGGAAGTTACTCTTTGAGGAAATTTTTTAATTAAGATTTTTTTTGCAAAAATTTACTTTTATACTGCATACCTAAAATTATATAAATTTTATCATATAAATTTTTATCACATACATATATTTTGAAAGTGAAATTTAAAATTATACTTAAAACTACTTAAAATTATATAAATTTTATCATATATAGAAATTTTTATCATATACATGTATTTTGAAAGTGGAAGTGCATAAATTATAAGCGTAAATTTTGAAAGTGAACGTAGTTGTGACGATCATTGTGAGCCAAGTTCAGTGCGTGTGTTTCTTAAAATTCGTGATTTTTTCAAAATTCGTGATTTTTTCGTGTACTGGGTTGTTGGCTTGTCAATTCAATTTGTTCTTGACTCGTTCTTGTTCTTGATTTGTTCTTGTTCTCGACTTGTTCTTCCGAACTTGTTCTTGAGATAATTATTCCATTTCTTGTTTACCAATTTCGGATCACTTATGGAAGCTATTCAAGAAGCTTTGAGGCAACTGACCGGTGCGGTCAACGCTCAAATTGAGTTTTCTAAGAAGCTCGAGCTTAGGTTGAATACGTTAGAGCAAAATGCTACAACGGTTGCCGCTTCAACTTCTCAAACGCAATTAGGTGTTCCTACATCGGAACAAGATCTCGATGAGATCAAAAAGCTTCCCGACTGTGTAAGAGATCTCCAGGTATTTGATGGAAATCCCATCCAATATATATCTTGGGTACATTCTGTCGAAACAATCCTAGAGGATTATAAAATTGTTCGACATAAACCACTTTACAGAGCTATTCTTCGCCACATTCGGCAGAAAGTTAGAGGAGCCGCAGATGCTGCCCTTATATCCTATAATATCTTCGACGAAGATTGGTCCGAAATTAAACAATGTCTATCTCTCCATTACGCCAATAAGCGTGATGTTCGAACGCTTGAACATCAGTTACATTCGATGTTCCAGGGAAGCAGAAGTGTTGATGAATTTTAAAACTCTCCTTGCTTGTCAATAAGATCAAATGTGATGATTATTCGAGTGAAACGGTTAACGCTCTGACATGCAATTATCGGAACAGAGCATTAGATGTTTTTGTAAGGGGCTTGAACGGAGACCTCTCTAGAATGCTTGTGGTTCAAAAGTCTCAGACGCTCCCGGAAGCTTATGCTTCTTGTTTGGAGATTCAAAATTTAAATTTTAGGAATTTCCCAATTCATAAGAGGAATTTGAACAACACAATTTCCTCTCCTGTTAACCAGATTTTCACACCGCGTCTTGACCCCGTGAAACCAAAAATATTCGTTCCCCATCAGCGATTAAATGTGAACGAGCAGAATCGCATTTACAACACTCAGCATAGAAACTCTTATCAACCTGTTCCCCAAAATCCCCCTCAAAGACCACCTAAGCCTCCGGTTCCTATGGATATTGACAGATCTATCCAAACTAGGCAAGTGGACTATATGAATAGGCCATCTAACTTCCTTCCGGGTAAACGATCGAATGAATCCGCGAATATAGCGAAAAAATCACAGCGTTTGTATAATTTGGAGTTACAAGGCCAGCCAGAAGAGAATAATCTCGATAATTCCCAAGAAGATTCCAATGTTGGAAACCCAGAAGAGGCAGAGGAGTATTTTAGCCAAACAGAGGAATTTGCAGCAGAATACGAGGAAAATCAGTTAAATTTTATGACGGACGCCTCTCTAGCGTTCCATACCTAGAGTATACCGCCCGCGACGGTCGTATTCTTAAATTTCTTGTGGACACTGGAGCAAATAAAAATTTCGTTACAACTGAGTTCACAAAATACGCAAAACCGGTAAAAACTCCCTTCAAAATTTAATCTGCCGCGGGGGAAATACTTATTGATATGAAAATTTCTGGAAAATTTTTCAAGTGTGCGGGAAATGATACCACTTTGGATTTTTTTATCTTACCAGGTCTTAAATCCTTTGATGGTATAATTGGCGACGACACCTTGAAAGACTTAGATGCGTTAATTGATAGGAGAAATAACGTCCTTATAATTAAACCAGGCATTAGAATTCCCTTAAAAGCTAAAGAGTCAACACAGGTAAATAACATCAATACCGCAAATGATAATCTAAGTAAGGAGACCGCGGAAAAACTACAGAAATTACTCGACGAATACTCAAATCTCTTTGGTCCTATTAGCGATAATGAGGTGGTCGATACAAATATAAAAGCTGAGATCAAAACTTCGACCACTGAGCCAATTTATACGAAATCATACCCTTATCCCGTAAACTTAAGAAGTGAGGTTGAAAGGCAAATAGAGAAAATGCTCGAGGATGGAATTATTCGCCCTTCCAAAAGTGCCTATAACTCACCTATTTGGATTGTGCCAAAAAAGGCTAACTCCAAGGGAGAGAAACAATACCGACTTGTGGTAGATTTCAAGAGGCTCAACGCAGTAACTGTCTCGGATACATATCCGATCCCAGATATCACAAACACTCTCGCTAGTTTTGGAAATTCAAAATTTTTTACCACATTAGATTTAACTTCCGGTTTTCATCAGATTAAGATGAGAGACAGCGACATTCCCAAGACTGCCTTTTCTACCGCGAATGGTAAATACGAATTTACCAGGTTACCGTTCGGACTTAAGAACGCTCCAGCGATCTTCCAAAGGATGATTGACGACGTACTAAAACCATTCATCGGCAAGATATGCTACGTGTATATCGATGATATAATCATCCTTGGAGAAACTGAGAAGCAGCACATGGAGAATATTAGAACTGTTCTTATGCGGCTAGAAGAAGCAAATCTCAAGGTTAATCTGGAAAAATCCTCATTCTTTAATACTCGGGTGGAATTTTTGGGTTATATTATCTCCCAAGACGGAATCCTGCCTGACCCCAAAAAAATTTCAGCTATCAGCAAAATCAAACCTCCAACTAACTTAAAGGAACTGGAAGGGTTCCTCGGCCTCGCTTCGTACTACAGGAAGTTCATAAGAGACTTCGCAAAGATTGCGAAACCACTGACCAACCTTACGAGAGGAGAAAACGCGCAGATCAGGGCTAATCAGTCGAAAAGGAAAGAAGTCAAATTTGGAGAACCAGAGCTGAAGGTATTTAACGATCTAAAGGAACTCCTCACATCTTCGGAGATTCTGGCGTTCCCGGACTTCGATAAGCCATTTATTCTGACGACTGACGCGTCTAATCACGCGATCGGTGCGGTCTTGTCTCAGGGAGAAATTGGTGCAGATAAGCCGATCATTTACATCTCAAGGTCACTAAACAAGACTGAAGAGAGCTATGCGACTAACGAAAAGGAGCTACTCGCCATTGTTTGGGCTCTCGACAAGCTGAGGACTTATCTTTACGGAGCAAAGAAAGTCAAAATCTTAACGGACCACCAACCTCTTACTTTTGCCTTGAGTAATTGCAACTACAACGCCAAACTCAAGCGCTGGAAGGCAAGGATCGAGGAATACAATTATGAGCTGATATACAAGCCAGGAAAGGCTAACGTCGTGGCCGACGCTCTCTCAAGACTACCACTCGAAGCAAATATCTTAACTTCTAGTTCCGAAACAGCACACAGCGCAAATGAGGACAGTACTGACCTCATTCCACATTGCGAAGCACCGATTAATGTTTTTAAGAAACAAATAATTTTTTCCGAGGGCAAAGACGTAACTGCATATGAGGAGCCACATGCAAATTATCACCGGCATTATGTACGGGTTAGGGAGCTAAATCGAGATGCTTTAGTGCAAGCCCTGAAAAAGTACTTAAATCCTAATGTAGTTAACGGAATCAAAATACCCGAGCAATTCATCCAGCTCCTTCAAGAAGTCTATAAGGAAAATTTTTCGCAATTTAGAATACGAATAACGCAGCGCGTTGTAGAGGATGTTGCTAACGAAGAACGTGTAGCTCAAATCATACGACAGGAGCACCGTAGAGCCCACAGAAACAGCAGGGAGAACAAGGAACAGATACTCGAGAAATATTATTTCCCCACGATGAACAAATTAATAAAAAAATATGTTGCGACCTGTGACATCTGTAACACCAACAAATATGACCGGCACCCTTTCAAACCCAAACTTCAGGAAACTCCTATCCCTGACTATCCGACCGAGATTCTGCACATGGATATTTGTGAAATCGCAGGTGAAAGATATTTAACATCAATTGACAAATTCAGTAAATTTGCGAAGCTTTTTCGATTGAAAAACAAATCTGCCCTGTACATTCGTGGCAAAATAATTAAAATACTTCACTACTTCTCGACCCCGCGAGTCCTGGTAACCGATAACGAAGGAAGTTTCGTAAGCCCGACGGTGCTGAATTTACTCGAAGCATTAGGAATAACGGTCTACTTGACGCCACCACAAAAGAGCGAAGTCAATGGCACAGTCGAGCGGCTTCACTCAACTATTCTAGAAATCTTTAGGTGTCTACAAAAGGAATACCCTGACCTTTCCAAGAAAGAGCTGATAGAAATATCCGTTGACAGATATAATAACTCATTCCACTCTGCTACCGGTAGGAAACCCGCCGACGTATTCTTCGATAGATCAGAACGCATAAATTGCCAAAACTTACTTGACTTTGGATCGAAATTAAAGCAGGACGTTAAACAGGAAATCATCCGGAAACAAAAAAACCAAATTAGGAACCATAACTCTAGAAGATCGAAGCCAAAAGATTATAAACCTGGTGATATAGTTTTCAAACGCGACAAACAAATCAAGGCGAAAATTAAGCCACCTTTTAAGAAAGAGATCGTTGCACAGGACAAAAGGGTCACAATTACCACAGCTACAGGAAAAAGGATCCACAAAGCCCAACTTAAGAACATTCCTTCTGTTTCAGATTAACCCTACTGGGCGCGCAAGCGTCAGTGGACATCTACGAATATAAAGGCCCACTTATGACCATGAAACAAGGAACTGGGAAAATAATAAAAGGAAATTTCAAGATCATTCACACCATCAACCTTGGAAAGTACGATGAAATTATCAGCAATATGAAAGCAGCAATACCCCATCAGGTTAATAGATCAAGTATCTTGATGCCTCAGGTTCAGCATCAACTTTCAATAGCAGAGGAGTTAATGGACCAGCTTCGGAACAAGAAACATCACAAACGTTCCATAAACTGGATAGGTTCAGCCTGGAAGTGGCTTGCAGGCAACCCAGATGCCACTGACTGGGATAAAGTTGTCAGGAATCAGAACGAAATAATTAGTAACGGTAATCAACAATATAAAATTAATAACTATATAACGAAAATATCCACCAATATACTCGATAATTATAATAGGATCGTATCTAATATTAGTGATCTGAGAAGCGAAAAATTTGAACAAATGCTCTTTAACAAGATAACCATTCTCAAGGATGAAATTCAGGAAATTATTTTGGCATGTCAGCTTGCAAAAACGGGTATAGTCAATTCAAGACTTTTGGATAGTAGTGAAATAAATAATATGCTCTCGCAAATCGAAACGCTTCCATATGAGAATGAAGTCGAAGCTCTAGAGTACGCAGAACCAATGGTACTAATTAAAGATTCATTACTCTTGTACGTAATTTGCCTTCCCAAAACCGAGGACCTTGACTTAAATCATATTATAGTGCGACCGACCATCAGAAACTGTAAAATGATCCATCTTAACTATTCCAGTTTGCTTGTCGCGCAAAAAATTAGATTCGGTATCATTGGAAAATGCCTAAAGATGCGGGAAACCATTGTGTGCCCAAGAAATCAGTTAAGAGAATTGACCTCAAACGAATGTCTTTTTCGTGTACTGGAGGGAAATGATGCCATTTGTGACTATCAGTTCCATGCTAGACCAATTATTGAGCTTGTTGACAAGAACACTCTTTACGTGACTAACTTCCATGGAAATCTTCGCTACGGGAATGTATCAAGAATTCTTAACGGTACCTACCTTGTAAACTTCCAAAACGACACAATTTGGGTTGATAATGTCGAATACATCAGTAAGGAAGTTAGAACCTTTCATTTTTTGCCCCCTGCCTTAGATAGCAATTTAACCGAGCACGAAATTAACCCGCCAGTGCACGGGTTGGGTCTGTGAGACCCATGTGCAAGTACTTCTTTGAATTATCGACACATGGCAAGTGACTAATCCGCGTAATCCTCACTAATGACCTATCTGTTCCCGATCAGTTGCCTTGCAAAGTTTCGAGGTAGTGGTTGTGTTTTTTCTTGTTCTGCGAAAGTTGTTTTTTTCTCCTGGGCCTCACAGACCCAACCCGTGTACTCATGTAAGTTTTTACCAACCCTTGTCATTTTCGATTTTAGTAATTAAATGAATTTAATGGTGGTTAATTTACAGTATATTGCAATAGTTGTCTTTTATGGACATTTTGTAATAACTATTTTCTTTCACAGCACTATAAATATGTCTTACAACCTTCATGATCCCAGGGATTTGGAAAGAGTTCTGACTCTTTTGCAAGAACCTTTATCAGATGACGATATCTCAGATTTTCCTGATTCTGAAGCCGATCCTGATTTTATTATTCCAAGCGACCATAACACGGACTCAGAGGATGATGAAGAAGAAGAGATCTTTACTGAAGAAACAAATCAAGATGCGATGATCCAGAACGACGACAATGATCAAAATAAAAAATACTATTGGGGAAGAGATAAAATTACTAAATGGCAGAAAATGCGGCCTGCTCTAAATGCTCGGACTAGACGACATAACATTGTGAAGCACCTGCCAGGAGTTATTGGACTTGCTAAAGAAGCTAAAGAGGTAATAGACTGCTGGAATCTCTTTTTCACCGATGAGATAATTCAAAATATCGTTGCATACACGAACATTTATGTTGAGAAAATCTCATCCCATTATCAAGACCCTAGTGACTGTAGAAGTACATCAGTTCGTGAAATTAGAGCTCTTATCGGGCTATTGTATGCCATGGGTTTTCTCCATGGAATAAAAATTAACATCCACGACTTTTGGTCTACCGAGGGCTTGGAAACACAATGCTTTCCCGTGACTATGGCTCTTAGACGTTTCAGATTTCTACTGAAATGCATCCGTTTTGATGATGTGATGAGCAGGCAACAAAGAAGACAAAACGATAAACTGGCTGCAATAAGAGACCTTATGGATGCATTCAATGAAAACTGCAAGAAAAACTATTGTGTTGGAGAGTTTGTTACATTGGATGAAATGCTCTTGTCATTCAGAGGACGGTGTAGTTTCAGAATGTACATTCCATCTAAACCATGCAAATATGGTATCAAAGTGTTGGCATTAGTAGATGCAAAAATGTATTATGCCTATAATTTAGAGATTTATTGTGGTAAGCAGCCTGAAGGACGATATGAAGACGTAAGTTTTAAGCCAGATGATGTGGTTGAGAGAATGTGCCGCCCTATATCTGGAAGTGGACGGAATTTAACCATAGATAACTGGTTTACATCGTACGACATTATGAAAAAAATGAAACATGTACACAACATTACTATAGTAGGCACAGTAAGGAAAAATAAGAAACAGTTGCCACCCAGTTTTGTTGTAGCTGCTAAACGTCAACCTCGTAGCAGTATGTTCGGTTTTCAGGAGGACATTACTTGTGTGTCTTACGTGCCGAAAAAAGGTAAAACAGTAGTTCTGATGTCATCCATGCACCACGATGACAAGATTGACGAGACTACAGGGGAACTGATGAAACCTGATATAATCAGTTTCTACAATTCAACAAAAGGCGGCGTAGATTGTCTTGACGAGAGAATAGCCTTTTACAACGTGGCCCGTAATACCAGAAGATGGACAATGGCAGTTTTCTACGCACTGTTGAATATTGCAGGCTTCAACTCGTATATAGTTTGCCGATCAAATAACCCTGACTCTCCACATGTAAAAAACCGAAGAAGTTTCCTCAAGAAACTTATGTTTGACCTAACAGCAGACGAAATAAAAGAGAGGGCTGTGTCAAAATATATACCGAAACACATTCGCAATGCTGCAAAAAGGATTTCAGGAATAAACGAAGTGCAACAGCCCGAATGTAGTGAAAATAAAAGGGGGCGGTGTTCATACTGTAATGACAGAAAGACCCGTTACTCGTGCTGCCAATGCAAAAAGTATTTGTGTTTGGAACACTCGTCATTTTTGTGTATCGACTGCAAAGATGAAATGTGAATGTGCGGAGGGATGTTCTAAGACTAAGGACTATATTTGGACAGTTTTTGTTGAATATATTCTTAATTGTATGACTATCCGTACGATTATAATCAATGCTACGTCATATTGATATTGATTCCATTATATTAATTATTTGATTTAGTTTTTTGATTAAAATGTAGTAATTATATACCAAAATTTCACTGAAATGTATAGTTTCAAATACATAAGATTCATTAAACAAAAATTTGTTTTATTATTGTACAGTACTTTGATTTAAAACTGGGTCTGTGAGACCCAACCCGTGCACTTATGGAACAAATCACAACCAGTGTACTGGCGGGTTAAATTAGATCTTGAATACCTACATCAACTCCATTTGGAGAATGTAAAAAAGTTACGGAATATTCCTCTTGTTAATACTGTATCAGTTGTCTCTGACACACTAATAATTCTATTCATAGGAATCCTGGTGGTGGGATTATGGATTTTCTACCCTCGAAAGAAACATGTGTTTACCGTGAGTCCTAGCGTAAGTTCGGGTTGTAATCTTTCAAATCCTATCACCCTGCCATTCTAATCAGTGAGACACAGATTTTTGAGGAGGGAGGAGTTATCACACTCCACACGTGCCACTTCATACACTCATTTAATTTCATACGGCACATGCCAATTAGTTATTTCCATTGTCAGCTATTTCCACAGGCCGTTCATCCCAGGTAATCGGGCAGGTGTAGTAATTGACCCCATTGAACTTGGTGCGGTCTCATGCAAATTGAGACCTTGCAATTTGTTTCATAGCGAGTAAGCAAAATTGTATTAACGATATATAACATGATTTCTTTTATTGAGTAAGCAATTTGGAAGTAACAATTTAGATCATAGCGAGTAAGCAAAATTATATTCTTTTATTGAATAAGCAATTTGGAAATAATATATAGTAGTAATTATTGTACTTTAGCTTTAGTCTTTAACCAGATTCGAAAATATACATTTGTCAAAGGTAAACGTGTGTTTTTTTGCCGTCCCTACCGCGACAAATGTTAACTTGAATGTTTCGATGATACATATGCCTTGCAATTTCAGTAACAGATCCAGTTTGTTCAAATTTGTATTCAATACTTTTTGCTGTGAAGGACGATTATGACGACTATACGCGAAATGTGTACACGGCAGAATCATCGTTTTTGAATCAGAATCACCGACTGTTAAACGTAAACATTCATATCCATATTCTAAAATGGTAAACCTTCAACAAAATAAAAGACTTCGTGATTGACGTGTGTCTTTGACAAATGTTGATATGTTGGGTTTTAATTTGTCAAGGACGAAATAGATAGCCCTATATAAATGCACATATGTAAGGTAAGATCAACCGTAGATATTGAGTTTGAAAATTTGTACTTGATTCCGTCGCAGTGAACAATTAAATAATTTTCCTTAGCATACACAAACAAAAGCTACAAAGGCTGCAACGGCTGACCTGCTAAATAAAATCACTGTCATATATATACAATTAACAGGTGGATAAAAATCATTTGAAATTTCTGCTTTCAAGAATAAACTCTGTTGTGAATATTTGATCGTGAATTTTATGGTGTATTTTTTATTTGTGGATAGCGGCAGAGGCAAACATTAAGATCAAACATTATTACGTCTTCTAGGGTTTCAGCACTTTAAATCAACATTAGTTTCTAACATGATTTATTGTAGAAATGATCTATCTTGTGTAAGTCCCTTTTTATTGAAAGAATGCTTTCTATTCCTTTTGTTATCCGGAGTCTTACCGTTGCTGATGAAATGAAAATGAAGAATTACTTCCACTGAATGAATGTTATGTAGATTCCGCCTAAATTGCTAATACTTCATGTACGATCTGTTCATTTATTTCTCTACATACTATTAGATCAGGATTCAAAATTCCTTGAATGAAACACCGCATATTGTACGTATATTAGGTAGTAATTTTGAAAACTTTCAGAGGTAATTATGTTTTCTTCGCACCAGATCTTCAAATTTCAGTTTAAAAATTCACCTTTGAGCCGAGTTTTTATCAGTAAATTTGGATCGATAATCTTTTCTATCATCGATCGATATTCTTTTCTTTTCTGTTTGTTCAGAGAACAGAGTCATATCAAATTCATTTTTATGAAAAATTCGATTAAGTCAGAATGCTTCCACAAACTCGACCGACATCTCAACCATTCCGTAAAATCGATCTTTTGGATTTATTTCTGAAGAACTTTGTAGAAAACAAATTTTTGTGGACATCTATTTGATTTTACTTTTTTATGTGAAACCTAGAAAATTATGCAATTCAATAGGATAATTTTAACCAAATCTAATCAAATGAGAATATTTCCACAAAATTCGTATTGAAGTATGTACCTACCTAAAAACCAAGTATTGGAGGAACGATACGCAAAGGATTATAGTGCTGCATAAGCAGTTATGGGGAGAAAATAGTTTTGAGCTGCACACTCATAATTTCTACAAGAATATATCTCATGAATGAAAGGAAGAAACAATTATGCATTTGGCATAAACTATTGGCGTTCCATGGCATTTGGCGAAATTTAATTTAAAATTTCCATTTGTCGCCGCATAAATCTCTGAGCTGTCTCTCCCAAAATCTTTTTCCTACAACTCCAAAACAAAGGTTAGTAATTTGCCAAACTAAAATAAACTAAATCTATCAGCCGCATTAAAAACTGCAAGAGTTTCAAAATGATTATTTAGTATTTCAAATTATTGTGAAAAACCAGTACAAACACTGCAAATATATACTGCAAATTAGCCAATCTGAAGCAAACCATCTGCTATTAATCCAATTTGGTAATAATTTGCGCTCCAAAAAATATCACGGGCACAATTTCTTAATGAAATTACTGCACAAGCTCATTCGTCAACAATTGTAAAGGTATTGATTGGCGTCGTCTAGATTTTTTGGGGTCTATCTTAAATGTGGCCTTTCGCCCACAGCACGAGACAATGAAATTCCAAATGAAATTTCCAAGTTTCAGGATTAATATAATAAAGGTTTTTGAATTGTGATCATTGTTCTCTTCTTGCTTAGCTTATCGAAGCAGAGAATAATTGATGCGGGAAACTCTATCGTTTTGCGGAATAAGCCTCCGAAAGCAGAATCAAATTGGAATTGTTTTTGTGGGATGATTAAAATTGAAAAATTTTATTTATATTGAAAATTTTTATTCGATAAATTGGTTTCGAAAGTATGCACTGATTCTCATCAGACACCAACTCACAGTCCATACTTGACTGATGTGACCACTTGCAGTTGGAAATCATAAATTTTTATTAACGCTAGTTGTGACAAATTTTAACATCTCCGACTTATATCCATCGATATAATTTACTTGTAAAGGTTATTGAATTGTGATCATGGTTCCCTTCTTGTCTTTAAATCAGTGCACACTTTCGAAACCACTTTAGCAAATAAAAATGTTCAATAAATATAAAAATTCTTCATAGATAATTCCGAAAAATTCCGCTTTGTTGAATTATGTTTGTTGGATTTAACAATTGTAGAGTGGTTCGCTTAGTATGAGAATTGTTGATAATTCAATATTTTGTAAAGTTTAATTGAATTGATGCTTATTTTGCTATAGATTAACAATTTTCGTACTTATCAAACAACTTAAACAGTTGAATTCTCGAAGGCATGAATATTTTTTGTATCAGCAGAGTCAACTTCTTTTGTATGGTCAAATGAACTACATTAGCATTTTGGAAAGAGCAAATTTCCGTAGTTCATTTGGCAATTTTAAATGAATTATAGCATAACTTCCAATGGTAGTTAAATCAACCACGACTTTTTCTTTCAGTGTGTGTCAGGAAAAACAAACTTCTTCTGAAACAACAAAATTTCACAAATTATTAATATCACAATTATCTCCATGCAGCTGCATTACGCGAAAATATTTTAACAGCATACTAAAGCACTACAAATTTGCTGAAAGAAATATGTACATGTTTGTAAATATAGAAATGAATAAAATTATTTGTGGGTCGACACACTGCCACACGTTTCTGTGTTTTTAAGCGGAAAAAAAATCTAGCGCATCAGAACCGCTAAAAAACGAATTTTCGAGGTAATTCTCTTTGAGTGACATAAAAATTTGGAAAAACGTTATACACTTTTTTGTAGTATCATGTCAACCATTCCTTATCCAAAGCAACAAAACCCAACTAACATAAATGATGAAAATGTTCAGTGCTGGCAGCACTTCTCCAACGAAGCAGCAATAAGTTTACCATAACAAGCTCATACTTAAACCAACTTATCGTTTGAATTTCGATCTCATTACAGGATTTGATCGAAAGTTTCAGCGGTTGAACGTTGTTGGTGCAATATTTACAAAAATGTCTGATGCTGGTTACACTGTGTTAGCAGGAAAGCAAAAAGTATACCAAATCTGTTTCACGTTGAGTTAAACGCAATCTTCGATGGAATCATTGCGCTGGAAGTTATAGGGGTGAAAAAAATTTTGGGGCTACCAATCTAAAAACTTTTCTTATTTTTGAGACGTAAATTTTTGTTTTTAATTGTCATTGCAGGATCATTCCCATTTGCAAATCTAATAACATAATCGCTTAGTAAAGAAATTCCAAAAAAATGCAAAAATGGTCATAGCTGGCAGCCCCTTCATGATTTTCTTACGAAATTCCTTCGACATTTGGTTTAGATTAAGGTCCATTTACTGCGTGAACTTCGTTTCGATTTCATGACTAGACCGGGAGTTATAGGAAAAAAGCTTTATTTTGCTGAGCAAACTCACAAGATTTAGGAAACAAAAATCACCATACCTGGCAACTCTATTCTAAAGTAACATCAAAATACTGTGTGAGTTTCGTTAAAATGTAATGGCTGAATCCGAAGCTTTAGGCCAAAAACCAGTTTTTTTCTCGGTGATTTTTCAAGACGGCACCACTACCACAGAGTTACCCCCATTTCAAAATTTTATCAGATCTGGTCCTAGTTATTACCAATATGTCCTGTAAATTTCATGATGATCGGATTATCCGGTCCTCAGTTTTCGTGAAAAGAAGAGTTGAGTGCTGAAAATAGAAGTAATTTGGTGATTGGTTGCCGTTTTTGTGCGAATCGGAGTTTTGAAAATTTTATTTTGACATGGTGGACAGAAGATAAAATTTATCAATGATTTGAATATATTGTTAAAAAGCAAAAATTTTTCAGGAGGGTCGATGATATGACGGAATTTTTTTAGGAGCTTGCCGTAGCTACAGGGCTGCCCGTACTGTCTTGAAAATACATGTGTATTAAGTTTTAGTCAATATCAATACGCTCTGCAAATTCCACGATGATCCAATGTTTCTGTCAGAAGTTATGACAAATCAAAATTTGAAAACAAGTCCTTGTATACTTTTATGCACTCAGCGCCCACACACGGCTAAAAATTATCAATTCTTTATTATAGCCAAGCCTAAAACATAATAAGTTTTCATTCCCAATATATTTTTTTAACAAAAATTTACAAGGCATGGTCATATAGGAGTACCCGAAAATTCACTAAAATGCTCCCCGCCGCCAAAGGGCTAAAGATATCTTAATTCTATTTCTTTTTTTTTTGTTCTTTTCTTTCTATTTCTTTTTTTAATTCAAGCCACTGTTAGACAATGGGTAGAATTTTCAAAGTTGTGCCATAGCTTTTCAGTATCTTGGCATTTTTATATAAATTTGATAACATAAAATCCCTGAATTTTAATCTTCGTCTACAATGACTAAGACATAGAAAATGGAGTCGAGACATAAGGTAAGATGGAGTCAAAACATAAATAGAAAGTGGAGTCGAGGTATAAGACACATCATGGTTTTATTCTCTCATTTATTTTTTAAATAAACAAAATTTTCGTCATTTTTATTAATTTCATGAGTTCTACACAACTGAAAATATCTAAAACAAAACAGGCTTCTGTAATATTAATGTAAATTTTTAAAATTAAGCTATAATTCATGTCAATAAATTGCACGTACATCAAAAATTTCCACATACATTCAGAAAATTAATTACTTTTTCTACTTCTAATAGCGTGTTGTGGTGTCTTTTCGCTGAAATTACATCCTTTAAGCAAATGTTCATTGAATGAGCTAGTTTTCTAGTAATTTCAGATGTTATTTTTTCCCACTTTTCTCAAATAACCTCCTTGAGGTCAGCTTGGCTTATAATATGATGTTCCCGCACTTTTTTTTCGAAAATATCCCAAATATATTCGATGGAATTAAGGTCTGGTGATTGGAGTCGCTGAGGAAGCACAGATTTCACGTTATACAGTAACCACTCTTTTACTAGATGCGAGAAATATTTTGGATCATTGTCATGTGCTAGTGAAATTTCGTCGCTAATTCCAATTTTTGAAGCACTGGCTCTTAAATTAGGCTTTATTATTTCTAAGTACTGATGCTTGTCCATAGTGCTTTCTACAAATACCAAATTGCCAACGCCATTTGCTTCCATCGCTCCCCAAACCATAACATTTCCACCTTCGCGTTTCTCAGTGGGTCCCAAATTTTTTGACTCCAACGCTGAATTGACTTTCTGCCGAACAAATCGCCGCCCATCAGAATTAAAAAGATTATACTTACTTTCATCAACAAAAATAACAGTTTTCCAAATTTGGTCTGACTTTTTTACATACTCTCTGGCACACTCAAAGCGTCGGGCAACATTTTTCCTCGAAATGAACGTTTGTGTTCTTGCAATGCATCCTTTGTAACACTTTTTATAGAGAACATTTCGCACTGTTTGGGCATTCAACGATATTCCGTCGTTTGTTTTAAGGTCTACAGTTGTTTTGGGAGCACTTGTTTTTGGATCCTTCTTAATAATTCTCTAAATTTTTTATCCAAATGCTTAGCTAAAATTTTCTTCCGACCTCTTCCTTGGGCAATTGCAAAGCTTTTGTTGCTTTTTAACATTTTTATATCAGTTTGCATGGTCGAACGTGGTGTGCCAATGATCCTTGATATTTCAGCATAACTTTTACTTTCCTCCTTAAAATTTACGATTCCTTTCTTCACTTCAACAGGAACATTGTGGTGTGATTCGCCTATTTTATAATTGAAAAAAAAATAATTATTGCAGTGCTCTATTGAGCATTTACAACTACTACCTTCAATAAATGAGGATCGTGTGTAAATCTGCACTGGAAACTAAGTAACATTATTTTTCTTTTACATGAGATCATAAGTTAATCTTGTGTGTATGTGTAATTTTTTGATGTACGTGCAATTGTTTGGAGTATATTTTTGCTGTACTGTGACAGTAAAAGCTAATATAACAAAATACTGTTTTGCTCTATAAGGCTTTAATAGTATATAATTTATAAATACCTAAAGAATGAAAAAAGTTTTTATTGTTTAAAAAATAGAAGAGTTATATATATATATATATATATATATATATATATATATATATATATATATATATATATATAGATATATATATATATATATATATATTTATATTATGTTGGTAGCAGACCGGCAATGAAAGTAGAACAAAACTACGCCTGATAGACTACACCTGATAGGTGTTAGCATCATAACGTCAGACGTGCGTGGAGTAGTCCCCGTTGGAATTAAATTCAATTTCCGTATATATTTAAACCATAATCCATTATATTGTTTATTTATCTGTGTATTTACTCTGTGCCGACGTGCTGATTTTATGTGCGGTGCTAACGCGAGTGCCTTCTTTCTTGACAATACAATTTTTACCCTTCTTCTTTTCCCTGTGAGGAACCAGTTACCGTCCTCTTAATCGCGTCAACAGTAAAACTCTGAGGGGTCGACCCGGTTTTCTGTTGTATATATACCTTGGACAATTCAGTAAAGGTCATTTAGTTTATTTCTATTAGCATATTTCCCTTTTTTCATGTTCCTCATAAGTGAAAGTCGAAAATCGAATCAACTATAACGGAAAGTGCGAACAAAGAAGTAAATTTCACATATGTTGACAGAACATTTGTTTTAGTAATTAATCCTACTTCTAAATTTGGTTTTTATGTTATTTTATCAACAATAAAATTCAACTGGTCATAGCTCAGTGACATTGTTGCAAGCTCTTGACAACTAGAGTGCGAGTTCGATTCTACGTCAGTACTTCAGCTTTTTGTAAGTTTCAACATATTGGGAAAAATAAATCGCTTTGATTTCAAGTAAAAACAATTTAAATGATAAAATAGCACTTTCAATTTTAAACAATTTGAAACAATTATAAATCAAATACATATGCAATATAATAAACACATAATATTTTTAAATCAACTTCACTGGCCGAGCTATTGAAAAGTTAAATTGATATTATAATCCCATAACTTATCAGTTTTGGTAGCAACGTTACATTAGCAACCGCTTAGCGATCTGACGATCAAATCCACACGACGATCGAATCCACACGGCGCCGAATTTTAGCCCGCATTTTTGATAAAATATATATATATATATATATATATATATATATATATATATATATATATATATATATATATATATATATATATATATATATATATATATATATATATATATATATATTCCACTTACCTACCAACCCAATTGGTTTTTGTCTATGATACCAAGTCGAAATAATTGCATACTTTTGGGCACTTATCATATTGGATACTTCTGAGCATCGAATCGACGTATTCATTAATTAATCATGAGCTTCAAGTGCAGCCTCGAAAATTGCTTTGCCTTCGACAAGACGATGAAATTCGTGATATGCAAAGCTTTCTGCAATAGGAAGTTGCACGGTTGCACATGGGTGCTCCCAGAGATTGGTTCCACCCGTATCTCGAGAGTCATTTTGTTTGTACGGACTGCCAAAATATTGAAAGACTCTTAAAAATTATGTACGACAACTTAATTAGCTATATTGGGACACTTAATTCGGAAAAAGACAATATCATATCCAACAACTTGCACAAGCACGAGCAAATGAAGAATTCTTGTCGGAAATATCAAATCATTTTGATGGTCTGGCGTCTACCTTTTCTAAATCGAACAGTATTAGCCACGGAAAGTCTTTTGACACGCTTGGGAAGAAAATGGATACTCTAATTGATAAAATGGGCTCCATTGCATCGAATTTGTCCACTTTCAATAACGCTAATGATACTTGCCAAGCAAACAACAAAGGTACGCTTGTAAATTTTGAACAATTTTCACGAACGTTAAAAATGCAAACTGACAGACTCACATACGCTTTTTCTGAGCAACAACTAAAATTAGCTGATATCAGCAGAAAATTGGAGGATTTAGACCGTCATTGCAAAACCTCAAGAAATGATGCAGACGAAGATTTATTAGCGAACGAGATAACACTCCATCAGGAGCTCCTTAACACAACGTTGGAAATAAATAACACAACGGCTATGAATACGAGGACGCAGGACAAAGCAACATCACCTATAAGGAATCTAGCTGAGGGTACAACTCCATCTACTCAGCAAAAATTTTCAGACCTCAACGGTGAAACCCCAATTTACAAGTTCGGTACTTTTTGGTCCCAAAACGATTGGCAGAATCGTCTACAAAAATTAAAAAAACGAACGATATTCTTCACAATAAAAGCACGTCTTCCAAATTAACGACTTCAGTAAACAAAAGTGCATTTTTTGTGAAAGGGATTCCTTATTCTGCTGACGACGAATGGTTGGGAAAGATTCTCGAAGCTGATTTTCATATAAACGACTACGAAGTGAAATTTTTATCCCAGCGTAAACATATATCCTCAAGACGGTGTAAGGTCTTCATCCCATCAAAATATGCCTGGCTTTTTACTTGCTTGAGTGGAAACAACAGCTCCATCAATTGGACAGGAGTGACATTCAGCCCCTGGAGAAACATCACCGACAAAACTAGGTATAAGAAAAAACAAAATATTGTAAGAAAAAATTGTATCCTAGTCACACCTTTACCCAATTTCCTTCCACCCATAAAACTTGCTCATCACGTACTTAGTCCCAATTTTCCATGACAACAGATAATTCTTCCTTATCTGACTGTTCCAATGCTTTTACTCATAATAATAGTAAAAAACTAATACCCCCAGCAGTTAACACGGCATCTTTTCCCTCAAGCAGGTGTACCAACGTTGTTAATAAACACTCCACCAAGGTTTCTAGTCAGGCCGCCGTAAACTTCGCTCCTACTACGAGCAATATAAATTATTCTTCTAATGGTAGTAATATGATATCTGAATCTCTTCGAAGATCAGGCAACCCTTTTAGGCATTTTTCCTAACCGATCTCAGAAAAGCCTCAAACCTTTTTACCACAATTGTGGTGGTATGAGAGGCAAACTAAGTAAATTATACCTTGACGCCAAATCGTGCCATTTCAATTTACTCGCCATCACCGAAACTTGGCTTAATACCTCTCATAAGAATGAGAAGGTTCTTGATAGTAGTTGGACTGTTTACAGAAGCGACCGTGATTATTGTTCTACGGGTCAGTCGCGAGGAGGTGGTGTCTTACTTGCTGTTAGCAACACACTTTCAAGTGAGCTTGTAGATACCACCCCAAATGTTTTCTTCCAATGTATAATTGTTCGGATCTCCACTAATAACAACTCATTTTGCATCGCTGTTGTCTACATCCCCCCTAGATCTGACGAATTCATATACAGCAATTTTTGTGACACAATATCTTCACTAGCGACATCACTTAGCGAAAAAGATAAAATAATAGTTTTGGGTGATTTCAATCGTCCGAATCTTTCCTTTGTTCCGGATGAAAATGACTCTTACCTTCGCACAATTTCAATCTTGCGAGTGCCTTTTATGGTAATGATTTGCAGCAGGTTTCCCAAACTCCTAACCAAAATGGTAATTGGTTAGATTTTGTTTTCACAAATGTTTATGACGAAGTAGTGGTTAGTCCAACTAGTGACGCAGAGCATCTTTTTTGCAACAGTTTACACCAGGGGTGGGCAAACTTAATACTGTTATGATCGACATTAATTTTTTTAATTTATGCGCGATCGACTTCGAAAAATGGGTTAAATCAAAAACAAATTAAAATTTATTTAAGGTCTTTCTTGGTATTAATATATTAAATACATTGTATTTACTACTTTGTGCAATGTACTTTATTAATAAATATTTTGAATTAATTTTTGATGTCTATGCGTGACTCTCCATTTCATCAAAAAGTATTGTAGAGTTAGACTTGAGTGCACTGATGCACAATCGAATAGATGCCATTAAGTGGTCATCAGTCAGAGAACTCCTAAGTTGCGATTCGATGGATTTCATTTGAGAAAACGTTGCTTCACATAGATAAATGGAAGCAAAAAAATTCAAATATCCTCATTGCGACCAATCTCAATAATGGATATTTTTTATGGTAATAAAATTCAAAAATAGTTTTATTTGCCTCTACTATTGTTAAAATTTCTAACTCTAGATCCGATGAATTCAATTGCAAAGTATGAGCTAGATTTGATTAAATATCCTCGTTATCGGATTCTCCAAAAGGAAATGAAATAAATTCAAAAATCGGTTGAAGGTTGTTGATATTTGTAAATCGTCTCTCGAATTCTCGATTAAAATTTTCCAGTTCAGAACAAAACATTTCAATATTACATTCACCAGTAGGTTAGGTTAGGTTGTACCGGTTGGCACAAGGCCACACATATACCTATTGGTCCATAGTGATACCAGATAAATGGGCCAAAAGAACAAAAATTCAGTCCAAGCGGCCATCGAAGGCCCCAAACTTTTTCGCGAACTGAAGGATGTCTTTCAGGTTTTACATTTTACATCCACCAGTAAGTTTAATGTTTTGCTAAATATAGAAAATATTTAAAAATATTGCCTATTTAACTGTGAAGCAAAAGGTTTTAATTTTACTTAAAAACATTTACCGAACTCAACAAGTCAACAATATTTTCCTTTTCCTTGTAATTGTAAATTAAGCGAGTTGTAACGGCTCATAAAATCCGTAAGGAATGCTAATTTCTTTACCTATACTGGATCTTCCAATTGTTCATGTTTTTCTCCCAATGTGTCCAAAAATGCAATGATTTCAGACAAAAGACTTAGAAATCTTTGCAAAAAGCTTCCTCAGCGGAGTGATTCACTAGTGAATTAACCTTTAAGAATTTTCAAGTTTAATCAACTGAGAAGACGGTCTGCATCCAGAGGGGGCCCCCACAGGTAGTTGTTTGTTTCTATTAATATTATATTGTTGCGAGGTTGATCTTTATTATGAATAATATTGTGTATGTAATCAAACGAATCGTTGGTGAATTTATTTGATTGCGTGACAAAAAGAAAAGTGACTCTCGAGAAAAAAAAAAAAGTGACTCTCCCTAGAGTAGAGTATTTGGTTCTCGTATGTAAACAAAAAAAATATATAGATACATTTTTCCCTCACTATCCGTGAGGCTACGTCTCGTTCCGTAGCCGAGGGAACGCATAGAAATTGAACGAGTGGCGCTGTTTTTTTACCACGACCGTCTTCGGCTGTGGTCGGGCAAATCTTCGAGCGTTCCCCGCGGTATTGCGTGAAAACAATTCAATTATCAAATTCAAACACCAAATGTCACTTTTTAGCTCGAAAGAATAAACTGCACAAACTAAATTGGCGTGAAAAGATTTTAATTTAAAATTTTATTTTATCTAAAATTGAGATTAACCTTTGTTGCGCTGTGTGCGACAATTTACTACCTCGGTAGCAGGGAGACGAATGCAAATACAGACAAGGTGTATAGCGGGAAGCAAAAATATAAAGTGTGTACTTTAGAACAGGGAGATTTAAAGAAATGAAACAACCGTATACGTGTACGAGATTTAGTGAAGCAGTTTTACTACAATGATATAAATCTATCAATTGATTTTCCCTTTGGCTTCTCCGCCAGCAATGTTCTGCGAGCTTTTGTGTGAATTGAAACTGCGTGAACTGGCGGATTGGATCTAGTAGACCAAGGCCCATCCCAAAATGTACTGAATAAATCGTCTATTAAATTTTTAGTTCACATTTTAAATTAACCTAGTAAATTATTTAAAATGTGTGATCGACTGTTGAACTGTTTGCGATCGACCGGTCGATCGCTATCAACCGTTTGCCCACCCCTGGTTTACACCATACAGCACTGTCACTCGAACTTTCCACTCCAGATTCCACCTGCTTAAAAACTTACAATAACTCAATTGTATTTGACTTCCGTAATGCTGATTATGAAAGCATTAAACATGTTCTTGATACTACTGATTGGTCGACTACTCTTTCAACACAAGATCTCGAGACAGACATTTCGTCTTTTTACAATAAAATATTTGACGCCGTTGAAAGATATGTTCCAAAGATAAAAAAAAAAAAATTGTCTGAGCCATGGCTTGATAGGGACCTTAGGCATATGCGAAATCGTACGAACAAACTTTATAAGCTTATTAAAGAAAATACCGATGTTAGTCCTGCTATTCAGGAAGAATATAATGAAGTTGCTAAGCAATTTTTAGCAAAGTCTCATGAGGCTTATGACACTTACATTAGAACAACCGGCGAAAATATAGTCCGCAACCCGAAAAAATTCTTTGATTTTGTTAATGTGAAGCGAAAAACTACTGGCTATCTATCGTCCATGTTTCTTAATAATATAACGTCTTCCTCTCCTAAAGAGATATGTGACCTAATCGCTGATAGTTTCCAATAAATTTTCGATGCACCAGACCCATCAAACTCACACCTTTCTTCCACTGATTCAGCTTCAACAGCTTTTGTGAACCATTTAGAAATTTCCCGTGATGAAATACGTAAAGCTATTTTGGATCTCGACTGCAACAAAGGTCCTGGACCTGATCTTCTTCCTCCGATCTTCTTGCGCAAGTGTGTAGAGCAGCTTATAGATCCCTTGCATATTTTCTTTAATAGATCACTTTCGTCGGGAATTTTCCCATTCTGTTGGAAGCTTTCGTATGTCACACCCATATTCAAAAATGGTGATCGACGCTGTATCCAAAATTATAGGGGCATTGCCATTTTGTCTTCGATTCCGAAACTTTTCGAACAGGTGGTATACGATAAACTTTCTCCGCTTGTTGATTCCCGTTTGAACGCGCAACAACATGGCTTTAGAGAAGGTCGCTCAACTACCACGAATTTGACAATCCTAATCTCTGACTTAGCCCACTTCTTTTTAATATATTTATTTCCGACTTTTCTGACGTCCTAGCAGGCATACCTCAATTACTCTATGCAGACGATCTCAAACTTTATCAGACTATTGAATCGAAATCGGATGCCCCCTTTCTCCAATCCAAGCTTGATTCACTTGATCAGTGGTGCAATATAAACAAGCTCTCTCTCAATATCAATAAATGCCAAGTTATTAGTTTTTCCAGGAAATGCACGGTCACACACAATACATACTTCCTCAGCAATAATATGCTAACCCGAGTTTATAACATTGCTGACCTCGGTGTTATCTTAGATGAAAAACTCCGCTTCACCTTACACTTTGATAAAATGCTTTTCAAACAGCTAGGTTTCATCAAAAGACGTGCCAAAGAATTCCGTAGTCTGTGGGTCACAAGATCCTTATACACTTCACTTGTACGTCCTATTCTCGAATACGCTTGCATTAGCTGGAATCCCGCTTTTGAAACCTACAGTGACAGACTCGAGTCAATACAAAAACAATTTTTACTTTTCGGCTTGAGAGAACTGTACAACCCTAATGATTTTAATAGCCTACCTCCTTATGAGTTTCGACTGGGTCTTTTAAATCTATCAACACTAGCCTCCAGAAGAATAATGATATCGGCCTGCTTCACATTCGACGTCATTAGAGGCGCTATTAATGTAGAATTCCTGAATAGTAAAATTTTGATAAATACCCCTGTGAGGAACACCAGGTCCAATCGTTTCCTAAAAGAATATTCACATTCGACGATATATGCAGCAAATGAGCCAATAAATAGATGCTGCAGAATATTCAATAGCATAAATCATTTATATTCCCCTACGATTTCCAAATCATCCTTCAAATCCTCTCTTTTGCATGCCATCCATACCCCTAAACCTTAAGCCATAGCTTACATGTCAATGTTTTTATTTATTGATTGTTATTTATTAATCTATTTGTTACTTTTTTCATTTGTTTGTTACTTATTTAACTTGTTTGTTTTTACTTTTTACTTGACTTGACTTTTCCGTTTTATTTTTTTAATTTGTTATTTTATATCTGATTTTGTACCTTGTTTGGTGAATAAATAAAATAAAATCGCTTCTAGTATAAAGACTGAAAGTACACATGTTTATGTAGGTATATAATCTATATAAGTTTCTAGGTATTGAAATAAAGAAACACTGCATTTTCAATGCTTTTTTTGAGGGTTTTAAGCGAGGGAGTAAAGCTGAAGAAGTTAAAACTGTGCTTTGTCACAGAATTTTCAACTCCTAAATTGTTTTATCTCATATATAATATAACCAGTAAGGTAAACTTCAATAAGTAATAAATTTATAATGACAAATCAAATTCAAGTCAAGTGATGATTAAGTGCCCGAAAAATTACCTACAGAATTGAATGGAAACTAATATCGAACATCACACCTAATTGCGAAAAAATTGCATTAAAAAAGGTCAAAGGGAATTGCATGCGAAATTGCATGGAAAATTGTATAAAAACCTTCACGAAAAATTTCATAACGCATTGCACGGGAAATTGCACAAAATTTTCACAAAAAAAGGAATAAAAAAATCATGGAAAATCGAACAAGAAATTATACGGGAAATCGCATGGAAACTAGGATGCAAGAAAGCATGAAAAATATAACGGAATCTCGATATATGGTGCAATTAAAATTCCCACATAATCTTTTCATACAATTTCCAGTGCAATTTTTCGTGCAATTTTTCGTGCAATTTATCGTGAAATTTTTTCGTGCACTTTTCTCTAATGCTGCCTCCTCACTGTGGGCCATCATCACCCACTACAATGGTCGCAATGATCGCCACAATTATGGTCACCATCACAAATTTGCCTCCACACACTGGGCCGCTAGATGGCCCAGTCATGATTTTTCGGTTCGGCATGATGTCCCGCTTTGATGTATGCGAAAAACAGCTCCGAAAGCCATCCTCGGCCTCGGCTTTTCCATGCTTCGCCACTGTCGGCCACTGCAAGCCATCGCCCATCTACACAATGGGCCACATGATGGCCCACAGTGAGGAGGCAGCATAAGGTTTTTCATGAAAACCCATAGTTTTTCGTTTTTCGTCCAACCTTCATATCAAACATATTTTGATGCAATTTTTATGTGTTATTTCGAACATTTATTGACACAACTTTCCCGGAATTTGAAATGCATATTTCGGCATAAATGATGATTGAATTCTTTTGTGTAATTTTCCTCAAAATGTTTCATGCTATTCTTCTTGCTATTATAAGAGAATGTTTTTGTTAATTTTTCAATGCAGTTGTCACGTGTAACTTCTCAAACAATTGTTAAGGGAATTGATTGTGCAATTTTCATCCAGTTACTCATGCACTCAGTTACTCATAATATTTCATGAATTTTTTGATGCGAGTGGAAATGCAATTTTTCTATGTTATTTTACTAGCAATTTTTAGGCATTACACATGCAGTATTTTATGCAATTTTTCATATGTTTTATACCTTTCAATTTACTTTGTAATGCTTAACCAGATCTTTTGAAATTTCTATGCGATTTGCAATTCAATGCTCTATGAATTTTTGTCTGCTATCTTTCATGGTATTTCCCATACATTAGATCCTATAATTTTCAGCAAATTTTGGCAATTTCGACAATTACCCGCAAATTTCCATCGTAATTTTTTTTACGTGGTTTCCGTGTAATTTTTTTTATTTCAAATGCATTTTAGTGCATTTCGTATATTCACTCGATTGCGATGAAAAGCGATAGTTTTTTCTGGAATATTCAAATGAATTGTTATATATACAAATTGCAAAAAAATATAATGTCCAAAATAGGCAAAGAACATAATAATAATAAACACAATGATAAAATGTTTAATAAAGCCCAATGAGTTTTCAAACTATTTGGTAACAATGGTAATACTGCATATTCTCTGAGTTCTCTCCTCAGCGATACAAAAAATGCAAGTTCAAGTACACTTGAACTTCAGGTGCGTTGTAGCAGTTTCCCGAATAAACTAATTGATCCTTCCAAATGGCTGGTAAACATGGGGAAAAAGCTGGAACATTTTCTGACGCAATTCATAACTGGTTAAATTGGATGATAATGATTGGGTTTTTTGGGCAGTTTTGAGTTTCCAACGGAAGTATGTCAGCAATTTTTTGAGTTTGATATACTTTTTCATTGAAAATACTTTAAATTCAAAGGGAGTATGATATAAATTTTTGAAATTAAAATGCGGAAATCATTCTAGTTTTTTGGTTGATAAGAGAGAACTAAGGTAAAGTGCTTGCATTTTTATCTTTCTTGGGAACCTCTTGACAGTAATAATTAATAGGTGAAAACAGATACAGAAATGAATCTTATCTTCTGGTTGCGAAAAAGTGAAAATACTTTGCTACATAGGAAAATGGACCTTTCTGCAACTTTCATACCAAAGACGTAAAATCAGTAAAAATTTGGTCGAAAGCTGACGTTTGTTTTAATTTAAAAAATCTATATTATGAAATATTCAGCCAATATTAAAAAATGTTTATTTCAAAGCTACATTGCTACATTGTCATGCACATTTTTAATTCTTTAATGTTAGAATTATGAATGCGTTTGTTTTACTAGAATTAATAAACAAACTGATAACTCGAAACCTTGGAATTTTGGATAAAAACCACAAAAGTAAAACGCTTTTCGAAGTACATAAGGAAAAAGTGTGGAGACCCTCGTCAAACGAACTGAAGGAGCAATGTGACTCAGATGTATAAAAAAATTTACCATGACTTATATCAAAGAGCATGAGGTTTTATATTGGAAGCAAAGTTTATTTTCTATAATCTCACTCAAAGCGCTACATCTTTGATTAAAAATCGAAATAATTTCATGAAAGCTATATGAGTTTTAAACTAGATTTATTTTCTACTGTTTTTTCGAAACTTGAAGTTAACCCAACTAGCACTTTTGGTGACACGTTGCTGCCACTGAAGAGAGGCTTTTATAGTGGCAGCAACCTGTCAAAGACACGATTTTGCCACGAACGAAAATCGTTTATGTAACCCAAATGGGGATTGAAAAGGCTCGTTGGCATTTGGTGGCAGGAACTATATTTTGTAGCGTACCGCAACAGTTTCAGAATGGTGCCGAACACGAGACAAATACCAAATTGATACTCATTAGCCAATACTACACTAAGACAACAAAAGAGTGATTGATTGCAACTTTTCATGTGTTTCAATATGTATTATATCCACACAATGTATTTGTATGGCTATGACGAAATATTAAATCAAGGTCAAAGTTTCATTTTTAAATTTCAGGTTAAATTTTTTAGAGAATATAATGAAGATGATATTCCAAATTTCATAGGACCGGAAATTGCAATGCGCCTGAGCAACGTGTTTAAATGAAAAAAAAAATTTTGGCGAAAATATAACAAACTTAGATTTTACGAAATATTTTTTTATATTTTTCATTTTTTTTTTGTTAGTATCAATACTGTCTGTACGTTCCTGCACTAAATTTAGGTTATTTCTCCACAAGAGCACATTTTGTGTCTATATATAAAATAAATTAAAATATAAAAATAAAAAAATGACCGAGCGCTGATCTGCCACTACAAACCCATTGTTGCTTAATAATTTTACTTCATAGTTCACATTACCTGCACGAGATTTCCAATCACGTAACAATTGCAACTTTATGGTGTCTATAACCACACATGCGAAAAAAATTCTACTCTACGGTACCAAACATTACTTTATAGTCCGAAGATCCACCATGATGTCTACTTTGACTCTTTATTGACCCAACTGCTACTGTAAAGTGGCAATTGGAACTTTCTGCACAGTTTTCCTTCCGTTGTCAAACGAAGTGTTAGCGACATGTAAATTGATCGTAAACATTAAACAAAAAGTGTGATTAATGTCAATTAAAGTAGTAACCACTCGGGAGCGTGGGAATCTAATTAAAGATATGAATAGAGGATACCACAGTAAGAAAAGAACGTTTCTAATACTTCCTAGTAGACACCGCCACTCACTATTGTAGTACCGAAAACTTTATAGGCTCTTTCAGGAGTAATTGCTACTAACCTAAACCGAACATTAAATCAGCACACTTAATTGTGTTTGATAAACGATATTGGAAACGCTTCTGCCACCTAAACGAAAACCATAAATTTGATCACTTTATGGTGGCCAAATGTAGTAGCGGAAACCAAGCAAACAAATAAATAAAACTACTTTAAAGTAAACTGAATTTTCACAAGTTTTTAAAAAGTTTTCTCTACTATTTCTATACTATAACTGGAGATTGAAATTTCGGATGCTTATGGTTCCGATGTGAACGTTGCCACCACATTGCGAATGGGTGCATTAAGTGGCTTTTCACATTGTCGTGGCAAAATAAGTGGAAATAGCGTATCGATAACTGCGATCTGGTGGCAGTTCACTATTATCTAATATTCGACACCAAAAGTGCTAGTTGGGGAAGCTGAATATTGTCCGCTTACGGAGACGTCTTTCTTCTTAAAATCGAACATCAGGATTTCTTCTGAGTCCCAAAAAACGGTCGCCATGACTTTTCCAGTAGACTGTGACACCTTGAACTTTTCATCATCGATCCGGCTTAGTATTCTATTACAAATACACAAAAATATGCATATCAACCTTATAGTGTTTACTCAAATTAGATATAACGCGAACATCTGTTTATTAAAATGATTTATTAAACAATATTTATAACATGCACTTAATTATAACTTGGTTAACTTATGTCAAATAGCTTTACGTTGAACTGATTTTAAGTAGTGGTCGATATTGCTTAACTTGACTATAATTAATTGACCTGATATCTTGAATTATTACTTATTCGCAGTTACGTCTTAATAGTTGGATTTGCAATTACTAAACAACTACGATATTGCTAACATATGTATCTAGTGGTAATCAGTTAGCTAGTACGATTTATTCATCCAATTTATTCTTATGAATTCTATTTCAAGTTTGCGGTTTCCGGTCATATTAAGTTTTGTATAAATAATTTCTGAGTATTGAAGTTTGTAAGAATTTCCGGTCGCTAGTTTTGTTTCGTGTTAAGTTTTAATTATGATATTGTTATGAGTTTTATCTTATAATTAATTTCCTGGTACTTTAATTGCGTAACTTATATGTGAATTTAGTAGTTATCTCATTATGTTTCTTAGCATTATGTATGGTAGGCGGAGTGTCATGTGGCGCCCACATTGTGCTGATCATAGTCATGCCTAGATGATCGTGAAGAATCTATAATTTGGTTGGCGATTAGTTTTCCCAGCAGTGGGTTCGCCTTCAAATCAGTCGCATCCTAGTTTCAAAAGAGCGTGGCACTTGTAAATCGTGGTTTTACTATGATAAGAGTCCTCGTGAACGGATACTATTTCTTCTATTATGGTTTGAGTTGACTTTCTTGATTTGGTGAGGAACTTTATAACAGCGTAGTGTTTGATTTTCTCCATGTCATACACGTTCATCCAGATTGAGTTTTTTGATCGACGATTGTTCAAAAGCTAATGGCTCCAATGGAAACCTATAATGAGTATCTGAGATCACTATGTTCCGTTAAACTGCCCTCATTAATGACCTACCCACTAATGCTGTGAACTTAATGATCCAATCTCGTGGGTATAGGAAAAGGAAACTATTTATGTTTTGCAGATTTTCAACCTTTGCGGACTCTAAGTGCGTAAAATTAGGCAAATAAAAATTTGTGAAATTTCGAATTGTGATAACATTGCACAGAGTCATGATGTAGTAACGAAATTCTCAGGATGGATTGCGAAAATATTCTTGTGTGATAATTCATTATTGTGAGGGTAACCTCAGATCTAGGCAGTTGGGAAAAAAGAAAACTTTCAATTCAGCAGCTCTTTTGATAAATGTTTGTTCTTTCGAAATATCTCTTAAATCTTCTCAACAAAATAAAAGATTTTTTCAAAGCGAAACTCAGATAATGGATGAACTTTATGATAAGTCAAGTACAGTAGCAAATTGGTTAAAATTTATGGTGGTTTATAATAAAAACCATTATTTCGTTTTTTTTCTTTATTGACAAACTTTCCAGGTTTTTCTTCGGATCAATTATTTAAGTTATACCTTTTGGAATTGTTTTTTGCGGGATGATTAAAATTGAAAAAAAAATTTATTTACATTGAAAATTTTATTTGACAAAGTGGTTTCGAAAGTATACACTGATTCTCATCAGACACCAGCACACAGTGCATACTTGACGGATGTGACCACTTGCAGTTGGAAATCATTAACTTGTATTTACGCTAGTTGTGACAAATTTATCCATCGATATAATTTACTTGTAATATTTTGTAATATATCCATCGATATAATTTACTTGTCAATGTTATTGAATTGTGATCATAGTTCCCTTCTTGTCTATAAATCAGCAAAGACAACGTATATTGTCTCTCAAGCTTATCAAAGCAGAGAATATTGCATCAGATCAATATAGCATCAATTCAATTCAGCATCAATCCGATTTATTTGTGGTTGCTGAATGGTAAGTTTTTTGTTATTTTTTTTAAATCAAACATGCATTATTATTTCAAAGTTTCATACAATTTTTACCTATATTTTTAATGTAACTATCAATTATTACTTAGTTACCTATTTAAAACTGACGTTGTGCCTCTCATTTTTCGATCACCTTATCTTGAACAAATATACATATGTCACTTCAATCTCAATTTGATTTAGTTAAGGATAGTACGTTAACTAAATCAAATTGAGATTGCTAGAAGAGCAAAATAAAGCAAATTTTAAAAATGTTGTTTCTCAGACCATTTATTAAATATAGGTTTTAAACTTTTTTTTAATACAGTATATTAATTATAACTTATACAAAAACATTTTTTATTAAAATTTTTCTTTACTATTTACAGATGGTGCCAAAGTTGAGGTCTAAAAAAAGACCTTTCATTGCAGACTGTTAATCTCCAAATTGTTTCATCTGAAACAGAATATGAAAAAAAAAAATCTTAAAAACTAAGACGCCCGACAGGGTAATTTACCACTATTTATGAAAAAAACGTAAAGAAAGAAAATGAAAAGTGAGAAAACGACCTTAATTTTTTTTGTTATATCGACGCTAAAATATTTTTTCTATTTTTTTTCAAATTGTGGTTAATTACCCTGTAGAACATAGTAACAAACAAAACGCAGCAAAGTTTATTGAAATCGGATAAACCAATCCGACTTTTAACTGTCCGCAGTGTGAAGAAACTTCATTTCGAGAAAAACGCGGTTAATGGTTGCGTGAAGCGCTAAAAGTGGTTATATACAGGGTGTTTGGTACTAAATAAACACTATTTTAAGGAGGCGTTCTTTGACACATTTTGAGTAAAAAATCGTTGTACAAGATGGTCTGGATTTCAAAACCTACGGAGTTACAGGGTGTTCAAAAAACCTTGTTCGGACCGGTACCCTGACTCACGTGAATCGTTATATCTTGCAAACTAATTATTACAACTCAAAGTTTTACACCGCGTTTATTAGACAATTAAATTACCTTTTACTTAATGTATTGCACTTGATTTCAGTTGTACCGAATTTTGAGATATTTTCTTCGAAACACAAAATTTTTTAATTTCAACCCCGAAAATTATGTGTTCCAGGTCGTTTTCCTTAGAAAACCTCATTATAATGTGCAACTTTCATTTAAATATTTTGATAAGCCATATTACTGGCTATAAAAAATACATGCATTTTAATGACTTAGATTCTACCATTTCACAAGTATTAAGCGAAAATGAATAAACCTGAAAAACTAAATATGCCATAAAATGGCCCTCGTTGTCGATCTACACTTTTTTCTTGAACTGAAAGTATTTATTAATAGTTTTTATGCTTTATTTCAAAATTTTTAATCTACAGTAAGTGTTCAAAATTGCCACCTTCATTTTGAATACATGCCAAAGCTCATTTGGCAAGCGTTCTTTTCATATTCATGTCTCTCAGCTGTTGCCTCACTTCTGTTGCAGCATCATCGATCCTGGTATTTAGTTCTTCTAAAGTGGATACTTCCATTGCGTACACAAGGTCCTTTATCCGTCCCCATACAAAAAAATCCATTACAGTCAGATCAGGGGACCTCGCAGGCCAGTGTACTGGTCCATTTCTACCGATCCAGCGATTGGGATAGTTGGAATTCAACCAATCTATGACTGGCCGGCCGTAATGAGCTGGAGCACCATCGTGTTGGTAAAACATGGAAACCAGTCGTTGCAGAGGAATATCTTCCAATAAGTCCTGCAGATCATGTGTTAAAAAATGCAAGTAGCTGGTACTATTTAGGGTAGGCGGGAGCCTAAAAGGCCCAATCAATTATTGCCAATCACTCCTGCCCATAAATTTACGCTGAATCTATGCTGAAATGATGACGTTCTTGCAGTGTTTGGATTGTTCTCAGCCCACGTGTTTAAATTGTGGAAGTTTGTGATACCGTCCCTCGTAAATAAAGACTCATCCGTCCAAAGAATGCTGTTGACAAAATTTTCGTCGTCTAATTGTCTCTCAAGGAGCCAATTGCAGAATTCCATCCTTTTGGGCAAATCGATGGGTAGGAGCTCCTGAACTGGTGTGTGATGGTAAGGATGGAGACAAACTGCTTTCAAAATACTCCAAACTTTCCAGCTAGACACGTTAAACCGTAACGCTAAGCGTTGAATACTGGTTGATGGGTCAGATTCCACTGCATGCAATATTTCTTCTTGGGTCCGTACAGCGGTTGCAGTTGTAGGATTTGCGTCTACTCGGCTCGTTCTGACGTAACCCGTTTCCCGAATCCTTGCGTAAAGTTGTTGAAACACTCTCCTTCCAGGAATCCGTCGATGGGGGTATCTCTGATGATACAAAGATTGCGCCGCTGCTGAATTTCCCCGGCACTCCCCATAGACGTACAAAATATCTCCATATTCTTCGTTAGTGTAGCGAGGCATTTTCCATGTATTTTCGTAAATTTTATTTAGATCTTGTTGTTCGAGTAATGCACTGAAACTTACAAGAATTTGAAAGTGGTTCTGTTTTTATGCGTTTTGTATTTTTTAAGTATCCCACTAATAAAGGCGAAGATTTGGACATGCTTTTACCTGTCACATCTAGGTAGGTGCATCAATTATGTTGAAACTAATAAAAATATAGTTAAGTTTATTGATACTTTAAATAGCAATGAATGGGTACTAAGTTACTTTAGTACGACTAGCATATTAACTTTTGTTTTTTCAAGGCGGACCGTTTTATGACATATTTAGTTTTTAAGCGATATTTATTTTCGCTCAATACTTGCGAAATGGTAAAATCTAAGCCATTAAAATGTCTGCATTTTTTGTAGCCAGTAATATGGCTTATCAAAATATTTAAATGAAAGTGGCACATTATAATGAGGTTTTCTAAGGAAAACGACCTGAAACACAGAGTTTTCGGGGTTAAAATTAAAAAATTTTGTGTTTCGAAGGAAATATTTCAAAACTCGGTCCAACTGCAATCAAGTAAAATACATTAAATAAAAGGTAATTTAATTGTCTAATAAACGTGGTATAAAACTTTGAGTTGTGATAATTAGTTATCAAGATATAACGATTCACGTGAGTCAGGGTACCGGTCCGAACAAGTTTTTTTGAACACCCTGTAACTCCGTAGGTTTTTGACCATCCTGTAGAACGATTTTTTACTCAAAATATGTCAAAAAACGCCTCCTTAAAATAGTGTTCATTTAGTACCAAACACCCTGTATATTCATTGTAATTGATTTTCATCAAAATATTTTAGACTATTATTTTTGAAGGTCTAGTTAATTCAAAAATATAAAAAAATCGATTTGAGACGGTAGTAGTAACTTAATGAAAATGCATTTAGAAAACTTTTTGCAGAAAATCAAGTGCAGAAACATTTCAATCCCATGTCTCAGTAGCATTGGTGATTTTGGTTTGAAACTGTTGTGTTATTTTGTTTTTTGCTTTTATTGATTCGCTTTTCAAATCGGTCACCAGCATTTTGTTTTTGTTTTCATTTCAAAATTACTAAACTACGACCGCCTAGGTGTCGAAAACAACATTCAAAAAAAAATTTCATAATATTTATAATTCTCTTGGTGAAAAACACCATCTCATTGGACTTTGCTTTGAACCGGGCTTCCCGGCAAAAAGAAAGATTTTCGTTATTACCTTGGAGTTTCACTTCCTCTTGATAATATTTTATTTCCCACGTTATTGTCAGCTCGTTTTATCCATTTTGTAGTCCGACAATAGAAAGCATTTTGGTTGCACCACTTATTAATATTAGCCACCACTTATTAATATTATTAATCGTTTTATCTGAGCTGTCACATTGTACACAAACTAGCAAATTGAAATAACAAGCCTTGTTCAAACTTATCCAAATTCAACCACTGGAGAGGACTACTGAAAATTTTCCCATTCCAATAGGCCTTTTTGTTCTATACTTTTAAATGTTACCGTTTTCTCTTTTGTATACCAAATGGTAACAGTCGTATAAAGTTGCTGTTGGGTTTTGAATATAATTGTTTTGAAGATATGTGTGTTTTACACAGTATTATTTTCCCTGGATAAAGATATAATCAGAGGAATAGTTTGTGAATGGTTTAATTAGATAAGATATGTTTTGAATGAATGTTTTGTTGTAGCTGTTGAGATTTTTGTCTCTGAGGCTTTGGCAAAGAGATAATTGTGTCATTATTGAGATATAAGATGGTAATAGAGATTTATTGTTTGACGTCGAGGTTGAGAAAATTTGAGATTTGGGAAAGGATATTTGATGATAGTTATAACACTGGACTTGTATTTAATGATAAGATTACATTTTGAGGCGTATTTTTATCCCAGACTTTGAGGTGTGATTTTATACTCATGATAAATCTTTTGGCTGGACGAATTTGAAAGGGATACAATATTTATTTATTTATTTATTTCACCAAATAAGGTATACAATCACACATAAATGAAATAAAAATAATACTTTTACAAAATGAACAAAACTAAACAAATTAACAACAGGTATAACATACAACTGAATGCAATGTAAATAAATAAATTAACATTTTATAAATAAATACGTAACAGCGAAATTACATGTAAGGCACAAAATTATGAAATACAAAAACGAAATTAAACATTTTATTAGTCATGAAAAGGATACTAGGCCAGTAGACTAGAGACGGTAGGATAAGAGAGCCTTGGTAACTCTGTCTTTAAAGGACGCTTTCGAAATTGTGGGGGAAAACTGTTGGCTCATGCTGTTGAATGTCTTGCAGCGTCTATTTATTGGTTTATTATCAGCATATGCGGTGCTATGCCTATGTTCAACTAGCATTTGTCGGGATCTAGTGAGTCTCACGAGCTGGTTGAGCACAATTCTTCCCTGTATGTAGTAGAAATTAACAACGTCTCTAATGACATCCGAACTGAAGCAGGCAGATAACATTAATCTTCTGGATGCAAGTGGTGAGAAGCTAAGAGCTCTAAGGCGAGATTCATATGGCGGTAAATTGCTAAAATCACAAGGATGGTAAAGATCCCGCTCTTAAGGGAATTGTCTTTGAATAGATTCTAATTTCTGGCTGTGAATCTCAAAAATCAGGATCCAGATAACATAAGCATACTCCAGAAAAGGGCGAACGAGCGCGGTGTACTCGTATAGCGATTTTGTAGCTCAAAGGTCCTGAAACTCCCTGGCTCGTCGCTTAATGAAGCCAAGTCGTTTACCTGCTCGAGAGATAATTTTGTCGTCATGAAAATTAAAGCGGAGTTTTTCATCCAGTTGTTTCATTAGACCCTGGTCTTAACTATTGTCAACCCTACTAAGTGCCGTATTGCTTAAGAGGTACGTATAATATACGAGCGTACTTTTTTGAGAGAAGCTAATCAATGATATTTTGCGATATTGAGAGGTAGATTCTTCACGCAGCACCAATGATCCAGTGAATTTAGTTTTCTTTGAAAAAAGGTGGCCTCTGATGACGACTTTATGGTATGAACAATTTTCGGATCGTCTGCATAGAGTAGATGAGGTACATCAGATAAAACTTTCGACAGCTCGGATATAAAAATGGCAAATCTCTAGAGTAAAAATGAATATTTTTAGAGATAAGCCCTTTTTTCACATATTGTGAGCTGTTCTGGAGGTAACAGCTAAGCCATCTCAATAGAGATCCTACAATTCCGAATTGCACGATCAAACGCTTTCCTGAGGTCAGTGTAGATTGCTTCAATTTGATCACCTTTCTCCATTTTGCAAAGAACATGGGAAACCAGAGCCATCAGGTTAGTAGTGGTAGAGCGCCCTTTCCTAAAACCATGCTAATGTTCGTTAAATCGAGCATAGACTAGAAGAAAAAGTTTATCACATATGATTTTTTCAAACAGCTCAGGAATAGTTGATAAAATGGCGATACATCTACAATTTTGAATTGATCTTCTATCACCATTTTTGAATATTGGTGTTACGTAGGAGCATTTCCAATACGGTGAAAAGTGCCCAGAAGAAAGAAATGTATTAAATATGATGTGAAGAGGAGAGATTAACTGTGCAACAGATTTATAAGAAAAGTCGGAGGATTGTTACTATCAAGTTCCAAGACAGGTTTAAAAATATAATCTCTGGAAATAGTTACAGCCTCAGCAAATATTGTTCTAGATACTCTAGGGGGTGACAGAGTGATGGAGTACTTGCAGGGCTAAAATACTTCCGAAAGTTATCTGCGAAAATATTGCGACTATCTTGAGGAGAAGAAGACATTGAGGTTTTATTGCACAAAGAAGAGGGATAACCGGTTGTTTTCCGCTTCATATTCATAAAGTCAAAACACTTTTTGGTTCTGTGAATTTGATTCTCACCGGTAGTTTTAACGAATCAGTCATATGCTTCGTGAGACTTTTCTTGGATTCCTTTGGCCACTGCATTGTATTCTTCTTTGATACGATGGCTAGAGTCGATATTATTTATTTTTTATGCATAATTTATTTTCTTTATTGGGTTTGTATCACTCGCTGAATATAATGAGGGTTGATAATGTTTATATGTATGTTTTTGTCATGAATATCTACCACAACAAAATTTAAATGCTCGTTCAGGTAAATTATGCAAAGAATGAGCATTTCTCGAAAATTTACGAAAAGTACAAATTTAGTTTACTACAACTACTGGATAAAAAAAGCACAATATATCCTTGGGATGAATTCCACATTCTTTAGCTTAGCAATATTCACCCAAATAGAATAAATGAAAAATACTATTAGTTAAATCTGAAGTTTGCTTCAGCTTTTGGTTTAAAACAAAGAGAACAAAGGGAAATATTGGTCCACGTCATCTATCATTACTTTTGCGACGGTCGCACTGAAAGAAAAAGTCGTGGTTGATTTAACTATTATTGATAGTAATGCAACAATTCATTCAAAATTGTCGAATGAGCTACGGAAAATGGTTCTTTCTACTATGCTAAAATAGTTCATTTGACCATACAAAAGAAGTTGACTTTGCTGATACAAAAAATATCGAAACCTTCGAGGATTCAACTGTGTTAAATGGTTCCTAAGTACGATAAACAGTTGATCGATAGAAAAATGAACATCAATATATTTAACGCTACAAAATATTGAACTATCAACAATTTTCATAGTAAGCGAACCACTCTACAATTGCTAAATTCAACAAACATAATTCAGCAATCACTTATTATTACTGGGACACCAGTGACTATAGTCATTTACTATTTCGTACTATGTACATTGTTGGAATACCATAGTTTGTGGTTGCTTACTTATTTGCGCCACAGACGTTGTTTTAGGGGAAAGCTGAATTTTGCTGTGAACCTTAGTACTGGTGTGTTGAACAAAATGTCAAAAGTCCCCATCAATCCGAGTGCTGCGTCACTTTTTATACGGGGTCAAAGGTCACCAAAAGTGACCTTTCCTAAATATCTCAGTAACGGTCACGGCTTTCGAAAAACAATGTATAACGAATTTGTAGCTTGAACAATTTCCAACAAAAAAGATTATATAACTTTTTCGTGTAATCATAACCGTTTTTGAGATATTTTGATCTAAACATTTGATACTAACAGCATCCTCTTTCTCAGGGCATGCAAATATTATCCGATTTTGATTACGACTTGGCATGTTTGTGAGTTTGTTTTTCTATGTTTAAGAGGCGCATGAAAAAAACAAGTAAACAAACTTATCTACTCCAGGGTAGATGGAAAAGGGTGCTCCGAAAAGTTACCACCACCCCCCGCCCCCCTTTGCCATATAACTTGTAGGGACGTCTGCTCGCTACTCTCTTTTCGGAAATAAACTGTATTGCTGCATCATTGGTATGGGATTTTCCACGAAAAAGCAGAGCAAGACAACAACATTGCAAGTGAAACTAGGTTTTGTAACATATCACGGCGCTAGGAGTATGAAAAAGCAAGATAAAAACATGGCATATTTCTGTAAACGCTCATTCTTGACATTACAGGGGCTCAACCCGCTGCAGACTATCCCCTAATAATCAGTTTTTTACCAATCCTGTGATGACTACGTAGCGCCAAAGGGACATGACACGTTTGGAAACCAATTTGCACCTGAGATTACTTGACCTTGCCCTGATCGTTCATGGGATAAGACGGTATGGAAGAAAAAACTAAAAAACCGGCTATTTCGGGATGGTTCGTTTGCGGGGGTGGGTAGGGTGGGGGTAGGATTTGTGTGTATGGCTAGTCTCACGATTTCAATTATAGACAATTTACAGGATTAAAAGTGATCCTATCTTGTTTAACAGTGGGCAAAGAGTAGGCAACGAGCCCATTTCTGAAGATTTGGGATGGATGCTCAGGGATACCATTTCATGGCAAAGGGGGATGGGGAAACTTTTCGGAGCACGCTTTTCCATCTACCCTAGAGTATGGTAGTTAAGTTTATTTACATGTTTTTTTCATGCGCCTCTTAAACATAGAAAAACAAACTCAAAAACATGCCAAGTCGTAATCAAAATCGGATAATATTTACATGCCCTGAGAAAGAGGATGCTGTTAGTTACAAATGTTTAGATCAATATATCTCAAAAACGGTTATGGTTACAGGAAAAAGTTATATAATTTTTTTTGTTGGAAATTGTTTAAGCTACTAATTCGTCATACATTGTTTTTCTGAAGACGTAACCGTTACTGAGATATTTTGGAAAGGTCACTTTTGGTGACCTTTGACCTTGTATAAAAAGTAACGCAGCACTCGGATCGATGGTCACTTTTGACATTTTGTTCAACACGCCAGTACCAAGGTTCACACCAAAATTCAGCTTTCCCCTAATTTTTCCGAAGCACCATGTTAGATTTCCCCGGACTACATAACGATGTTGCCTGATATTCATCGATTAGGGTCCAGGAGTGATAAATGTTGCGTACATATCGGAAAGTGAAAAATACTCCCTTCGTTTGCCAGTAGTTTCGCGTTCGTTTACGAACTAGATTGTTTCGTGATTGTTGTTTTTTGCAAAACGCGTTAGATAGTGGTATCTGTGTAAATGAATAAAGATATAATAGACGTGATATCTGGAACAATTTCAATTCCCGAAGAAGCAGGTGATATCTAAGTGGTCATCTTATCGTTGACAAGTTGGAGTGTTTCGTCACTTATATTGGATATTGGAAGTAAGCTGAATTATGTTATATGCAATTTTTGTTTTATCTTAGATAAGGGTATTGATCTGGAAGTTTTAGAGTGCTTGATGGTAGACGATATTTATCGTTTGATCCCGGACGAAAAATTTGGAGTAAGAATCAAGTTTCGATCAAAGCTGTTCGAATCATCGAGGCACTACAGCCCGAATCGAGCCTTCGCCTCCTTAATACGTCGCCTCCATTCGTCTCGGTTCAGTGACCGCGTCCTCCAGTTCGGTGCTCCCAGAAGTGACCTGCTGTCGGCATCAATCGAATCCTCCCAGCGCTTGCGGGGCTTACCGACTGGCCTGGCTCCGCTCGCTCGCCCCTTGAGAGACCGTTTGGGGATTCGATTATCGCTCATTCGTTCGACGTGGCCAGCTCATTGTAATTTTTGTAGTCGTATGACGGTAGAGACTTCCGGCTCGTCATATATGGTATACAGCTCGTTGTTGTATCGGATTCGCCATCCATCTTCCTCCCGTATTGGACCGAGGATCCTTCGCAATACCTTTCTCTCGAACGTGTTCAAGGCTTTTTCAGAAGCCTGGGTCATTGTCCAGGTTTCGCTTCCATAGCATAGCACAGGTCTAATAATCGTTTTATAGATGCGAAGCTTCGTATTCCTGTGTACGCATCGAGATTTCAAAATGGGAAGCACCGAAAAGAATGTCTTATTGGCTAATTGAATCCGTCGTTTGATTTCGTCAAGCTCATTCCCATCCTTCGAGAGATTCGTCCCTAGATACACGAAGTTGTCCACATTTTCAAGATTATAGTCCCCTATTGTTAAGTTTTGTCTTATTGGCGTCGTTTTCCTTGATTGAGTCATAACTTTTGTTTTTTGTTCATTAATTTGAAGACCAGCTTCTTTGGCGGTTTCGTCTAGAGCTACAAATACTTCCTTGGCGTCATTGAACGAACGTGACATAATGTTGATGTCATCAGCGTAAGCTACTAGCTGTGTCAACTTAAATAATAGAGTTCCTCTCGTGTCAACGGGGATTTTTCTGATGACATATTCAAGCGCTAGGTTAAAGAGTACCGGAGCTAATTCATCCCCTTGTTTTAGTCCTGTATTCGTCGAAAACGAGTTGGTCATATTATTCTGGATCAACACTTGTGACGTGGAGTCGGCCATGGTCATTTTCACCAGTCGTACCAACTTTGCTGGGATTCCGAACTGCAGCATGATCTTATACAATGCAGTTCGGTTGATGCTGTCGCACGCTTGTTTGAAATCGATGAATATTTGATGGACATCTATGTTGAATTCCCAGCATTTTTCCAAAATTTGTTTGACCGTAAATATTTGGTCAGTTGTCGATCTTCCACGTCTGAAACCACCTTGATATTCACCAAGAATTTTCTCAGCGTGATGGGAAATCCTTAATTCTAAAATCTTTGTCAAGAGTTTGTACGACGTACAAAGTAGTGATATGCCCCTGTAGTTTTCGCATAGCAGTTTATCTCCTTTTTTTGTGAATGGGACATATAACACTTTTTCGCCACTCATCCGGCATCGATTCTATTTGCCATATGTCAGTCACCAGTCCATGGATAGCCCTTAAAACGGAAATCCCGCCTGTCTTCAGGAGCTCCGCGGGGATCCCATCGATGCCCGGTGCTTTGTTGGGTTTCAAGTGGTCCATGGCCTGCCGGACTTCATCTAGTGTAGGAGGGTGAGATGTGGCACTGTCAGGGTATGTACCAATTAGTGATGGCGATTCGTCGGGTGCGGGGACATTTCCGTTTAGTAATTGCTGGAAATAGGACGCCCATCTTTCCTTCACCTGTTCTGAGCCACTTATGATGCTTCCGTCGGCAGCCCTACATAGGCTAGTTCGTGGTTTAAAGCCTTGTTTTAATGCCTCACTACTTTGTACGCTTATCGAGTGTTGTTAGCCATAAAGTTGTCATTCATGTTATTCAGCATGCTGTCAAAATGCTTTCGTTTCTTACGTCTAATTATTCTATTAGCTACTCTCCGAAGATCGTCGTATTTTTCTTTCTTGGCTCTAGTCGGTCGTTCAATGTGGATTTTGTAGGCCGCATTCTTTTCGTCCAACGCAGCTTGACATTCCTCGTCGAACCATTCATTTCTGCGTTGCCCGGCTGTGTATCCCACTACTTTTTCGGCTGCTGCATTCACTGCGCTTTTGATCGTAGTCCACACTTCGTTGATAGACGTGTTGTTAGGCGTGGAAGCTAGTTCCATTTCCAGAGCAGATCTATACTCGGCTTCCACCGTCTTATTTCGAAGCTTGACGACATCGAACTTGCGTCTTGAACTTGCTCTGGCTTCATACGACATTGATATTCGACATCGATATCGATTCTTCACTAAGTAGTGGTCGGAGTCGCAGTTGGCCCCACGGAAGGTTCGCACATCTAAAATACTGGAGGCCCACCTTTTCTGAATCAGAATATGATCAATCTGATTAAAGGTGCGGCCGTCCGGGGATGCCCATGTCGTTTTGTGAATGTCGCGATGCGGGAAACACGTGGAGCTTACAATGAGGTTTCTGCTAATCGCAAAGTCGACAAGTCGTTGTCCATTGTCGTTGCATAGGTCGTGGAGACTAAATTGGCCGGTCGTTCCGCGATGTGTTTCCTCCTTTCCAACCTTTGCGTTGAAGTCGCCCAGCAGGATTTTCACATCATTTGATGGCAGTGAATCATACAGCCTTTCCAGAAGGTTGTAAAAATCATCTTTCACTGCCTCATCCTTATCTTCAGCAGGGGCGTGAACGTTAATGAGCCAAACGTTAAAGAACTTTGCACGAATGCGGATCGCACACAATCTTTCATTGACAGGCCTGAAGTCGATTATTTGCGGTTTCATTTTTCTGTCCACAATGAAGGCCACTCCAAATTCGTGACTTCCCGATGACTTTCCGCTTTTGAAGATTGTGTACGATCTCATGCCCATAATCTCAGCACAAAACAGATTCGTTTCCTGGACAGCGAGAATGTTTATTTTATAGTGAGTGACCTGTTCCAGGAGGGCTTTGACGGCCCCGGGTCTGTACAGGGTTCGCACGTTCCAGGTTCCAATAGAGTAGTCCATATTTCGTTTGCGTGGTCGTTTCCGTTGATCCAATCCAAGTATCCGAGGCGAAGTATCAGGTTCCTGAATAAGTCAAGTTTTACGGGAACGGGTTATTGGCCCATTGCCCAACCCCCAGCCTGGAGGGCCAGTCTGGTAAATGTTCCCGATTTAAAGCGTGGGAAACTCGCCCTCACCCTCCTTCGTTGGCAACATTCATGATCTGAAATGTCATGAAGGCTCCCGGCAGCCACCCGATGTGAAATTGTAAAATCACATCTTCGAGGAGGTCGAAGGTAGGATTCAGTAGCAGAGCTGTAGATGTTGTTTCCAGCAGGCATTTCTCGGGATTTCAATTGCTTCGTCGGTAACTAGCACCGGATGACGCCCCCGTGGCCTATGCTACCATTTGACTACCAAGCTGTTCGAATAGAGAGGCAAAAACACCACAAATATAATTTTATTGTGAAATGCAGACTAATTCAAGGATGTTGTACGTCGCTTGATGAAACTTTGTCACTTTCAAGCAAGGCTTTAATTGGATGAGCAGTGGCAGTCTAAGTAATTAGAAGAATAAACTTATTTGTGAGCATTAAACTTTTATTTAATAAATTCAATATGGCAGATTTCTAATCGAATTCATTGTGTTTTTTAATTGAATACACATTAAGTAAGAAGTAAAAAATTGAAAGTAATAGGCCTCAGGTTGTATTCAACTCAGGTTGTATTCAACTTATCTTATTTCGGTTGCTCATATTTTCTCAGTTTTTAACCTGAAAAACAATGTATTTACAATAAGCTTTGTCTTGCCAAAAATTACATAAATTTCTTTAGGTGGGTCTCCTTTTTATGTGCTTTGACACACTTTTTTTAAAAATACATTAAATGAGTAAGAATAATATGTATTTTGAAAGCTCCGTTTCAAAATTTCGTTCCATCGTTCAAATGTAAATATTTAACGATGTTATACAACATTTTAGCAAGGATATTCTAAGCTCAAACATTATTGGTAAAGAAGTCTTGAAAAAATTCAAAAGAAATTCAGATTTAAACATATTTATATGTTTCGTATCTTCCTAAATTTAAATTTTCAAGAATATATAATAATACATGATTAGTACATAAAGAACAGTAATACATGATTAGACATTAATCGTTGAGCTACATTTTTGTATCTATTGTTATATTAGCAAATTTTTCATGTATGAATAAAAATGTAGTAAATCCTAAAATGGGTGGTTTTATTGAATTTTCTCTTGAAATCCAACAAAATTTGCCTCATTTGTTATTAAGTTTGGTATAATCTACAGAAACAATGAGTCAATCTATATGTTTAGTACATGAAAATATCTTAAATTTTATTGGAATAATATTTTTACTAAAATAATTCACAAAATTAACTATTTAACCTTCAAAAACGTCTAGAATATTAACATAAATTAATGAATTTTGTTTCTTTGTTTTTCAGTTTGTTCCATGATATGAACTAGTCAGTCTTGAGTAGAGTAAAGTAAAGTATATTGAAGTAACTGGAAAGTTTATCTATTTTTATTGTTTTTTATTGTGTCTATTTTTATTATAAAATGTGTGGATAACTCTACTAATTTTATCCGAGAATAGTTGACTATTTATAATTTACAGAAACAAAGAGTTGAATTAGTAGGCGGAAAATCAACCAATTTTTTTTAGAAAATTATGATTACTTCTCTGTAAAAAAGATCTAATCAGTTTTTTTCAGTGTAGATTCAATTCTGCTGAAAAGGTGCGGACAATGCTTTTGATCGTTTTTTAGCTACGTGTTTAAAAATCAGTACAAATCAATCTAATTTTATCATAACTAGTATAAAAGATATAGAAAGGACAAAGTTGCAGACATTTAATCTGCATCAAAAAGTGCAGAAGTAGTCTTTGCACCCAGGTTGGATCCCGTCCAAAATTGATTCGATGTGGATTTAGCGACAACGTCGACGAGATAAATCCATTCAGATGATATGAATTGAAAGAGAATTGTAAAAGGACTAGAGCTATGCCCATGTCAAATTTCCGTTGAATCGTTCGAATTTGAATAATTGCAATTGGAACAAAAGACACACACATTTTTCCCATTCTTGGCACTGGAGACTTTACAGTCTCAGTAATTCCATGCTCAAGAGCTCTTCAGAATTTAGAAACCATTCTCATTCCCCAAGTAAGTAGCTCTGCATATGGCGAATATTTCATGTATAACTAAAAAGGCTTAACGGACTGTCCTGTTTCAAGATTTGGCTGTGCTCTCGTCCTAACTGTCTCCCGTTACTGGACTGAAACTGACCACTTCGCATGAGTATGGGACTCGTTTCAGCTCTCATCCAATCGGTAGCTAAACCACTGACCAACCTGCACTGTACAATTTAAGTCTATTATTTGATTTGAATAAAACAAATCAATCAAGATGTGAATTCAGAAATTCAGCGAACTGTAGCTTATTTTGCGATCCAATTCGATTTGTTTCGGTTCGTTTAGTTTGGAAATCTTCAAAACCTCGTTTTCTTCTTCTTATATGTATCTATGTTACATTGATGGTAAATGGGCTTTTGTTTTTGCATCTTTCGATGAGAAACGAAAATATATATTCCGATGTTGTTGGAAATGAAATCGATGTAGGGATGAATACAAATTGTGTTGTTGTGTGTGAGAAAGATAGAGTTTTATGGAGAAGGAGACTTGAGACTCTTAGCGGTCGGATTTCAAAGTGTATTTGCTAATGTTGCTTTATCTTCATTGAGATTACGACTAATCGGAACTAATTTAGGATGCTTCAAGGATTAACTTGATTTGAATGAGACCGGAATGATTAAGAAGGGTAAGTATCTTTTGAAAGAAAATTTATTTGAAGTTTGGATTTGGTGCTATTCAGATGAAACTTGAGAGGGAGCATCAAAAGATGTGAGTTTTTTACTCTAAAATATAAAAATCATAAGGAGTAAATAAGTAAACAGATATAATTTAATAAAAAAAATTAAAGTAGAAATGTAATACAGTAAAAAAATAGAATCAAACTTAGCTTAGTAATTAAGCAAATATAGGTAATATGCAGTATTGTAATGAATAAAATAAGAATAGTAATCAAAAAATCCATTCAATAATAGAATAGGAAATAAAATAAGTAAAAAATAACAATTTGACAACGAACCATATTTATAAAAATGGTAATAGAATTTAGAAGAAGATTTAGTTGAAGACTGTGATAAGCGCGTAGGAGTCGCACAACAAGAGAGTGGAAGAAGCTATCAGTACGAGCATACGGTACTCTAAATGCAATTGAAGACCTGATTAGCCATACTTGTATTTGATTTTGAAGAGATTTTGAAGAAAAAAAGGGGTTAGTTTTAAAACAATGAATAAAGTGTAAGTTTAGTCGGATTTACAATGAGTTTTTTTCGAATCATATCCCTGCCTTCTCTCTCTCTTCAAATCCTTTTTTTACACTCTTACTTATATGGCAAAAATTTGAACCGACTGAAAATATTCACAGCATATAAATATATAATAAACCGTAAAAATCTATTAGAAATTTTGTCTTTGTAAATTTTTACGACCAACCACTTTTTCAAAGCATAATCTTTCCAATGAAATTTTTGAAGAAAACAAATAAATGTTTCGTTAAGTCAGACAGATGTCTTGTACTCTAGGCTGGAAAGTGAAATTAAAAACAATACCCCTAGTAATGGAGAAGCTCACAAGAATTCAAATAAATAAAAAAAAAATACTTTGTTTAGGAGGGGTTGTGGCGTTAGCTGCATCAGGAACATAGCATTTGGAAAAACACAGAAAGTACTATGTGGAAAGAGATTCAAGAGTCCACCTCAACATGACTTCTCTAAACCTAAATTTAGGTGTTTAGTCTACCATAATAGGGAGCATGTACGTTGATTTCTACTTCCACTTTTCTCCCACTTTAAAAAAAAATGTGTAAACTCCTCTTTAAGCTCAGATGATCTTCATCCGCATGAACTTTTCCATCAAACAAAAATGCTGCATCAATGCATTCGTGTGTACATTTATTTTACTGATGTAGAGCAATTGCAATCGAAGTACATTTATTAAATGAATGCAGGTGGCGCCAAAGAGCAGTCCATAACAATGCGCAAAAAAGCGTGGTAGCTCATAACCTTTGACAGAGTATATTTGTTGGTTAACGAGTCACATCTTATTTTAATTAATAATACGGAAACAGAATTCAATTGCGCTTGCGTATTTGTCGATAATTCAATAAAAACTTGTATTTTCAAATGGATTTCAACATACGATGTGAGCAAGCTTATTTTCATACAATGAAATATATTATAAATAGTGAAATGTATAAAAAAAAGACACATAACGTAAATCATTTTTAACAAAACAATTTCCAGATGCTCTTGTATTTTCCACAAAATCCGTTGCATAAACTAGAAAGTACTGTATCATTATTGTCCTTTCAGCTGATTTTGTCACTGCATGATCCAAAAAGCAAATACACTAGCTTTTGTACTACTTACTGCATTGTTTCGCAAGAACTAGCTATTAGCTGTATTTTCTGAATGTAATTTCGAAAAAGATAAAAATGTGTATAGTTCATGACAACAAAATGCGTCTAATGACATTACAATTATATGGGCATCAGATGTGCATAAATATGAAAATACAGGTGGTCAAAGATGGTTCTTTTCGACACAAAATGTGAGCTCGAAATTTCATGAATATGTTTTTAGCTCTGATTTAAATGAAAAACGCTTAAGATTTTGTGAAAAACAAGTCATCGTTTAATTTTATGAACTAGGCTCTGTCCGCATTGGCAGAAAAATTCGAAGTCTGCTCTTGTTTGAGCTTACTACCGGAGCATAGAATAATTTCCGGCTAAGGTTTTCAAATAACTGTCTATTTCAATCAATATTCCAATTGATATGACACGAAGTTCATCAATAATAATACCGAAATACCAATTCAGACACATAAGTACGAGCGAAAGTTTGAAAAAACTCTACAGAATTAACTTGCAAATTTTAGGTTTTTTAACAGAAACCAATAACAGCTATGTACACTGTGTAAGTTGCTTTTAATTATTTTGCACTCAGTATATGATTTTTTTTCATATAGCATTCTCAAAACCAGAAGGAAAATTAACTTAAAATCAAAGTAATATTTGCGCTCCTTACCCACGTTGGGCGCGAAAATTTATTTGATCATTAAACTTTGCGTATAAATTATTTTAATACACACAGAAATTCACGTGCCTGAAAAATGTGAAATAAATTTTTTTTCTTTGAATAAATTACTTATATTCCTTTTATCATTACCAAGGAGAGCTATTTTATGATCTTAGAGTTACATCAATACTTAGCCATTTTATTTGAAAGCTTCCGTGGGTCACATCTGACTTTATTTGAATACTTCAATTGAGAGCACACAGTTTTTTACGAAACACCATAAATAATTCCCCTATGGATGTGATTATTGCCATTTTATAGCTCAAGATAGCAAATAAAACCCATATCATAAATAAACAAAATTGACAAAATTGTTGTGATAAGCATTCAGATACACATAAAGGTTATTGATTTGTGATCACGGTTCCCTTCTTGTCTATAAATCAGCATAGACAACGTATATCGTCTCTAAAGTTTGTCAAGGCAGAGAATAATTGATACGGAAAACTCGATCGTTTTGCGGAATAAGCCTCCGAAAGCAGAATCAAATTGGAATTGTTTTTGCGGGATGATTAAAATTGAAAAAAATTTATTCAACTTGAAAATTTTATTTGACAAAGAGGTTTCGATATCAATAACCTTTATGAGTATATTATTTCCATGGATATAAGTCGGAGATGTTAAAATTTGTCACAACCAGCGTAAATAACAATTAATGATTTCCAACTGCAAGTGGTCACACCAGTCAAGTATGCACTGTGTGCTGGTGTCTGATGAGAATCAGTGCATGCTTTCGAAACCACTTTGTCAAATAAAATTTTCAAGATAAATGAAAATTTTTCAATTTTGATCATCCCGCAAAAACTATTCCAATTTGATTCAGATACAGTCAAATCTCGGTACTATGCCACCCGGCGGGACCGATATAAAGTAGCATAGCAGCGCGGGTGGCATAGTAGCGTGAATGGATAGTGCCGAGGGAAAACGTCTCGACGAACTGCTTTTTCTGAATCAAAGTATTATACATAGTTTGTGTTTGAATGAAACCAAGAATTTTTCATATTTATCTATCATTGTATGTAGTTAAATTCAAAATTGACACTACAAAGTTACACTACTGAAGAATGGTGCATAGTAACCGGATTTTTCTATCAATTAAGCCCAAAGCTCTCAAAAATTGTTGGCTGGAGCATCTTTCTTGAACGTGATGCAGTGGCGTTTTTTGAAATTGTCCAGCCAAATATCGCTCGCCATGCATTTTCGGAGTTGCATCAGTTCGGCCAGTTTAATTGCCTTCTTCATCAGATCGCCGCTGACATGCAGATTATTTTCTTTTGATTATTTCAGCCACATTAGCATGCCCTTATCGATCTTCAGGTTGTGAGCTTGTGTTAGCTTCATGCGCTTCAATGAAACTCCAACTTTGATGGCCACCTCAATTGCATCCTTCTTGCTGAGACTGCCTTTTACGGTAGTTCTCTTGACTTCGATGCCACATTTTTTGCTTATTTCTCTGGCCAGCTAAGACTGATTCGGCTCGTCATTCGCGGCATCGATGATCACCTTCTACACCTTCAGCGTAAATTCAGTTCGCTTGGACTTCTGAGCTGACAGTGTAGGCTACTTTTTGAACTTTTTGAACACAAGTGCGTGCGAATGTAACCGAGATACCGAAAAGCTGAGTATGACTGCTCTCTTGAGTTTGCGAGTGGCATAGCAGCGATATAAGGAGGTAACATAGTAAATTTATTTTGTATGTATTTTTACCGGGACCGTGCGCAACTGGAACAGGAAAAGTAATGCGACCAACGGGAAAAGTAATGCGTCGGTTTTATATTCGTTAAGTTTTTCCCGTAATGCGCGGTACCATTACCGATTCATAGCCTGTTTATTTATTTTTAACACTGCATGCCCTAGGTTGGCAAGGCATTGATAAGGGGAAATTTTAGCTTTCAGTTTTATAGCTTTGTAAAAAGAACTTTTTGGAAAGCACCACATCGTATTCTTGCATTTCCGTCATCTAGGATGAATACGAATCGAAGTTTTGCCCGGTGGCCGATTGTACCTCTACATGATCCGGAATGTGTGGTTTTGCATGCTGAGTTATTTGCGACACTCACTGGAAATTCCAATAGCGTATTCTTGCAGCTACTATGAGGAATTGGTACTGTTGTGTTAAACATTTTATTTACATGTGATGACTGATATAGTTTGATGAAGTAAGGACATTCAACATCTGACTTTTTGAAAATAATCGGAATTTATTGAAGTCCGGATACCAATTGGGTTAACATACGACTTAAGTCTGGGTATCAATAAAAGTTATATGCGAAAAATATTTATGACGAATTTTGTCTGAAACATACTTCACCGATTCGTGTCACGTTCAAAGTCAAATATTATTCGAGATGTGGATTTTTGCTCGTAAAACTTTAGGAATAAGAGATAAAAACTCTTTTTTACCTTCGATACCAGGGTTGATTTAAAATTGGTGGAAAAACTGCCATAATACTATCAAAAAATTAAAAAAATATTGTTCACATTGATCAAACTAAGATCATTTCCTTAAGAAGTTTTCAAAATGATAATTAATTCCCGCTTGAGTTTGAATATTCAAAGCTAGTTTTTCTACTGATTTTCACATGAGTTCCTTCCTAGTTAGTTCTTTTTTTAAGTTCCCTTTACTCTCTTGCAGTGAACAGGATCAAAGAAATGTCTGAAATGACCGAGCGTAACCGTCAGCAAGAATAAAATTGGAATTCCATGAAAACTAATAAAGTTTGTGTTCGTCGACGCTAGTGCTTCGGGAAAAAATGGTCAGAGAATGAAAGGAGATAAAAGGACAGAGGAGGTCCAAGCGGACAGGTTTTATGACGTGAATAAAAATTGACACGCGTACACAAGAACTATGAGCAATTTTCATACCGGTATTTCTTTTTATAATTGGAGTATATGTCCCGTACATGATAAATTGCGTGAAATATGTAAAAACACCTACGACTGGGTAAATTAAATGTGTTGGTGTTTTTTTACTTATAATCGGGTATGGCAGTGACTGTCAGCATGTGCAAGCGGTTAAATTAGTTTTCGGGAACTTGCAAATTTTACAAGACCTCGAAACTGAAATGAACGTTAAATTGAGTGCTAGTTTTTTGGTTCCTCACTTCATACCAGGCTATGGAATGAATTTGATGAGAGCAAACTTTCTTTTTTCAAAAGTGCACAAAAAATTGAACTACTTTAAAAACTATTTTTTCACTAAATTGTTAATTTAGATACAGAGCTTAAGCTATGAAAAATATTATTGGCTAAAATGGAATTTTCATTTCAGGTATTTCCCTAATATTTCATTCAAAAATCAAAGAATTTATTATTTATTTCAAAAAATTTCTTAAAACAAAGCTTTTGATAATTAAGAAGTATCGATATTTGCATATTGATATTCATTTTATTAATGTGAACTTTTTCCTCTAATACCATATTTACTATTCTGAAGCCTTTGTCATTATATAACTATATCATAATAGTAGAGAGATACTTAAGCTCTAAACCCCAAAAGTACTGAAGTTCTATGCAATCTTATTCTTGTAATTCTATGTTTGAAATTATGAATAAAAGAATCTTGAATCTTGAATAAAACAATCAATTGTAGGGTGGAGTCTTGAATGATCAAACTTGACTCGAAATTATATACAGCCTTTGTCAAAGGAAAGAACCCGGATTTCCCAAAATGTATATATATATGTATATATATATATATATGTATATATATATATATATATATATATTTATTAATTTTTTTTATTTTTATTTTATTCCAAATAACAAATCGGAAGTACTTAATATGCCGTGTAGTCTTCATCCCTGTTAAGTATAACCTAGCATCTTTTTCGCATATTTTACAGCTTTTCCACGTAGTCCGTGGGTGAAGAGCACCAAATTTTGCGGGTAGCGCGTACCAGTTGTTTCAAAATATAAACAAGCTTTTCAGCGAGGCTGCATTTCATAATTCTCCACGTATTTTGGATCTAGTTGGCGTATGAACATTGAAAAGTCGGGTTTTTATCATGGCGCCATATTGTTTTTTTTACAGAACTTGGAAAATCAGCTTCGGTGCTTTGGTGCATTATAATCTTCCAAGACAAAATTTTCGTTTTTCTGTGGAAACAATTTCTATACTGACTATCAAAGTCCACGCTTGTATGTGTATCTTGATGATATTCTTGGCGTTCAAATTTTAAGCAAAGAGCTCTGACATTGATAACCGCGCTCGGTAAAGCATCACCAAACATTCAACTGCACTCGATATTTAACAATAAGCTGGATAAAATTTGTAGAGTCAAACTGAGCCAAAAATTTGCTTCTCCGGAGAAAATAACCTTGACTCAATTATAATGCATATTTCCAGTAACTCCGAAAGCATGGGTTTCGACGTCGTGGAACGATAAGATATGTCCTTCAAACGTCGCTCAATGGTCAGAATGCACACAACTTGTTTCTGCTTAGCGAGAAGTGTACGAGTCTGGCGTGGTGGCAAAGTCCAGCTCTAACAGCAAGAAAACTGCCTTATCCGAGTTGCTTGCAAGCAAATTTTTCAAATTCGAAATCACACAGTACGATGATTTTGTTCCTTCCAAGTGCAAAATTTAAATACGATTTCGTAACGCTCTTCATATTTTACGCTCATTTCGATTTATGTGCGTAATGATGCCGACCAGCCGTTTGCAGTCAGTTCATGTCAATTCGAGTAGGTACTTAGTAGCTACGATATTGTACAACCCCCACATGATTTTGGTTTGCTTGCAGTTCTGAGTTGCATGCCATCTGCACGTCGCAACTTGCATCATATTGGAGTCAATTGAGTATTTGATTGTCTGGATTGGAGTAGGAATATAAACCGATCCTGACAGGGGAAGGCTAGCCCCGTGCTTGGCTAACGCGTCTGCCCTCTCGTTTCCTTCAATGCCCTTGTGACCAGGAACCCAGGAAATTCTGACTTTTCTGTTGTTGCCCAGTCTATTCAGGGCCTGAATGCAGTCAAGCACACACTTCGATTTGAATGTGTAAGACATCAGAGCTTTAACCGCCGCTTGACTGTCTGTAAAGATGTTGATTTCCACACTTGCGGTATCTCTGGCGTATGCTAGGTCTGTGGCTTTACGTATCGCGAAAACCTCCGCCTGAAAAATACTACAGTGATTAGGAAGCCTGAAAGCTGCTTCCTGAGTTGCTTCTGCGGAAAATATTGCAGCACCCACTCCGGCAGACGTTTTAGAGCCATCAGTAAAGATGCTAAGAGTTGCTGCGCCCATTTGCCGATTCCACTCTTGCCCATCCCCCACAATCGCCTGATATCCCCGCTCGAAGTACAGAGTGGGGACCAAGTAGCCGGTGCTACACGCGTACCCCCGCTCAATACTGCTGTGACCGAAGGATCGTGACTCGAAGTGTCCCGATTCCCTAAGCCTGACAGCAGCTTTTGCGGCAGCGCTCCTGACGAAGAGGTCAAGTGGAGGGAGATGGAGCAGGATATTGAGAGCAGACGAAGGAGTCGAGGCTAAGGCACCTGTGGTGCAGAGAGCCGCCAGCCGCTGAACTCTGTTCGCCATGCTAGCAAAGGTAGTCTTGTTCACTGCTGGCCACCATATCAAGCATCCGTAAGCAAGGATAGGCCTGGCTATCGCCAAATAGATCCAGTGCGTTAAGGCTGGGCTTAGACCCCACGTTTTACCCAGCACTCTCCTGCTGGCGTAAATCGCATTACTAGCCCGTTTTACTCTCTCCTCCAAATTTGCCTTCCAGGTGAGCTTGCTGTCTAGAACAAGGCCCAAGTACTTAGTTAATGACTTGAGGCTTAACCTGGCGCCGCTCAACCTGATTGGAGGTAATTCAGGAATTTTGTACTTTCTTGTGAAAAGTACGAGATCAGTTTTATTAATGTTGATGCCGAGACCCACGGTGTTCGCCCATTCCTCAACCAGCCCCAGAGCATACTCGATGAGCTGGCCAACTGCGTGCAGAAATCTGCCCGAGACTAAAATGGCAATGTCATCGGCATAGGCCACAACCGTGAGTCCTTTGCGTTCTAGCCTATCCAAAATTGTATTTATAACCAGGTTCCATAAGAGAGGGGATAGAAATCCACCCTGCGGTGTGCCTCTATGCACCTTCCTAGTGATTCGTGACCCCGCCCACTCAGCTGTTATGAGCCTTTGCTTAAGGGGCATTTCACGTGAAGTGGACAACGAAAAAAAGTCGAGGTTTCGTATTTCGTTCATATTATGCATAATGGTACTCCTAGAGGATATGAACGTGGATGCACAATTTTTTCCTTCTATGAGGTTCAATTGCCGAGTTATGGGCTTCTGAAGAATTGAAGAAGCTGATGAAGGGTTTTTTTGGAAGCCGATTTTGAGATTGAAAAAAATATATTAAAAACATTAAACATATTGATTGGGATAGAAAATCAACTGTTCTTTTTAATTTTAAAATTAGATTTGGAATAAAAAAAAAATTCCTGTATAAAACCGGAAGTAACCAATTCAACTCGCTATTTGAGTAACTTGGACCAGGTTAATTTTTTTTATTTTTGTAGTAAAACAAAGCTTAAACTATACTTGTTTTATCATAAAAATTTTAGAATGGGATGGCGAGTAGTTTGGGAGGTAGGTTAATTTTAGTACATACAAGTCGTATGAAGCGTGGCACCCGGAGCTTGATTAGGATAGCTAATGAGTGTGAAAACAAAACATGTTCAGTAAAATTATTGCTATATCGTTAAAATATTATATATAGAATTAATATACTTAAAATATAGCTATGTAGTTTCAATATTAAAAGTTGCTAATGCTAATTTATTTAGCAAAAAAACCAACTTGTTTATGGAAAAATGAATTTATTTCACAGTTTTTACAATTACATATATAATTCACCTACATATAGAGGTTAAAGTATAAAACAATTGCTAATGCTTATCTACGAAGTGAAAACAAAAAAATGATTTACGGAAAAAAAATTTTTACTTGAACTTATATGACTTGGACCAGTTTAATTTTTTTTATTTTTGTAACAAGATAAAGCTAAAACTATACTTATTTGATGTTGAAAATTTTTGAGTGGAAAGTATATGTAGTTTGCCGTGATACTATATCCTGTATAGAAATAGTTTTTATAACATACTTAAAATACATACTTAAATTGTGTTCATACTTAACCGACTACCCTACAGAAATGCGATTAGTGGCGCCATTTTTTAGGTGAAAAAGGTATTATTTTTTCATAAAAAGCCATATAATAGAAGGAGGTCAAAGCTATGTAATAGAAAGGGCTGGAAGTGTGATGAAAGAACCATTTCGAATTTTCCGTTTTTGTTTTAGTTCTTTTTCAGCGCTTGAAGTGACTACATAAATAAGTTGAATTGTGTGTATTATGTCTCCTTGCGGCTACCGATGTTTCAATCATTTCGACTTGAGATTTCATCGGAAGGCTAAAGACCTAAGAAAAATTAAAAAAAATAGCAGAGAAGTGGAGATATTCTTCTGATATGTACGTGTGTGGAAGCTGCAGGAAAAAACTGACCGTGGAAATACCTGCAAATTTTCAGCGATCTTGCCAATCAGCAACTGATTTGTCTTTGTGCTCCCCGGGTTTACCATTCATTCCTGAAGAGATGTATAAACATAGCTCAAAGTAAACTGATTCAACAATATACGACCAAGATATTCTGACCCAGTTAAAAGCAAAATTTAGCAATCCGTCTACATCTAATGCTATGAAAACTACGATACTGACTATAACACCTAAGTCATGGACCGAAAACAGACTTGCACAAGAATTCGGAACATCCAGGCGGCAAGCGAGAAAAGCAAAGCAACTTGTGGATTAGTTTGGTATATTAACATCTCCAAATCCACGAGGTGGCCTAAGCTAGCAGTTGAATCTATGAACTTAGTGAAGTGCTTTTATCTGCGAGAAGACATTAGTCGAATAATGCCCGGTAAAAAAGATTGTGTATCTATTAAGTTAGATAACGGAAAAAGAACGCAAATCCAAAAACATCTTTTAATGTGTAACAAACGTTTAAAAGTGAATATCCGGATATCAAAATCGGCCTGACAAAATTTTTCACTTTGAAACCCAAACAATGTATCCTCGCTGGTGACTCTGGAACACATATGGTCTGTGTATGTATATATCACCAAAATGTGAAATTAATGATGAGTGGAGGAGACATTGACAATCTCACATCTGTAACTATGTTGGAACTTTCTACTTATAAGGATTGCCTTCGCAAAATGATGTGTCCCAATCCTACGCCGATATGTCATTTAACAATTTCAACAAAAACCCCAAATGAAAGTTGCAAATCTTGTCCTGGTGTAAGTGCAATTCGTGATCATTTGAAAATGATATTTGATGACAATCAAGTGACAACCGTTCAGTTTGAAAAATGGGTTTGTTCAGACAGATTAACCATTTCTACTCATCTGCTTGCATCCGATGATTTTGAAGACAGCTTTTGTCACGCGTTGGATGCCTTGAAACCCCATGCTTATATTGCAGAGCAACAGGCTCTTTATTTTAAAAATCTAAAAGAAAATATAAACGAATGGGGAAATTTGAGTACAATGCGATTTTGCTGAGAATTAAAGTTTTGTTGTACAAGATGCAGCTCAAGATTTTCATTGGAATAATGACCAGGAAACACTTTTGACATCAGTCTATTATTATAAAGTTGGAAGTAAAATCGAACATGGTAGTAATGTTATGATTTCAGATGATATGAAACATGATACAGCAGCCTTATATGCTTTCCAAAAAACCCTTCACAAACATCTGTCTGAAGAAACAATAGCTGTGTCAAAAATTATATACATAACAGATGGGGCCCCACAATATTTTAAAAATAGATTCAATTTTGTGAATCTATTTTATTATAAAGCTGATTTCAAGACAGAAGCTGAACTTCATTTTCACGCGACTTCGCATGGAAAAGGCCCATGTGATGATCTCGGTGGTAATTTGAAACGACTTGCAACACGTGCGAGTTTACAATTACCTCCTAGTAAAGCTATTACTACACCTTTACGTTTTTTTCATTGGGCAAAGTCGGCGGAACTTCAACGCCAGAGAATATTTTAAAAACCACGGTTTGATCCCTCTATTACTATTCCCGGGACTAAGAAATTTCACTGTTTTATTCCAGTTACTGAAGGCCTTCTTATAAAAAGAACAAGTTTAAGTAATGAGTGTCAAATTGTAAAAATGGTGAAATAAATTCATTTTTCCATAAATCATTTTTTTTTCATTTAGTAAATAAGCATTAGCAATTGTTTTATATTCTAACCTCTATATGTAGGTGAATTATATATGTAATTGTAAAAACTGTGAAATAAATTCATTTTTCCATAAACAAGTTGGTTTTTTTGCTAAATAAATTAGCATTAGCAACTTTTAATATTGAAACTACATAGCTATATTTTAAGCATATTAATTCTATATATAATATTTTAACGATATAGCAATAATTTTACTGAACATGTTTAGTTTTCACACTCATTAGCTATCCTAATCAAGCTCCGGGTGCCACGCTTCATACGACTTGTATGTACTAAAATTCACTTACCTCCCAAACTACTCGCCATCCCATTCTAAAATTTTTATGATAAAACAAGTATAGTTTAAGCTTTGTTTTACTACAAAAATAAAAAAAATTAACCTGGTCCAAGTTACTCAAATAGCGAGTTGAAATGGTTACTTCCGGTTTTATACAGGAAATTTTTTTTTTATTCCAAATCTAATTTTAAAATTAAAAAGAACAGTTGATTTTCTATACCAATCAATATGTTTAATGTTTTTAATAAATTTTTTTTCAATCTCAAAATCGGCTTCCAAAAAAACCCTTCATCAGCTTCTTCAATTCTTCAGAAGCCCATAACTCGGCAACTGAACCTGATAGAAAGAAAAAATTGTGCATCCACGTTCATATCCTCTAGGAGTACCATTATGCATAATTTGAACGAAATCCGGAACCTCGACTTTTTTTCGTTGTCCGCTTCACGTGAAATGCCCCTTAAGTAAGTAAGCTGTTATGAGCCTTTGCTTAAATTAATATGTACATTCACCCAAAATTAATAACACCTATCAAACTACCTGTATTAAATGTAATCGATTGCTTACCCTCATGCACAATTACGAGTAGAGGGCATCTTAGCATGTATCTATTGGAGAGCCATCTAGCTTCTTTCCAATTCGCTCCATTATTTTACCCTGCAGCTTCATGTTCTCACGAGAATCCACTCCGTTGGCCAACTTCAAAACGTACAGTATGCTCGGTTATCGAACTGAAAATAATTTTGTCGACAGCGTCGAGTTCTCTCCGATCATTTCATGCTGTACAAGTATTCTGGCTCTAATAGTCTTTCGACGAAGAATGTGAGATTAAGCAATAAATCAAACTTTCACATTTTAATCTTCATGTAGACTATGGTTGGGTGCTGGTTTGTTATGCTGTTGTAACGGATACTTCCATTTCAGTTTTCGTGTTTATTAACATACGTTTCGAACGATGGTTTTCTACAGATGTAGTAATTCATCTTTTGGTTTGGTTGTAGTCGAGCAAGAATTTGGGTGTTGAAAGACAGCTGAACTGATGATGGGAAAATGAAAAATTGGCTGTTGGCCGAAGGTTGCAGAAAGTAACTAGGAATAATTAGAGTAAACGGGGAAGTGGATTTTTTGTGAAAGATAGTATATTTGTCTAAGATTGATGCAAAAACTTAGTTATTTGGAGTTTCAAAAATTTTAAAGGTTTTCATAAAAACGGAAAGAATATATATCTATATGAAAATATTAAAATCAGTGAAATCCATTTGTCATTCAATTTGCTCCCTTGCAAATTTATCTGAAAAAATGGATCATTCTTGGTTATTATGTTTGAAGTTGCAAAATATGTTATCATAAAGTTATTATTTTCAAATCCGCTAAATAATATCTGTTCCTAAGCTTTCACATAATAAATATAACCATCCATGATTAATTGTTTTTAATTATCAACCACTAAAAAACAGCTATATCTATCTAAATTACTACGATTCAAACAATATTTCGAATAAACCGAGCGAACGTATCAAGCGAAACCTATTGGAAGCGAACAAGAAAAAAACTGTAGCGCAACTCTAATTTTCGATGAACAGTTGAGAAATCGTGCAGATTTTTAGTGCATTTTTTACCACACGTGTTCCAACGTATTCCAAGGACAATGCACCGCTTTGATCTTAGTAGTGCATTCAAACAAATAGGGCGGAAAGGTTTCCAGGGTTGCCACTTGCACGAATTCCAAAATTAAGGAAACTCACACACTTGTTTCTTAAATTTATTATCGGCTGCTTATCTTACAAAACTTGGAAAACAGCATCTTTTAAAACACAAATGCAGAAAATACTCAGTGCTTGCAACAATTTACCAGCACTGTAACTAAAAGTCTACTACAACTGCTTCGTGTCAATACTACTAATGCAAGCATTTATTGGCACAATAATAGCAAAACTGATTTGTGCTGGCAACCTTTTCCTAGCATGAAAGCCAAAAATATACCACATCTGCCTCAAACTGAAGTCAACTTTCTCTGTGAATTTCGTTTCGATCCGATGACTGTCGCAATTTTCCAAACCCAAATACTTGTTGTTAATTGTCACTATAAGATCTATACCTGTTGAAAATCATATTATAAAATCGCTTACGAAAGAAATGATAAAAATGTACAAAAACAATCATAGCTGGCAATCTTATCATGGTTTTTTAACTACATAGATTTCTACTGAACATTGCCTACAGTAAGATCTTTGTACCAAATGAATATTGTTTCGATTTGATAACTGCACATAAAGTTATGTGGCAAAAAATGCTATTTGGCTGAGCGAATTTTCAAAATTCGAGACAATAAGATTACCATTGCTGGCAGCTCCAGCCTAATTTTTCAATCAAATTTCTACCAAGATGGCACCAATGTTACAGATTAGCACACATTATCAGACCTGATCCTACTCAAAACCACAAGATTCTGTGAATTTCAGCTGTACCTGATTATTGGGTCCTGACTTCTCGTTAACAGAAGTTTCTGATGCTAAACTAAAGGTGAATTGGGGAAGGGCTACCGTTCTTGCCCGATGTAAAATTTGAAAAGTTTTGCTTTGGCTATGCAGACAAACCATAAAATGTATGAATGTTTATATATATTATTTATATATATTATTTTTGGCTTCGGTGGTAGCAAAGGATTTCCAGCACAAAGCGTTTTTGTTATTTTTGTACCAATAAATGCTTACATAGGAATTTAAAAATTATTAAAGAAAATAAGTAAACAATACAACAGACGTTTAGGCCGCGGACTATACACCAAATTCCATCTAAATTATTTAGTCCACCTGCTGTAAACACTCAGTATCCGACCCGAAAATAGGTCGTCGACTATTTTGCTGTAAGCCTTGATCTCAATAATATATGTACGTTGAATTTAAACATGCTTGAGAGACAAATGAAAAGATAATTACAGTGTATGAACTGAAATCAAATTAAATGATAGCTGCCACGTATGTACAAACGAGGACTTAATTCAAATTTTAGTTCAGGTTGATGTACACCTTAGGACTAAATTTACTTAGTCCGCGCTATAGTTCAGCTCACATTTGGTCCAACCGCTGTAAACCCTACCAATGTCTAAATTTTCTAAGGTCTGGACATTTTTTCTATCGCTGTAACTTTTTATGTAGTCATCGAAATTAAATTGGCTTAGGGTATATTATTACTTAGGGGATCCTTAAGTAGTTAGTGGTAGAATACACACTCAAAATCTTCGAGCATAAGTGTTTCTAGCGGTTCTGATGCGCTATTCTGTTCTGTATCGGAGCAAAAAAAAACGCACCTATTAGTAAAAACTGTAGAGCATAAGAATCGGTAGAAACACTGATTTTCGTAGAAAAGTTGAAACTTTATGCTGATTTTGACTGCATGTTCCACCACACAGGCTTCTTGCTACAATCAACCTGTTTCAAAGATCACGTACCACTTTAAACCGAAGAGTGCGTTGAAACTCATCGGATATAAAAGTTTTCAGGGCTACTACTGCTTTTCTATAGAGGTAAAACAAAATTAGAGTTTCTATTCCTGATAGCCTTCAAACTTTGTTTTTCTTATCACTACAAGATCACTACTTTTTAAAAATTTAATGATAACATCATTTACAAAATGACAAAAAACCAAACTCACACATTGTATTGGCCTTAAAAAAGACCAAGTCAAATAGAAGTGATTTTGAAATGTGCTCAATTTAGTGCCAGTGGTGCCATTTTGAAAAATCACTAAGAAAACAAACTGCTTTTGGCCCTATAAATTCTGATTCAGCTATTCGATTTTGACGAAACTCACACAGTAGCTGAACCTTTGCTTAAACCACGTTTGGTAGAAACTTGAATGCAAAATTCGGTTGGAGCTGCCAGCTATGGTAATTTCGGTGTCTTGAATTTTGAAAATTCCTGAAGTAAATAAAGCTCTTTGCTCTATAGCTTCCAGTACAGTCATTGAATCATAACGAAATTCGAATTTCAAATAAAGGGGGAAAATACATGTAACTGCTAAAAAAATCGATTTTTTTATTACATCAAAATGTTTGAAATGCTCTTAAAATAAACCAAAAAAAGTTTTGAAGCGATATTCGTATTAGTTCTCGAGTTATAGTCAGTTAAAGGCAGCGCGGTGTTCCCCAGGTCGGTGGAGCTTTAAAACTTTAAACGCGTTTTTCTCAAAGTAGTACTTTTTCAACTGCCGTAAAAGATATCTCAAAAAAAATTTTGAATCGATCCGGCTCACATTTATACCACATCTACAAAAAAGTATTATCTCCTCGTTGAACCTAAATGTTATTGTTATTTCAGAAAAATAGTTTGTTTATTAATGTTTAAAGTGTGATTTTTTTTAAAAATAATCGATTTTTATGTTAAATCTAAAATTAATGCAAAAATTGAAAATATTTTTGTAAATTTTATTGGTTCACCTATGAATTACATATTTCATTAGCATTTTTTTTTCACTGAATGTTGCCAGTTCCCCGGAAAATGCGTTAAGTTGTACGAGGCAGTTTTTGATGTGTTTTTTTCATTCGCTCGCATCGCCGCCAAAATTATTAAAAAAAAGATTTTCATTTGCTGTGAGACCTGTATTTTAAGGATTTAATATTAAACATTTTCTGAATGAACAATATATAGATTTTAATTCAATTTGAAATTAGCAATTTTTTTTCGATTTTACATGTATTTCCCCCTTAAACTTATTATAGGCAATGTTCAGTAGAAATGTAATTTCAAAACAATGATAGGGTCGCCAGCTATGGGTGTTTTTGTATTTATTTGGCATACCTTTAGTAAGCGATTTAAGCATAGATTTTTCAAATCGTAGTGATCTTGTAGTGAAGATAAACACCAAATTTTAAGAACTAGAAAATTTGAAAACTTTTGCGAATGGTAACCCAAAATTTCTTTGCAGTCATTGGATCAATACGAAATTCACAGAGCAGGTTGACTTCAACGTAAGGTAGATGCGACATATTTTTTGCTTCGGTGCTGCCAGCACTAGGCCTTTTTGTTATTTTTGTTCCAGTTAATGCTTACATTAAGGGGGGAAATACATGTAAAATGGAAAAGAAATTGCTAATTTCAGATTGACTTAAAATATATATACTGTTTATTCAGAAAATTTTTAATATTAAATCCTCAAAGTACATATCTTATAGTAAATGAAAATATTTTTTTAATAACTTTTTAACACAAAATGGAGGCGATGCGAGCAAATGAAAAAAACACATCAAAAACAGCCTCGTACAACTTAACGTCTTTTCCGAGAAACTTGCAGCGTTCAGAGAAAAAAAAATATGCTAATGAGATCTATTATTCATAGGTGAACCAATAAAATTTAGAAAAAAAAATCAAATTTTTACATTAATATTAGATTAAAAAAAATCGATTTTTTTTTCAAAAAAATCACGTTTTAAACATTGGTAAACTAATTATTTTTCCGAAATTACAAGAAAATGTAGGTTCAACGATGAGATAATACTCTTTTGTACATGTGATATAAATTTGAGCCGAAAAGGTTCAATATTTTTTGAGATATCTTGTACGGAAATTGAAAAAGTACTACTTTGAGAAAAACGCGTTTAAAGTTCTTAAGCTCCACCGACCTGGGGAACGCCGCGCTGTCTATAACTGGCTATAACTCGAGAACTAATACGAATATCGCTTCAAAACTTCTTTTGGTATATTTTAAGAGTATTTCGAACACTTTGATGCAATAAAAAAAATCGTTTTTGTTTTAGCAGTTACATGTATCTCCCCTCTTAAGTATTCACATCGTAAACATTTGCAATGAAAATAAGTAAACAATGTTTAAATTTACTGAAATCTGCACACTTTTCGGATGACAACCCCAAACAACTTTCTATCGCAGTAACTTTCGTTGAAGTCACCGAAATTAAAATAAGCTTAGATTATATTATTACTTAGGGTGTATTAGTTTTAAGTAGGTAAAGTAATTTTAAAAAAAAATCTGCACAAATCCTCTACTGTTCTTGGAACATTAGTGTTTCTAGCGGTTATGATGCGCTAGGGTTTTTTTTTCTAATTGGCTTCATCATTCCGCTCTACTCTTGTTTTATAAACTGCAGATTCTAATATCTTTAAAAGTACTATAATTCTATTGTATGCGATTTCTGTAATGATGATTATGATAGCATTCACCATTCTGTTGACAATCTCGATTGGACAGATACGCTTGCATCCCAATCTGTTAGCGACAATGTAAATTCATTATATATTGTTTGTTGCGGTTGCAAAATATGCCTTTAAAATTAGGAGAAAGCATAAATTTGCTGAGTCTTGGCCCGATAAAACCATTGGATTTCTGAGAAATCATAAAAATAAGTTTCGCAAATCAATTAAAAATAATGTCGACTCTATCCTTCGTAACAAAGAAGAATACAATGCAGTGGCCATCGAATTCCATGAAAAGTCTCACGAAGCATATGACAGATTCGTTAAAATTGCCGACGAGAATATAGTTCACAGCCATAAAAAGTTGTTTGACTTTGTGTGTTTAAAGCGAACAACAACTGGCTATCTCTTTTCTTTGTGTAATAACACCTTAATATCTACTTTTCTTCAAGAAATTTGCAACTTTTTCGCAGATATCTTTCAAGACGTTTTTAATCCAGCCAGTACTTCATCATCCTGTCATTCTTCAAAAGTAACTAGACTAATTTTTGCTGAGGTTAAAATCATTTCCCGAAATGATATTTTGAAAATATCTTGGAGCTTGATAGTAACAAAGACCCTGGACCTGATCTTCTCCGACCAACGTTTCTTATTATATGTGCCGCAAAGCTCATCTATCCTCCTACGTGACACAAATCTTCAAATATGACAGTAGAAGATCAATTCAAAATTATAGAGTTATTGCCATTTGATCCATTATTCCTTAACTCCTTGAAAAAATCATAAGTGGTAAACTATCTCCTCTGATCGATGTTCGACTTAACGAACAGCAGCATGGTTTTAGGAAAAGTCGTTGGTGCTGGTTTTCCATGTTCTTTGTAAAATGGAGAAAGGTGATCAAATTGACGTAGTCTACACTAGACATGGGTAACGCAGCAAATTTTGAAGCGCTGATACACTGATACCGGCGCTAGCACTGGTATCAGCGCACTGCGCTGATACCATGATCTTACATGCGGCGCTGGTAGCATTGCGCTGATACCATGACGCTATGATTCACTCAAAAAAAAACATGATTGAAAAAGCTTGTATGGAACGAGAGCAACCCACATTTGAACTTACTAATTTTCCGATATAAAATACCCTAAAATACCCAGGCTATAGTATGAACCCATTCAGGTATCTTTCCAAACGTGCGTACGCGTAGGTATATTGCTTTGCATCAAACAGACTTGAGATAAATATACTCAACTCATATCTTTGCGCCGCGCCGTCGCATAGCGCCAAGCCAAATGGTGTTGGCATTGCAAAGCGGCAGCGCCAACACCATTGATACCGAAGTGCGTTACTGCGCTACTGATGCCGACAAGCGATACCAGCGCAGTGGTATAATGGCTAAAGCTTCAACGCAATTGCGCGGCGCAGCGTGTACCCATTTCCAAACGTGCGTACGCCTGACTTTTTGATAAGTGTAAATTAGACAAGTATTAACATCATTGCTTTAATGTACCATAAGATAGATAGATAGATATACTTTATTTATGGCTGATCATAGTTTGTACAAATACAAATACAAATGATAATTTCTTAAATTAGAGTTCAGACTATGTCTTTACATCTATATAAGTATTTAATAGTTTATATTGGAGTTAATTTATTTGAAAATGCATCCATATTTAAAGACGTTGTCAACTTACAAGGGAAAATTCACAAAAACCTTTGGGAACTTATAAACTACGACTAATTTCCTATAACTACTTAAAACTAGGAATCGACATAGTCAGAAATTAAGGATGCTATTAGTGGGTGATTCAATTTTTGGCAATTCCGCAGAAATTGATGTAGGTTCTGTTTAGCAGAATGATTTATATATTTGATTTTACTAATACGGTGGAGTTGCTTTGTAGAAAAGAAACGCGATTTGTTTAAAATTATTTTTAAGCACTTGTTTTGTTGCGTTTGTAGCTTTTTCCTGTTTGTTTTGGCACAAGTATACCAGACAGGGGAGTCATAAAGTAATATAGGCTGCATACTGAGGCAATAGATGAGCAGTTTGTTCGCGGTTGACATGGTGGAGTTACGGTTAATGAGGGGATAGAGCACGCGTATTGCCTTGGAAATTTTTGAACATGCATCATCCATATGAGATTTGAATGTCAATTTCTTGTCTAACCGGATGCCAAGATATTTGATAGAGTCCGACCATTTTATTAGATTATCTAGGATATTGATTGAGGGATTTGGAAGAAAACGACGAGCGCGCCTCTTTGTAAAGAATATAGCCTGGGTTTCTTGTTTATTGATTTTAATTTTCCACTTGTTGTAAAACTTTTCAAGTAATGTCAGGTGGTCATGGAGCCTGTTGATAATAACATCAGGGTTGATCGCAGTTGTGTACACCGCAGTGTCCTCAGCATAGGCTGCAATAGCACAATCTGGAGTCGTTGGGACGTCCGAAGTGTATAAATTATATAGAGTTGGGCTAAGAACGGCACCCTGAGGAACCCCGGCGCGAACAATACATGATGAAGAATACATTTGCCCAACTTTCACCGAAAAATTTTTATTTGTCAAGAAGGATTTAATTATTTGTATTAGGCAAGTAGGAAATAGTTGCTTAGAGAGCTTGAATGTTAATCTGTTGTGCCATACCGAGTCAAAAGCTTTTTCTATATCTAGCGCAATTAGACCGGTAGACAGTTTGCTTTCGAATCCCGTTTGAATATGCCTACATACTCTATACAGCTGATGGTTTGTTGAGAGATGTGGTTGAAATCCAAACTGATGAGCTGGAATGACTTTGTTGAGTGATATCACCTCCTGGAGTCTACATAGAATTACTTTTTCAAAAATTTTACTAAGAGATGGAAGTAAACTAATCGGCCTATAGTTGCTAGGGTCATGTGGATTCTTTCCAGGCTTAAGAATAGGAATGACAACTGCTTTCTTCCAGGCAAACGAGAAGTAGCTGATCTGCAAGCATGAATTAAAAATGGAGCATAAGTAATCAATGGCTGCTGTAGGTAGGTTTTTGAGAAGTAAGTTGGGGATTTTATCGAGGCCGGGAGCTTATTTATTTTTGAGTTTTATGAGAATGCGCTTAACCTCAGATCGTGAGCATAAAATAGCGGATGCATCTGCGTCTCTGTTAATTAATTCATCATTAAAATTATCGGCTTCAATTTCCAGGGAGTTTTGATGTCGGGGCTACGAGTTCGCTGCCATTGTCAACGGAATTTGTTACGCAACTTAATTAGTCTAATCATTTCACCGTCTAATTCGGGAAAACGTATGGATCTTGGTGAGACTTTCGGTGTGGATTGATCCCTGGCTGCCAATATGGCCGATGAAAAAGATTGGATGATTGAATCAATTTCCTGGGAAGTTTGTGCAGTTAAATCGGAGCTTTCGAGTCGTAGAGCTAGAGTATGCCTGAATATTCTCCAATTGGTTTTGATATATTGAAATCTAGTGAATTTTGGATTTCTGATATTAGCCACCGTCAGCAATTTAAAACTAACAGGCAAGTGTGGCGAAGACAATTCGTTTAGCGTAATAGGTTGTGTAATGGATATGTTTCCGTTGCTCAGAATAATCTCTAAAGTAGAATGTTCTCCGATAGGAGGGT
>OX376373.1:78995877-79256526 GCA_947369275.1 Nemotelus nigrinus
ACTGAAGTATGTCCTTCAGCCTCTGCTCCGCCACATGTGAGAGATCCACCAGCCAGGGCTCACCGAAGCAGCGCTGCCTGGTTCTCCCCAGTGCCGGGCAGTGGCACAGAAGGTGTTGGATTGTTTCCGAGACTCCCGGCTCTTGACACTTCCTACAGGTGTCGCTGGTTAGGAGTCCCATTTTCATGGCATGAGCTGCTACAAGACAGTGGCCGGTAATGATGCCGACCAGCCGTTTGCAGTCAGTTCGTGTCAATTCAAGTAGGTACTTAGTGGCTACAATATTGTACAACCCCCACATGATTTTGGTTTGCTTGCAGGTCTGAGTTGCGCGCCATCTGCACATCGCAACTTGCATCATATTGGAGTCAATTGAGTATTTGAGTGTCTGGATTGGAGTAGGAATATAAACCGATCCTGACAGGGGAAGGCTAGCCCCGTGCTTGGTTAACGCGTCTGCCCTCTCGTTTCCTTCAATGCCCTTGTGACCAGGAACCCAGAAAATTCTGACTCTTCTGTTGTTGCCCAGTCTATTCAGGGCCTGAATGCAGTCAAGTACACACTTCGATTTGTATGTGTAAGCCATCAGAGCTTTAACCGCCGCTTGACTGTCTGTAAAGATGTTGATTTCCACACTTGTGGTATCTCTGGCGTATGCTAGGTCTGCGGCTTTACGTATCGCAAAAACCTCCGCCTGAAAAATACTACAGTGATTAGGAAGCCTGAAAGCTGCTTCCAAAGTTGCTTCTGCGGAAAATATTGCAGCACCCACTCCGGCAGATGTTTTAGAGCCGTCAGTGTAGATGCTAAGAGTTGCTGCGCCCATTTGCCGATTCTACTCTTGCCCATCCCCCACAATCGCCTGATATCCCGGCTCGAAGTACAGAGTGGGGACCAAGTAGTCGGTGTTACCCGCGTACCCCCGCTCAATACTGCTTTGACCGAAGGATCGTGACTCGAGGTGTCCCGATTCCCTAAGCCTGACAGCAGCTTTTGCGGCAGCGCTCCTGACGAAGAGGTCATGTGGAGGGAGATGAAGCAGGACATTGAGAGCAGACGAAGGAGTCGAGGCTAAGGCACCTGTGGTGCAGAGAGCCACCAGCCGCTAAACTCTGTTCTCCATGCTAGCAAAGGTAGTCTTGTTCACTGCTGGCCACCAGATCAAGCATCCGTAAGCAAGGATAGGCCTGGCTATCGCCAAACAGATCCAGTGCATTAAGGCTGGGCTTACACCCCACGTTTTACCCATTACTCTCCTGCTGGCGTGAATCGCATTGCTAGCCCATTTTACTCCAAATTTGCCTTCCAGGTGAGCTTGCTGTCTAGAACAAGGCCCAAGTACTTAGTTAATGACTTGAGGCTTAACCTGGCGCCGCTCAACCTGATTGGAGGTAATTCAGGAATTCTGTACTTTCTTGTGAAAAGTACGAGATCAGTTTTATTAATGTTGATGCTGAAACCCACGGTGTTCGCCTATTCCTCAACCAGCCCCAGAGCATACTCGATGAGCTGGCCGACTGTGTGCGGAAATCTGCCCGAGACTAAAATGGCAATGTCATCGCCATAGGCCACAACCGAGAGTCCTTTGCGTTCTAGCCTATCCAAAATTGTATTTACAACCAGGTTCCATAAGAGAGGGGATAGAAATCCACCCTGCGGTGTGCCTCTATGGACCTTCCCAGTGATTCGTGGCCCCGCCCACTCAGCTGTTATGAGCCTTTGCTTAAGTAAGTAAGCTGTTATGAGCCTTTGCTTAAATTAATATGTACATTCACCCAAAATTAATAACACCTATCAAACTACCTGCATTAAATGTAATCGATTGCTTAAACTCATGCACAGTTACGAGTAGAGGGCATCTTAGCATGTATCTATTGGAGAGCCATCTAGCTTCTTTCCAATTCGCTCCATTATTTTACCCTGCAGCTTCATGTTCTCACGAGAATCCACTCCGTTGGCCAACTTCAAAACGTACAGTATGCTCGGTTATCGAACTGAAAATAATTTTGTCGACAGCGTCGAGTTCTCTCCGATCATTTCATGCTGTACAAGTATTCTGGCTCTAATATTCTTTCGACGAAGAATGTGAGATTAAGCAATAAATCAAACTTTCACATTTTAATCTTCATGTAGACTATGGTTGGGTGCTGGTTTGTTATGCTGTTGTTACGGATACTTCCATTTCAGTTTTCGTGTTTATTAACATACGTTTCGAACGATGGTTTTCTACAGATGTAGTAATTCATCTTTTGGTTTGGTTGTAGTCGAGCAAGAATTTGGGTGTTGAAAGACAGATGAACTGATGATGGAAAAATGAAAAATTGGTTGTTGGCCGAAGGTTGCAGAAAGTAACTAGGAATAATTAGAGTAAACGGGGAAGTGGATTTTTTGCGAAAGATAGTATATTTGTCTAAGATTGATGCAAAAACTTAGTTATTTGGAGTTTCAAAAATTTTAAAGGTTTTCATAAAAACGGAAAGAAAATATATGTATTTGAAAATATTAAAATCAGTGAAATCCATTTGTCATTCAATTTGCTCCCTTGTAAATTTATCTGAAAAAATGGATCATTCTTGGTTATTATGTTTGAAGTTGCAAAATATGTTATCATAAAGTTATTATTTTCAAATCCGCTAAATAATATCTGTTCCTAAGCTTCCACATAAGAAATATAACCATTCATGCTTAATTGATTTTTATTATCAACCACTAAAAAACAGCTATATCTGTCTAAATTACTACGATTCAAACAATATTTCGAATAAACCGAGTGAACGTATCAAGCGAGACCTATTGGAAGGGAACAAGAAAAAAACTGTAGCGCAACTCTAATTTTCGATGAACAGTTGAGAAATCGTGCAGATTTTTAGTGCAATTTTTACCACACGTGTTCCAACGTATTCCAAGGACAATGCACCGCTTTGATCTCAGTAGTGCATTCAAACAAATAGGGCGGAAAGGTTTCCAGGGTTGCCACTTGCACGAATTCCAAAATTAAGGAAACTCACACACTTGTTTCTTAAATTTATTATCGGTTGCTTATCTTACAAAACTTGGAAAACAACATCTTTTAAAACACAAATGCAGAAAATACTCAGTGCTTGCAACAATTTACCAGCACTGCAACTAAAAGTCTACTACAACTGCTTCGTGTCAATACTACTAATGCAAGCATTTATTGGCACAATAATAGCAAAACTGATTTGTGCTGGCAACCTTTTCCTAGCATCAAAGCCAAAAATATACCACATCTACCTCAAGCTGAAGTCAACTTGCTCTGTGAATTTCGTTTCGATCCGATGACTGTCGCAATTTTCCAAACCCAAATACTTGTTGTTAATTGTCACTATAAGATCAATACCTGTTGAAAATCATATGATAAAATCGCTTACGAAAGAAATGATAAAAATGTACAAAAACAATCATAGCTGGCAATCCTATCATGGTTTTTTAACTACATAGATTTCTACTGAATATTGCCTACAGTAAGATCTTTGTACCAAATGAATGTTGTTTCGATTTGATAACTGCACATAAAGTTATGTGGCAAAAAATGCTATTTGGCTGAGCGAATTTTCAAAATTCGAGACACCAAGATTACCATTGCTGGCAGCTCCAGCCTAATTTTTCAATCAAATTTCTACCAAGATGGCACCACTGTCACAGATTGGCACACATTATCAGACCTGATCCTACTCAAAACCACAAGATTCTGTGAATTTCAGCTGTATCTGATTATTGGGTCCTGACTTCTCGCTAACAGAAGTTTCTGATGCTAAAATAAAGATGAATTGGGGAAGGGTTACCGTTCTTGCCCGATGTAAAATTTGAAAAGTTTTGCTTTGGTTATGCAGACAAACCATAAAATGTATGTATGTTTATATATATTATTCATATATATTATTTTTGGCTTCGGTGCAAGCAAAGGATTAGCAGCACGAAGCGTTTTTGTTATTTTCGTACCAATAAATGCTTACATAGGAATTCAAAAATTATTAAAGAAAATAAGTAAACAATACAACAAACGTTTAGGCCGCGGACTAAACACCAAATTCCATCTAAATTATTTAGTCCACCTGCTGTAAACACTCAGTATCCGACCCGAAAATAGGTCGTCGACTATATCGCTGTAAGCCTTGATCTCAATAATATATGTACGTTGAATTTAATCATGCTTGAGAGACAAATGAAAAGATAATTACAGTGTATGAACTAAAATCAAACTAAATGATAGCTGCCACGTATGTACTCAAATTTTAGTTCAGGTCTATGTACACCTTAGGACTAAATTTACTTAGTCCGCGCTATAGTTCAGGTCACATTTGGTCCAACCGCTGTAAACCCTACCAATTTCTAAATTTTCTAATGCTGCCTCCTCACTGTGGGCCATCATCGGCCACTGCAATGGTCGCAATGATCACCACAATTATGGTCACCATCACAAATTTGCCTCCACACACTGGGCCGCTACATGGCCCAGTCATGATTTTTCGGTTGTGCATGATGGCCGGCTTTGATGTGTGTAAAAAACCGCTCCGAAAGCCATCCTCGGCCATCGCCATTTCCATGCTTCGCCACTGTCGGCCACTGCAAGCCATCGCCCGTCTACACAATGGGCCACATTATGGCCCACGCACATGGGCCACATGATGGCCCACAGTGAGGAGGCAGCATAAGGTCTGGACATTTTTTCTATCGCTTTAACTTTCCATGTAGTCATCGAAATTAAATTAGCTTAGGGTATATTATTACTTAGGGGATCCTTAAGTAGTTAGTGGTAGAATACACACTCAAAATCTTCGAGCATAAGTGTTTCTAGCGGTTCTGATGCGCTATTTTGTTCTGTATCGGAGCAAAAAAAAAACGCACCTATTAGTAAAAACTGTAAAGCATAAGAATCGGTAGAAACACTGATTTTCGTAGAAAAGTTGAAACTTCATGCTGATTTTGACTGCATGTTCCACCACACAGGCTTCTTGCTACAATCAACCTGTTTCGAAGATCACGTACCACTTTAAACCGAAGAGTGCGTTGAAACTCATCGGATATAAAAGTTTTCAGGGCTACTACTGCTTTTCTATAGAGGTAAAACAAAATTAGAGTTTCTGTTCATGATAGTCTTCAAACTTTGTTTTTCTTATCACTACAAGATCACTACTTTTTAAAAATTTAATGATAACATCGTTTACAAAATGCCAAAAAACCAAACTCACACACTGTATTGGCCTTAAAAAAGACCAAGTCGGATAGAAGTGATTTTGAAATGTGCTCAATTTAGTGCCAGTGGTGCCATTTTGAATCACTAAGAAAAATAAATTCTAATTCAGCCATTCGATTTTGACGAAACTCACACAGTAGCTTTCTACCAAACCACGTTTGGTAGAAACTTGAATGCAAAATTCGGTTGGAGCTGCCAGCTATGGTAATTTCGGTGTCTTGAATTTTGAAAATTCCTGAAGTAAATAAAGCTCTTTGCTCTATAGCTTCCAATACAGTCATTGAATCATAACGAATTTCAAATTTCAAAGTAAGGGGGAAAATACATGTAACTGCTAAAAAAATCGATTTTTTTATTACATCAAAATGTTTGAAATGCTCTTAAAATAAACCAAAAAAAAGTTTTGAAGCGATATTCGTACTAGTTCTCGAGTTATAGTCAGTTAAAGGCAGCGCGGCGTTCCCCAGGTCGGTGGAGCTTTAAAACTTTAAACGCGTTTTCTCAAAGAAGTACTTTTTCAACTACCGTACAAGATATCTCGAAAAAAATTATAAATCGATCCGGCTCAAATTTATACCACATCTACAAAAAAGTATTATCTTCTCGTTGAAGCTAAATGTTATTGTAATTTCAGAAAAATAGTTTGTTTATTGATGTTTAAAGTGTGTTTTTTTTGAAAAATAATCGATTTTTCTGTTCAATCTAAAATCAATGCAAAAATTTAAAATATTATTGTAAATTTTATTGGTTCAATAAAAGCTCTATATATATATAAAAGCTCTATATACTATGAATTACATATTTCATTAGCATTTTTTTTTCTCTGAATGTTGTCAGTTCCCCGGAAAAGGCGTTAAGTTGTACGAGGCAGTTTTTGATGTGTTTTTTTCAATCGCTCGCATCGCCGCCACAATATTTTCATTTACTGTCTCACAGTAAATGAAAATATTTTTTTAATAACTTTTTAACACAAAATGGGTGCGATGCGAGCAAATGAAAAAAACACATCAAAAACAGCCTCGTACAACTTAACGCCTTTTCCGAGAAACTTGCAGCGTTCAGAGAAAAAAAATATGCTAATGAGATCTATTATTCATAGGTGAACCAATAAAATTTAGAAAAAAAAATCAAATTTTTACATTAATATTAGATTAAAAAACAATCGATTTTTTTTCAAAAAAAAACACGTTTTAAACATTGGTAAACTAATTATTTTTCTGAAATTACAAGAAAATGTAGGTTCAACGATGAGATAATACTCTTTTGTACATGTGATATAAATTTGAGCCGAATAGGTTCAACATTTTTTGATATATCTTGTACGGAAATTGAAAAAGTACTACTTTGAGAAAAACGCGTTTAAAGTTCTTAAGCTCCACCGACCTGGGGAACGCCGCGCTGTCTATAACTGGCTATAACTCGAGAATTAATACGAATATCGCTTCAAAACTTCTTTTGGTATATTTTAAGAGTATTTCGAACACTTCGATGCCATAAAAAAAAATCGTTTTTGTTTTAGCAGGTACATGTATCTCCCCTCTTAAGTATTCACATCGTAAACATTTGCAATGAAAATAAGTAAACAATGTTTAAATTCACTGAAATCTGCACACTTTTTGGACGATAACCCAAAACAACTTTCTATCGCAGTAACTTTCGTTGAAGTCACCGAAATTAAACATAAGCTTCTATTATTACTTAGGGTGTATTAGTTTTAAGTAGGTAAAGTAATTTAAAAAAAAAAAATCTGCACAAATCCTCTACTGTTCTTAGAACATTAGTGTTTCTAGCGGTTATGATGCGCTAGGTTTTTTTTTCTAATTGGCTTCATCGTTCCGCTCTACTCTTGTTTTATCAACTGCAGATTCTAATATCTTTAAAAGTACTATAATTCTATTGTATGCGATTTCTGTAATGATGATTATGATAGCATTCACCATTCTGTTGACAATGTCGATTGGACAGATACGCTTGCATCCCAATCTGTTAGCGACAATCTAAATTCATTATATATTGTTTGTTGCGGTTGCAAGATATGCCTTTAAAATTAGGAGAAAGCATAAATTTGCTGAGACTTGGCCCGATAAAACCATTGGATTTCTGAGAAATCATAAAAATAAGCTTCGCAAATCAATTAAAAATAATGTCGACTCTAGTCTTCGTATCAAAGAAGAATACAATGCTGTGGCCATCGAATTCCACGAAAAGTCTCACGAAGCATATGACAGATTCGTTAAAATTGCTGACGAAAATATAGTTCACAGCCATAAAAAGTTGTTTGACTTTGTGTGTTTAAAGCGAACAACAACTGGCTATCCCTTTTCTTTGTGTAATAACAGCTCAATGTCTACTTTTCTTCAAGAAATTTGCAACTTTTTCGCAGATAACTTTCAAGACGTTTTTAATCCAGCCAGTACTTCATCATCTTGTCATTCCTCAAGAGTAACTAGACTAATTTTTGCTGAGGTTAAAATCATTTTCCGAAATGATATTTTGAAAATATCTTGGAGCTTGGTAGTAACAAAGACTCTGGACCTGACCTTCTCCGACCAACGTTTCTTATTATATGTGCCGCAAAGCTCATCTATCCTCCTACGTGACACCAATCTTCAAATATGACGGTATAAGATCAATTCAAAATTATAGAGTTATTGCCATTTGATCCACTATTCTTAACTCTTTGAAAAAATCATAAGTGGTAAACTATCTCCTCTGATCGATGTTCGACTTAACGAACAGCAGTATGGTTTTAGGAAAAGTCGTTGGTGCTGGTTTTCCATGTTCTTTGTAAAATGGAGAAAGGTGATCAAATTGACGTAGTCTACACTAGACATGGGTAACGCAGCAAATTTTGAAGCACTGATACACTGATACCGGTGCCGGCAGTGGTATCAGCGCACTGCGCTGATACCATTGCGCTATGATACCATGATCTTACATACGGCACTGGTAGCATTGCGCTGATACCATGACGCTATGATTCACTCAAAAAAACATGATTGAAAAAGCTTGTATGGAACGAGAGCAACCCACATTTGAACTTACCAATTGTCCGATATAAAATACCCTAAAGTACCCAGGCTATAGTATGAACCCATTCAGGTATCTTTCCAAACTTGCGTACGCGTAGGTATATTGCTTTGCATCAAACAGACTTGAGATAAATATACTCAACTCATATCTTTGCGCCGCGCCGTAGCATAGCGCCAAGCCAAATGGTGTTGCCATTGCGAAGCGGCAGCGCCAACACCATTGATACCGAAGGGCGTTACTGAGCTGCTAATACCGAAGTGCGTTACTGCGCTACTGATGCCGACAATCGGTATCAGCGCAGTGGTATCATGGCTAATGCTTCAACGCAATTGCGCGGCGCAGCGCTGCGTTACCCATGTCTAGTCTACACTGACTTTAGCAAAGCGTTTGGACGTGTTGACCACTCCATTTTGATTTGCAGGCTACAGAAATTTCAAATGACTGGATTTTCACTAAGAAAGCTTAGCTCTAACCTCCACAACCACTCACAACATGTGAAATTCTAAGGGCTTATCTCTAAAAACATTCACGCCAACTCAGGTGTATCTCAAGGTAGTCATCTTGGCCCTTTGCTTTTTAACATTTTTATATCAGACTTGTCAGAGGCTTTATCTGATGTACCTCATCTAATCTATGCGGACGACCTGAAAATTTATTATACTAGAAAAGTAGCATTTATATGCCAACTTTTTTCAATTGAAACTTAATTTCCCTCGAACATTGGTTCACACATTCCGACAAAATGATTTCTCAAGGAAGTAAACGACTTGGTTTCATGAAGCGTCGAGTCAAGGAGTTCCAGAACCTTTGGGTTAAAACATCACTATACACCGCGCTCGTTCTTTCTCTTCTTGAGTATGCTTGCATTATCTGGAACCCGGTTTTTGAAAATAACAGCCAGAGATTTGAGTCTATTCAAAAGCAATTCTTGCTATTCGCTCTTTGAGGTATTTACCATCCTTGTGATTTTAGCAATTTACCGTCGTATGAATTTCGCCTTAGACTTCTAAACTTATCACCTCTTGCATCCAGAAGATTAGTGTCCTTTGCCTGCTTCAGTTTCGATGTCCTTAGAGACGCTGGTAATATCGACTATATACAGGAAAGATTTGTGCTTAATCAGCCCGTAAGAGTCATTAGATCCTGACGAATGCTAATTGAATATACGCAAAGCACCGCATATGCTGATAATGAGCCAACATATGTTTGCAAACATATGCTGCAAAATATTCAGCAGTATGAGCAAAAACTTTTCCCCCACGATATCCAAAGCATGCTCTAAAAACAGAGTTTTTAAGGCTCTCTTATCCTACCCTCTCTAGTTAACCGGCCTAGTATCCTCTTATGACTTAGGACTAATTAATTTGATAATTAATTAATGAATTATTTAATTTCGTTTAGCGTGTTTAATATTGTGACCTAAATGTGATTTAGCTATTATGTATTCATTTATTGAATAATAATTTATTTATTTGTATTGCATTTATTTATACCTTTTTTAAATCTGTTTTGAAATTTGCCTACCCAACTAGCACTTTTGGTATCGAATACTGGATAATAGTGAACTGCCACCAGATCGCAGTTATCGATACGCTATTTCCACTTATTTTGCCACGACCACTCAATGCACCCATTTGCAACGTGGTGGCAACGTTCACATCGGAACCATAATCATCCGAAATTTCAAACTCCAGTTATAGTATAGAAATAGCAGCGAAAACGTTTTAAAAACTTGTGAAAATTCTGTTCACTTTAAAGTAGTTTTATTTATTTGTTTGTTTGGTTTTTGCTACTACTTTTGGCCACCATAAAGTGATTAAATTTATGGTTTTCGTTTTGGTGGCAAAAACGTTCCCAATATCGTTTATTAAACACAATTAAGTGTGCTGATTTAATATTGGGTTTAGCCTAGTGGCAATTAGTCATGAAAGAGCCTATAAAGTTTTCGTTACTACAATAGTTAGTGGCGTTTTCTACTAGAAAGTATTAGAAACGTTCTTTTCTTATTGTGGTATCCTCTTGTCATATCTTTCATTAGATTCCCATGCACTTTAAGGGGCTATGTACACTTGGGACTTCCAAAAAAGGCTTTTTTTTAGGATTTTTTTTAGACACATTAAAATAATTAATAACAAATGTTTTTTTTATTTGAAAGAAATATATTTGTAGAAACTATTGTAATTTTTTTAAGGCAAAAGGTTGAAAATTAGTCGAAATAGAGTAAATTTTCGAGGGGTCCAAAAAAAAATTGTTTTGCCGTGATCACTGTAGCTTGTCACTGGATCGTCCGAAATAAAAAAAAGTCGAAGATTATAAGTTGATGATATAGTGCTCCGGATGAACGAAGGACTGTGGCAGATTTTGATTTTTTGAATTATGGCGGTTGATGAAATTCAAAATTGTATTTTCGACCGATATTTCACTCACATTTTCAGCTATTGAAAAAAAAATATAGTCCAATCGAAAAATCCTTCGTTCTTCCAGAGGATAATTACTTATCACATAAGTGAGAAAAATTTCGTGCTGATCGATAAAGCCGTTTTCAACAGCGTCTTCGAAAACATAGTTTCGAGAAAAATGCTTTTAAAGCATGCGAAAAACGCTTTATGCAATGGAGACGACTTCATTCAAAGTGATTTATCTCCATAAAGAATTGCCCGATTGAAAATGCAAAGAAAATAAAATCGATTTTTTCAAAATTCGAAGTGTGCCTGCCCCATTAAATGAATTAATCGCAATTTTTGTTCAATGTTTACAATAAATTTACACGTCGCAAACACTTCGTTCGACAACGGAAGGAAAACTGTGCAGAAAGTTCCAATGGCCACTTTACAGTTGCAGTTGGGTCAATATAGAGTCAAAGTAGACATCATAGTGGATCTTCGGGACTATAAAGTTATGTTTGGTACCATGGAGTGGCATTTTTTCACATGTGTGGTTATAGATACCATATAGTTGCAATTGTTACGTGATTGGAAAACTCGTGCAGGTTATGGGAACTATGAAGTAAAATTATGAAGTAACAATGATTTTGTAGTGGCAGATCAGCACTCGGCCATCTTTTTATAGCTGAAATATGAAGGTCCAAGAAAAATTTATTTTATTAAGAGACACAAAATGTGCTCTTATGGAAAAATAACCTAAATTTTGTGCAGGGTCGTATAGACGGTATTGATACGAACAAAAAAAACTAAAAAACATAAAAAAATTTTTACAATAAATCTAAGTTTGTTATATTTTCGCCAAAATCCTTTTTTAATTTTAACAGGTTGCTCAGGCGCATTGCAATTTCCGGTCCTATAATGTGAATATTTACGATGAATTTCAGTTTGCAGGTCATTTTGGCTATGCAATTTGGAATATCATCCTCATTATATTCTCTTAAGAATTCTACTTTAATTCTACTTCTACTCAAAATGCAACTTTGACCTTGTGCTAATTTTTCGTCATAGCCACACAAATACATTGTGTTGGTATAATACATATTGAAACACATGAAATGTTACAACCAATCAATCTTTTATTGTGTTAGTGTAGTATTGGCTAATGAGTATCAATTTGGATTTTGAATCGAGTTCGGCACCGTCCTGAAACTGTCACCGAACGTAACAAAATATAGTTCCTGGCACCAAATGCCAACGTACCTTTTCATTCCCCATTTGGGTAATATAAACGATTTTCGTACGGGGCAAAAACGTATCTTTGGCAGGTTGTTGCCACTATAAAAGCCTTTTTTTAGTGTCAGCAACGTGGCAGCACACCAAAATTGCTAGTTGGGTAGTATTTTTTTATTTTTTTTAAAAATTAGTATTAAACTCGTTTCGCCAAAAATTCATATTTCTTTATATATATATATATATATATATATATATATATATATATATATATATATATATATATATATATATATATATATATATATATATATTATATATATATATATATATATATATATATATATATATATATATATATATATATATATATATATAAATATATATATATTTCTTTATATATATATATATATATATATATATATAAATATATATGTATATATATATATATATATATATATATATATATATATATATATATATATATATATATATATATATATATATATTTATATATATATATATATATATATATATATATATATATATATATATATATATATATATATATATATATATATATATATATATATATATATATATATATATATATATTTATATATATATATATATATATATATATATATATATATATATATATATATATATATATATATATCAGCAAAATGATTAAGGGAGATTCTCTCTGGAAAGGCCGATCCGATTGAGCTGAAATTTTCGGAGAACGTAGATGTATATAGTAGGTAGGTCCATAACTTGCTAATATTCAGATATCCTAAACGTTTTGGCTACGGCGAGCGTTTTAGTGAATTTTCAGGTACTCCTATATTTCCAAGCAGTGTTAATTTTCGTTAAAACAAATGTTTGGGAATGAAATCTTATTATGTTCAAAGCATGTCTATGTTAAAAAATTGGAAATTTTGAGCCGTGTGTGGGTGCAGCGTGCCTTTAAAGTAAGCAAGGATTTTTTTAAATTTTGATTTGTCATTACTTATGACAAAAACATTGGATCACCGTCAGAATAGCAGAGCGTATTGATGTTGACTAAAATTTAACACACATATATTTTCAAGATAGTGTTGGTAACTCTGTAGCTACGGCAGGCTCCTGAAAAAAATCCTTCAAATCATTGACCCTCCTGAAAATTTTTAGAATTTTAACAAAAAATTCAAATCATTGATAAATGTTAGCTGTTGCCCATCATGTAAAATTAACATTCCGACTGCACATTTTTTGATTGCACATTAACATTCTGATTGACATTTTTAACATTCCGATTTGCACAAGAACGGCAACCCATCAACAAATTCCCTCTATTTTCAGCTCTCGAAAGTTCTGTTCACGAGAACTGACGACGAAATTTACAGAACATGTTGGTGTTATTTAGGACCAGGTCTGATAGAAGTGGTTTTGAAATACAGGCAACCCTGCGGCAGTGGTACCATCTTGAACAATCACTGAGAAAAAAACCGGTTTTGGGCCTATAACCGATTCAGCCATTAGATTTTAACGAAATCCACACAGTGCTTGGATCTTACTTTAGATAACATTTGATGAAAATTTGGTTGAAAAATTAGAATAGAGTTGCTAGCTATGGTGATTTTTGTCTCATAAATCTCGCAACTTTGCTCAGCAAATTAAACGTTTTTTCCCTACAACTTCCGGTCCAGTGCAGAAATCAAATCAAAGTTCATGCAGTAAATGGACCTTAATGTGAACTAAATGTCGTAGGAATTTCGTACAAAAATCTTGAAAGGGCTGCCAGCTATTACCATTTTTGTAATTTTGTGGAATTTCTTTACTGAGTGATTGTGTGATTAGATTTGCAAATGGGAATGATCCTGCAATGAAAATTAACAACAAATATTTACGCTTTAAAAATTTGAAAAGTTTTGAGGGTGGTTATTCTTAAATTCTTTTTAGTCGTAGAACTTCCAGCACAGTGATTCAATCGAAACGAAATTTACTGTTTGGGTTTAACTTAACGTGAAGCAGATTTGGAAAATTTTTTGCTCTGCTGCTGACACAGGGTAACCATAAGGATTCTCCCGGAAAAATACAGTTCACTTAAAAAATCTCCCGGCTCCCGGAATGCAGTTAAATTCTCCCGGAAATTTAACAAAAATTTCCTTCACGGTATTTTCATATTTTTATTTATATTTTATGCTCGCTTTTATATGCTTGTAGCTAAAACAATATTAATGATTAAAAATCGTAAATTGCACTAGATTTGTACAATTGATTAAATAAAAGGTCTGAGTGCTTCTTTAAACGTGCCAATAAATGAAGATAAATAGTACGATGATTACTGTTTGCTGCGAGAAGTGCATGACCTTGTCGCAAGTGGAACAAAGAGAGAAGACTTGCGTTGGGTTAATTTTTTTGAAAAATGTAAAGAAGAATCGGGCAAAGAAATAAAAAAAACTTGTTATATTCGTTCTATCGATCGCAAATGTTGCCGCTGATTGTGTTTTCAGCGTAGTAAACGAACTGTGGTCAGTAGATATATAATACCAGTTCTGGCGCACTTAAAAGGAGCAAAAGGGGAGCAAATAAAAGCAGCAATAAGGACATGGTGCCTTCGATTATCGGCCCGCGCATGACGTAAGCGATGATCTTTGAACTAATAAGCAGCTCAACTGGGCTTTTAGCTTAACAGGGTTGTTTATCAGTTCAACTGCCCTATTTATCAGCCCAATTGTGCTGTCAGCTCAACAGGGTTGTTTATGAGTTCAGCTAGGCTGTTTATCAGCTCAACTGGGCTGTTTATCAGTTAGAGATCATCACTTACACCATGCGTGGGATGCGCGTGCCGATAATGACGGGCACCATGTCCTTATTGCTCCTCTTATTTACTCCTCTTTTGCTCCTCTAAGTGCGCCAGAACTGGTATTATATATCTACTGTGGTCAAAAAATCGTAATCGGCTTAATGAAACACATGTAACATCAGAAATACAGGTATGCACAAATTTTAATTACACATGTAAAGTATTCTATTACTTTATCCTTGCAAATCAAAAGACATTACAAGCAACTTGTTGTGTAAAGAAATATTATTTTAAATAAATAAAATTGTTTTTCACTTATTTTTTTATTTTCCGATCCACTGAGTTGGCAACTCTAGGTAACCAGCATTGGCCATTTTCGTATATATTGCACCAACAGATGCTTAAAATTACGTACTCATATGCTAAGCATTTGCGATAAAAATAAGAAACCAATTTTTAAATTTTCCAAGTTTTGAACATTTTTCGGATGTGCAGCCTTAAACAACGTTTAACTGCTGAAACTTTCGATGCAGTCCTCCGACGAGAACGAAATTCAAGTTAAATTAAGTATGAGGTTGGTATGATAAACTTATTGCTGCTTCGTTGCGACAGTGTAGCCAGCACTGAACGTTTTCATCATTTGTGTTATAGTTTAGTTTTGTTGCTTGGGATAAAGAATGGTTGGTATGATTCTTCAGAAAAGTGTATTACTTCTTTCCACATTATTTTGTCACTCAAAGACAAGAAATTAGTTTTCTAGCGGTTCTGATGCGCTAGAGCTTTTAACTAATTTTGGAAGAAAACTAGTATTAAACTCGTTTCGCCGAAAATTCATATTTCTTTATATATATATATATATATATATATATATATATATATATATATATATATATATATATATATATATATATATATATATATATATCAGCAAAATGATTAAGGGAGATAATCTCTGGAGTGGCCAGTTCGATTGAAATGAAATTTTTGGAGAACGTAGATGTATATAGTAATTAGGTCCATGACTTGCTAGAATTCAGATTTTCTAAACCTTTTGGCGGCGGCGAGCGTTTTAGTGAATCAGGTACTCCTATATTTCCAAGCAGTGTAAATTTTTGGTAAAATTAATATTTGTGAATGAAAACGTATTGGGTTTCAAGCTTGTATATGATAAAGAATTGGAAATTTTGAGCCGTGTGTGGGTGCAGGGTGCCTAAAAGTAGGCAAAGATTTTTTTCAAATTTTAATTTGTCATTACTTGTAAGAAAAACAATGGATCATCGTGAAAATTACAGAGCTTATTGACGTTGGCCAAAAATTTAACACTTATTAATTTTCAACATAAAGCGGGTAACCCTGCAGCTGTAGCAGGCTGCTGAAAAAAAATCCTTCAAATCATTGACATTCCCGAAAATTTTTTGATTTTTGACAAACAATTCAAATCATTGATAAATTTTGACTTTTGGCCTTTATGTCAAGTTGAAAGTTTAAAAACTCCGATTTGCATAAGAACAGCAACCCATCACCAAATTACCTCTATTTTCAGCACTCGAAATTTCTGCTCACGAGAACTGACGACCGGATAATCCGAGCATAATGAAATTTGCAATACGTGTTAGTGTTAGCTAGGACCAAGTCTGACAGAATCGATTTTGATATACGGGCAACCCTGTATCAGTGGTACCATCTTGAAAAATTGCTGAGAAAAAAAAACAGTTTTTTGGCCTATAACTTCCGATTCAGCCATCACGTTTAAACGAAATTTACCCAACATTTTGATCTTACTTCAGATAAAATTTGGTAAAAATTTGGCTGAAAAATTAGAATAGAGTTGCCAGCTATGGTGATTTTTGTCTCCTAAATCTTGCAAACTTGCTCAGCAAAATAAAGCTTTTTTTCCCTATAACTTCTGTTCCAGTGTATAAATCAAAATGAAGTTCATGCATTAAATTACCTTAACGTAAACCAAATGTCGTAGGAATTTCGTACAAAAATCTGCCAGCTATGACCATTTTTGTAATTTTTTGGAATTTCTGTACTAAGTGATTATATCATTAAATTTGCAAATGGGAATCATCCTGGAATGAAAATTAACAATAAATATTAACGCTTTTAAAATTTGAAAAGTTTTGCGGGTGGTAACTCTAAAATTCTTTTCACCCGTACAACTCCCAGCGCAGTGATTCAATCGAACCGAAATTTACTGGTTGGGTTTAACTTAACGTGAAGCAGATTTGTTATACATTTTGCTTTGCTGCTAACGCTGGGTAACCAGCATTGGCCATTTTCATCAATATTGCACCAACAGATGCTTGAAATTACAGAGTCATATCCAAAACATTTGCAATAAAAATAAGAAACCAATTTTTAAATATTCCGAGTTTTGAACATTTTTCGGATGGCAGCCTCAAACAACGTTCAACCGCTGAAACTTTCGATGAAATCCTCCGATGAGAACGAAATTTCAAGGACAAGTTGATTTAAGTATGAGCTTGTCATGGTGGAGCCACTTGAAAAAGGATCTGATGTCTTTCTGAGGGGGAAATCTGATGAGGAATCGGATTTGGAATCCCTCCTTGCCGATGGAGTTAGTATCGGAACTGCCTCCGAGTTGGGTGGCTGCCTGGACCTCATGACTCTGGGCGCACAGCAGGAGGCTGGGACGGCTTCTATGTCCGAGGGGGAGGACCTTGATCTAACCCTAATTAATTGGCTCATTAATGGTGAAGGTACTCCAAGTGAATCTTCACCATTCCATAGCAGCATCAGCTGCCCTGCTACTCCGCCTATCTAGGACAGAGGAGGAGCTAATTCTTATCCAAGAACCATGGGTTGTTAACAACCGGGTTTGCGGGTTACGCACCAATGAATACAGACTGATAACACCTGCCGGCTCTTGTAAGCCACGTGTCTGTATTCTTGTCAGGAAAACCATAAATGTCCTTGTATTACATCACTCCTGTGACAAGGATAACATGGCTTTTGCAGTGGAATGCGACCAAAGACCATGCTGGTTTGCTTCTTGTATATGGCATATTATCATGGCACTAGCCCTCCCTGCGACATTGTCAGGGGGATTGTGGCTGAAGCCAGGAAAATAAGTGTGCCGCTGATTCTGGTAGCTGATGCTAACGCTCATAACAAAGTATGGGGTAGCTCCAACACAAATGGTCGAGGCGAGGAGCTTTTTGATTTCATCCTTGCCCACGACCTCTTCATCGCCAACACTGGCAGCGAACCAACCTTCCTTACCTCAAACCGAAGGGAGGTGCTTGACGTTACCTTGATTAGTGGGCGGCACTCGCAACTTCTCCGTGACTGGAGGGTTCTACAGGAGTGTTCTTACTCTGATCACAGGTACATATCGTACAACGTGGCTGGCTGCAGCTCTGCCGAGCAGGTAGGCTTTATCAACAGAAAGAGGACGGACTAGAAGCTATTTAATTCTCTAGTTCGATCCTCACTGGAAACTGTTCCTAAGAGCATTGACTGCTATCATGAACTGGATAAGGCACGAAGCTTAAGGCTTTTAAGTATGCCGTACGTAAGGCAAAGAGGTCCTCATGGAGATCTTTCTGTGGTAACGAGGAGAGTCTCAGCGAGACAAATCGCCTTCGTAAAGTCTTAAGCACGACACCAAAGGCTATGGGGTGCATCATGAATCCTGAGGGCATTTGGACTAGTTCCAGCGCAGATACTCTCAAAGCACTGATAGACGCACACTTTCCGGGCAATCATTGCCCTCTAGAAGTGGCGTGTCAGGCGGAGCAAAATAACAGTTCAATCCCGCCGTTCAGAATATCAAATTCTCAACTGAGGTGGGCCATTAACTCATTTGAGCCGTTTAAGTCCCCGGGCCCTGATGGCGTCCTTGCGGCTGACATTCAGCAGTCCATGGGAGTATCGCTACCTTGGCTCAGGGAGATTTATAACGCTTGTCTACGCTTCTCGTATGTTCTCACCAGCTGGCGGGAATCCAGAGTGGTGTTTATTCCTAAAGCAGGAAAAGTTACGCATGTTAAGCCGAAGGACTATCGTCCAATAAGTCTTAACTCCGTCCTGCTAAAGATTTTGGAAAGGATAATTGATTACCATATTAAAAGATCAATCGATCCTATGCTGATCTCGCAGTCGCAGCATGCTTATATCAAAGGTAAGTCTGTTGAGACCGCTCTTCACGTCCTAATTGAGCCAGTTGAGAAATCTCTGGCTCTAAAGGAATATACGCTTGCTGTCTTCTTGGACATCGAGGGGGCCTTCAACAACGTTAATTCTAACGCAATTTTTGAGGCTCTCTCGGTGATGCATGTGGATGAACGGCTAATTGCTTTTATTGTGCAGCTTCTCAAAAGTAGAGTTGTAATCTCTACGCTGGGTAATGCCAGCGTAAGACGAGGAGTCAGCACGGGCAGCCCTCAGGATGGAGTTCTCTCTCCCCTGCTGTGGAGCATCATGGTGAATACTCTTCTAAGAAAGCTGGACCGTGCCGGCTGCAAAGTAATTGCTTATGCAGACGACATAGCTGTTTCAGTGTCGAAAAAGTATTTATCTACGCTATCGAAGAAGTTAAATCACTCTCTTGACATAATTTCGCGTTGGAGTCGTGAGTGCGGCTTGAATGTGAATCCTAATAAAACGAAACTAGTGCTGTTTACAAGGAGGTACAAAGTTCCTGGTTTTGAGTTACCCAAATTGAATGGGGTCTCCATTAACTTGAGCCAGAAGGTCAAATACTTGGGGCTGATCCTTGACTCGAAGTTACTATGGACGTACAATGTGGCAGAAAGAGCTCGGAAGGCTTTCAACGCACTTTACTGCTGCAAAAGGGCCATAGGGGCGAGTTGGGGATTGCAGCCTCGTACTGTTGCTTGGCTTTACACTGCTATGGTGGAACCAATTCTGTTGTTTGGGGTGGCGTTCTGGTGGCAGGCTGCTCTTAAGGCTACCTGCAAAGGGCAGCTTGAAAAAGTACGGAGAATGGCTGCATTACTGGTAACTGGAGCGCTCCGCTCCACCCCTACTAAGGCACTCTTTGTGCCGCTACATTGGCTGCCAAGCAACCTACTGATCTCACAGCAAGCTAATCTTGCTGCTGTGAGACTAAATTGTATCTCAGCATGGAATAGGACAGAGTTCGGTTATGCGAGGATCTTGGCCGAGGGAGTACCCACACCAGCGGTTGTTGACTACATCGCCCCACAATGCATACTGGATTTGGAGTTTACAACTCGCATTCCATGCAGGGAGGAATGTTGTGATGGTATCACCCTTGATAATGGGCTTATCCATGTGTACACTGACGGCTCAAAGCTAAACAATAGAGTCGGGAGTGGTATATACTCAGATGAGCTGAATCTCAAGCTGTCCCTCCGCCTACCAGACCACTGTAGTGTCTTTCAAGCGGAGGTAGTGGCTATTTATCAGGCAGTCGACTGGCTTCTGTGTAATCGAATATTCGGGGTCAATATTGGTATTCGCACAGATAGCCAAGCGGCTATTATGTCCCTTGCTGGTCCTTGTACAATGTCCAAGATTGTTGCTGAATGCCGTGCATCTTTAAGGGAGATGTCGAGACATTCGGTTGTTCAATTGATTTGGGTACCTGGACATAGGGGCTTTCAGGGCAACTGTGAGGCCGATGAGCTAGCAAGGCTTGGAACTTTGCTACCTGAGATCTCTTGCTCCTTTTTAATAGGTAGACCGATGACATCGGTCAAACTGGCCATAAGGCAAAAATATCTTGAGGACGCTAAGAAGTCCTGGGCAGATGAATCTTCCTGTGTGGTAACAAGGCAGTCCTGGATATCCATGGCTGCCCATCGCACCAGGCAGCTTTTAGGCTTAACTCGAAGCGTCCTTCGTTGCACTGTGGGCGTTCTAACGGGTCACTGCCTTATAGGACGGCATGCACAACGTTTGGGCGTAGAGTTTAATGACTTCTGTCGGAGCTGTAACTCTGAGGATGAGGAGGAAACCGTCCTTCACCTCATGTGCCAGTGTCTGGCTTTGTCACGGAGAAGACTGGCGGCACTTGGTGCACCCTTTCTCTCAAACCTGACGGAACTGTCCCTGGTAAAGCTAAAGGGGATAGTCCGGTTCCTCAAAGGAAGCAAATGGTTTCCTGACTTTAGTGAGTAGAAGAGAGTCAATAAAATATTGTGGTATCACAACGGGCCTCTCCTGTGCCTATGTGTGCTGGTCATCAGGCCTCTGAAGATCGGGAGCCACGTTAACCTTACCTTAACCTAACCTTGTCATGGTAAACTTATTGCTGCTTCATTGGAAAAGTGTTGCCAGCACTGAGCATTTTCATCATTTATGTTATAGTTGTGTTTTGTTGCTTTGGATAAGGAATGGTTGATATGATTCTACAAAAAAGTGTATAACGTTTTTGCACATTTTTTTGTCACTTAAAGTGCAAACACTGCGAAAATTAGTTTTCTAGCGGTTCTGATGCGCTAGACTTTTTTTTCTTTTGTATGACAATCGCTTAATGTAAGTTGCTGCTGTTGTAAGATTTAAGGCTACTACAGACATTCGGGTGTACGATGTACGCGGTTGGTGTACGATGCGGTTGGTTTATCGCATAATCGTGCCTGGAAACCCATCCAAACTGCACAATGTTTTGACAGTCGTGTTTTCAGTTCGGGCTGAGCACTGATGTTTTACAATGACAATGGAGATGGTTCTTGCCGCGTACCAAAAATCAACACAAACTATACATTTCAAAGCTGTGTTTTCTAATTAGAAACTGTTTTCGTATAGAAATTAATTGGGAGAGTTGTCTTTTGAGTCGGAAGATTAAAGAAAAATTGTTCAAGAGAAGATAGTGGGACACATTCGTTAATATATCCCACAAAAAAAAACAGTAATTGGAAAGGCTAAATGTCTTTATTAACATATGCCTGCTATCTTATAATTTCTTCCTACATTAATTTGCCTCTAGCTCTAAGCTGCATTATCCCATGGACTAGTGATCGAAAATGAGCGTTGTTAAAGCTTCTGTCAAAGCAAAATAACAATTACAAAATTTATACCAAATATTTTATTATTTCTTACAATATTTTCACTAAACTTAATGATGCCTTATTTTTCCACAATAAACCATCATTTTGATTTTACTGAAACAATTCAAATATTCATTTAGTTCAAAAACTCAAAAACCAATTCTTTCGCAAAACTACAAAAGACATCTTGGAATTTTGCACTTCACTGGCCAGACTTGACTAAAAACTAAGGTAATATTTCCACACTCACAAGGTACATCGTCACACATACGAGTTTCAAAGTCACGGTATGCAAGAAACAATCAGATGGTAGCACATTTATTCCATGATGTGTGAGATTGTCATAAACACCTTCGGTGTACGGGCTACGCTCAATACCGTACGCCGAGAGGAAACATGAATGTTAGTAGTTACAATGAAAGCAACACAACATTAGCCCAGTATACAACGTGACTTAAAAGTGGATTCAAAGCGGATTGAGATTGAAACGGTGGAATCGAAACCTTTGAACAACCCGTTTACTTTCCATTGTTTCAATCTCAATCCCTAAATCAGTCCACGTTGTGTACTGGGCTATTGTTGCGCAACGTTCCTACTGGGACAAGTTACAATGAAAGCAACACAACATTTACCGTCATCTGTTACTGCTATATTAACGAAATAGTTATTTGATATTGTGGACTCTTTAAAGTCTCGGAAAGTGATACCAGTGAGTATTTTATCCTTTAAAAGCTGCAAAGTATATTACAAAGCAAAAATGAGACAAAAAATTCTGATTTTCATTTGCGTATGATATTTTCCTTTCCCGGGCGTTAATAGGAACAGGTGGAATTGGGTGTTTTCAAAAATTTTGCGGCCATGCCAAGTTTGAGGTTTGACCAAATTTCGCTGCGCGACAAAGTTGTGTCGCATCATACGCTCTCATGTGTTCAAACTCGAGCATAACATTGATTTTTTCCTTACTCAATGAATATTGCAATTTATTCGATTTCGATTTAAATCAATAACTTCAATAAGCCAAATTTTTTTAAAATACTAACATTTCATGTATACACATTTAACAACACTTTGCTAGATAAACAATTTTCAACAACAAACCAACCCAGTCTGCATTCAAGAAACCGAATATTTTCTTAAATTTATTTCTCAAATATCTTAATTGGTGAGCACATTCAATATTCCAGACGTATCTAAACGAAAACGTAGACATAGTTTACCTGCTCGCCTTTCTCTATCTCTCTGCTATCCTTATTATGATGTCCAAATCAGAAATGCTCTTGCCGTTCGGATTTGAATTGAATTTTATTGAATTGAAATCTGACCCTTCGTATTTATAATATGCACAATGTTCGAATTGCTCACAGATTTAGCAAGCGTCCAGGGGTTTAGGGGAGATGGATACAAGGAATTCGAAATATTTTCAAGTGATTCGATTCTATCGTAACTACCGTTTCAAGTTAGTTCGATCGCTCGGGGTGTGGTGGGGACTAGCAAATTTTATGGCAAGTAAACGGAAGTTGAGTATACATATTCAAGTCCTTATAGAGCTAAAAGCTTGCTTTGCCAGGAAGAATATTTTCTTATTGAGGTCGAGTCTCAAGGGTACTTTGGTGAAATTTAACGTCAATTAAATTGGATCCATGCCAAGCATGAGGCTTGTGTGATTGTAGAGAAGCATCGAAACGTGTTTGAGTAATGCAGGGACCAATTTGACTATTGAATGTATATTTGTCTATAATTTGTGTGGTAAATAAAAGTATTTAGTGGTGCATGCAGATAATTTTAGATATCATAAACATTTAAGAGATGTTTGGGAATTTTGGATATCATAGACATTTAAGAGATGCTTAAGTAATCTAGTTTAATCAGTCTGCACCGAAAATTAAATGAAATGAAATCTTTTGAGGCGTCATAGATAAATTGTAGTGAAAACTGATAGACTACAAAACAACATGCTTATCTCCTATATCCAAATCCTTATTACTGTGACTTCGTTTTCTTTTTTCTCTTGACTCACTTTTCTTACTGCCTTACCTTTTCTCAGGGTCTACTGCCAATCCATTTTGTGAGTCCCTTCTTACCTCACCTTAAAATCGCTTTCACATTGCATGCAATCAATTCTGATTAATAAAGGGTACGTTACCTTTTGTGTATCTTACGTACTGCTGAGGGTATCATTCAAGCCATAAGTCAAATTCAGGAAAATTCAATTAGAGAGAATGTTGGAGAAGTGATTTTAGAGAATATTCCAAAATATTGCAGATGTTGTAGAAATTTATCTCTAATTGGTACTAATGTACAAGTATTATCAGAACTAAAATGCATATTCAGCACTCAGCAGTTTGGCAGTTCAGAAATAGAATTACTTGACAGTTTTTTTGCAAATTATGGGATGTACGATTAATACTAACAGATGAAAAGACTTGAATTTGTTATTAACGATCATATTAAAGCATTTGCATAGTATTTTGCATTGATCTTCTTTAGACTTCAGACCTGTAGATTCGTATTGATGACCGTATGTGCTTCTACCCCATTCATAAATAAGGGAACAATTATATCTCAAGACTCCAAACTAAAACTCACTATAGATTTAATGATTTAATGCACTTTGTCAATATTATATTTTTATGCAATAAAATTAAACAGGATGAGGCACCATAAAAATTTTCATATATAATATTTAGACCTGTTATTATCTTTCAAACGACGCTCAGACATAAGTGAAATAGGCTGCCGTAATAGTTTTGTTGTATTGAAAAGAAACATACTTGATAGAATTCAGAAAAAAACACATAAAATACATTTTGAAAAGGTGTACATTATTCAATAAGTGCTGGTTAAAAAATAAGATTTCTAAAAACTCATACAGTAGTAGATTCATTTCAAAATCATGATCAATGAGATCATTGACCTTCGAGGCTCATTCTTTGACGAATGTTGTGAGTATTTGCATTCCGCCTATTTCATAACATTCTAGAACTAAAAGCCAAGTACTACTAAAGTCAGGATCACTTGAATTTTTGAAAGCATTTTAAGCAGTGTAGCTCCAGGATTATTTAAATTAAAGCTGTCGAATTCATGCGTCAAATAATTTGAATATCCACCGAGATTCAACAAGTTGGCCATTCACTATATTCCTTGTGACCTCTTTTTAACATTTTAATGTCTTATTTTCGAGAAGTAAAAAGTCTGCATACACTACTTTCGGCCATTTAAATGTTTGTTAATAAAAACTGTCAATTCTATACGAATAAGACTTTAGTTGAGCTGCAAAATAAAGAAGAAATATATTCTATTATTCCTTGTTCTATTAATTATTTAGTTGTGGAGTGAGTTGTTCGGGTATTTTTTGGATAGATCTAAAGAATATAAATTGCATAAAGGTACATAGCAGAAATATTTTAATTGTCAAGTTATGTTTAAAGTTTTGGTTTTTCATTATATAAGAATGTGGACAAGTGTCCTTTTATGATCGGCATCAAACGAATAAATTAAAGTTTAACACATAGAAAATGACAGTCCCTCAACAAACTCCGTCGAAAATTTACATACGGAAGTGTAAAATTATAATTTTGAAAATTAAAGTTTTGTAAAAGTATGTGCACTTGAAAAAAAAATTCAAATGAATTAATTAGATGGTAAATCACCAAATTTGTCATAGCAGATCTGCCTCTAATAAATTTACCCAGCAAACCTGCGTTCAGCACTTTCGCATACAGTTGTAAAAACATTTCCATGTGTTGATACATTTTCTAATGAGTATTTACCCAGCAAACGTGCGTTCAGCACTTTCGCATACAGTTGTAAAAACTTTTCCATGTGTTGATACATTTTCTAATGAGTATTTATCTTTTCTATTTCTCAATGATTATACATACTGCTGTACTACTGCTAAACTCCTGAACAGGCTGTCTAGTTGTTGTAGTTTTCCGACACGTTGATGAATCTCTTATATATTTACGGTTTACAATGATTCTATTTACAATGAATAGAAAGTACTGCTGCACTACTGCCAAACTGGTGACCAGATGGTGCAATTCAAATCGTTTCCCAAAAATCAAATCGAGTTGCCCATACGTCAAGCGTCAGTCATACTTCGCAAGTGATACGTGAAATATTTTGAAATTTATAATTAAAACAGGTCTTTTTTGCTTTAATTAAAGATGACATGAATACAAAGTAATGCAAATGTGATGGCATGAATGCGAAGTAATGCGAATATACCATTGGTGACATTATAGGTGGGCAGCCATATCAATGTCCTGCTATACTGCTTCTAAGGCAGTAGTACAGCAGTACATTTTACGTGCTGCTGTTTCACCATTTCAGTAGTAGTATAGCAGTCCCAGCAAACCTGCGTTCAGCACTTTCGCATACAGTTGTAAAAACTTTTCGATGTGTTGATACATTTTCTAATGTGTATTTATCTTTTCTATTGCTCAATGATTATACATGCTGCTGTACTACTGCTAAACTCCTGAACAGGCTGTCTAGTTGTTGTAGCTTTCCGACACGTTGATGAATCTCTTATATATTTACGGTTCCCTATTTACAATGAATATAAAGTACTGCTGCACTACTGCCAAACTGGTGACCAGATGGTGCAATTCAAATCGTTTCCCAAAAATCAAATCGAGTTGCCCATACGTCAAGCGTCAGTCATACTTCGCAAGTGATACGTGAAATATTTTGAAATTTATAATTAAAACAGGTCCTTTTTGCTCTAATTAAAGATGACATGAATACAAAGTAATGCAAATGTGATTGCATGAATGCAAAGTAATGCGAATATACTATTGGTGACATAATAGCTGAGCAGCCATATCAATGTCCTGCTATACTGCTTCTAAGGCAGTAGTACAGCAGTACATTTTGCGTGCTGCTGTTTCACCACTTCAGCAGTAGTATAGCAGTGCTTTTGCACTCCTTGTATTCCTATCTTTTGTCTCTTTTCTGTTTGTGGGATGGAAACGATCAACCATGAAACAAAACATATTACACGTACGCGGGAGTTAAATCTTAAACTTCGAGCTTTTTGAAAAAAAACGATATTTTAATTCTTTTATCAACGTTTATTATGGACTTCGATTATAAAACTGATTCAAGTTGATTCGCTACATCTATTTATTATCATTTGAACTGCTGACTTGCAGCAGGTGTTTTTCTAGATTCAATTAATTTGGAATTTGCATTTTGTTTACGTTGCGGCATGTGCCGGGAAATGTTGTAGACGACAGGTGTAATAGCCGGATGTGCATTTGAGGTCACGTTGCTTGTTGCTTATGGTGGTGTTACCGTAACTCGGGTAATATGAAGTAAATAGGTGAATTTTGGGGCAAGATGCTATCTCTACCATTAAAAACATTCACGGGTTTATTCACACCTTCTGCACCACTTTAGAAGTAGTGCTGTGTTTGCTGGGAGTGCTTTTGCACTCCTTGTATTCCTATCGTTTGTCTTTTTCCTATTTGTGGGATGGAAACGATCAACCATGAAACAAAACATATTACACGTACGCGGGTAATATGAAGTAAATAGGTGAATTTTGGGGTAAAATGCTATCCCCAGCATTAAAAGCATTCACGGGTTTACTCACGACCTCTGCAGCACTTTGGAAGTAGTGCTGTGTTTGCTGGGTATCTTTTCTATTTCTCAATGATTATACATGCTGCTGTACTACTGCTAAACTCCTGAACAGGCTGTCTAGTTGTTGTAGTTTTCCGACACGTTGATGAATCTCTTATATGTTTACGGTTCCCTATTTACAATGAATATAAAGTACTGCTGCACTACTGCCAAACTGGTGACCAGATAGTGCAATTCAAATCATTTCGCAAAAATCAAATCGAGTTGCCCATACGTCAAGCGTCAGTCATACTTCGCAAGTGATACGTGAAATATTTTGAAATTTATAATTAAAACAGGTCTTTTTTGCTTTAATTAAAGATGACATGAATACAAAGTAATACAAATGTGATGGCATGAATGCGAAGTAATGCGAATATACCATTGGTGACATTATAGCTGGGCAGCCATATCAATGTCCTGCTATACTGCTTCTAAGGCAGTAGTACAGCAGTACATTTTACGTGCTGCTGTTTCACCATTTCAGTAGTAGTATAGCAGTGCTTTTGCACTCGTTGTATTCCTATCTTTTGTCTTTTTCCTATTTGTGGGATGGAAACGATCAATCATGAAACAAAACATATTACACGTACGCGGGTAATATGAAGTAAATAGGTGAATTTTGGGGTAAAATGCTATCTCTAGCATTAAAAGCATTCACGGGTTTACTCACGACTTCTGCAGCACTTTAGAAGTAGTGCTGTGTTTGCTGGGTATGTTGGTTAAAAATAATTAATGATCTGCATGAAGGTGTAAAAAATTCTGTTAACAGGAATTCAAATACCTTTGATATGGTAGATACTATGCAAATTGGCCCTATATTTCTCTTGTTAGCTATATCCGCTGACCTTTAAACTGCAATCAGTATTAGGATTCAAAGTTCCATATTCCTTAACAATAAGAGGTGAAGATGAGATTGGTTTAAGGATACAATCTGAAGCATTTGCTGACGTAACAAACATGTTTATCATAAGCATCCAAAAAAAAACAGCTTATGTTAAGCAGGCTGTTGAAGCTATCACCTTGGGTGAGATTAAGCTCATTAAAGCAAATAAATACTTCATATCTGATCTCGCGTGTGGGATAGCTTGAGACGGCAACTTATTTTTATGTCTCTTCCACACTATGGGCCATCATGTAGCCCATTGTGTAGACGGACGCTGGCTGGCTGTGGCCGGACAGTGGTAAAGCATGGTGACGGCCGAGGATGCTTTTCGGAGCGCTTTTTCACACACGTCAAAGCGGGCCATCATGCGCAACCGAAAAATCATGACTGGCCCATTTAGTTCAATTTGTGGTGGTGGATTCATTGAGGGCATCACTGCGACCATTGCAGTGGCCGATGATGGCCCGCAGTGAAGAGACAGCATAATAATGGCAATAAAAATATCGCGGTCATGTCTGCATATTGTGTAATTATAAAATCCTAGTTCCGATGAGAAGTGGTTTGGTATTACCCATGTTTCAGTTCGAATATTAACATCATAATGAGCAAGTAGAGTACTTCGCGCAGCATTTCAAGTTTAGCTGATAGGCCGCGGAACTTTTGATAGTAAATATATATATTAAATATATTTGTTTTTCTACGACGCGGACGAATAATTGTTGCCATATCTGAACTTGATGGTTGCATTTGTTTCAGATTTTCTAAATTCATAAATTTGCTTGCGAATGTTATGCAAGTACTTCTGCTGTTGGGCAGTCTAACCTACAACAATGGTCTCAATGCTGTCACAAAAAATTATAGAGTATTCTCGCTTTCGGAACAAAATGCTGAATGCAACATCAGAGTTCGAAGCTATGACTTTCAACTGACGGCCTTTTTGTGGATCAGTTTTACCCACTCGAAAGTCTTAAAAATCATTACGAGATAATGATTTTGGATAAATAATGTCCATTGTGTTTGTAATTTCTTACCGTGGATAATAATATTATATATTTTTCTGATGATATCCTCGACAAAGAGAGAGGCAACTAGACCAGATTTTAAGGTTACTGATTCTTACTTCAAAAAATCTACTTCTTGTTGCAGTTTGAGCACCAATTGATACAGCATTTCAGCCTGGCAATTTTTTTTGTGCAATACGTAAGTACAAATCTCTAGTTTTGATAGGATTTAAGTGATGTGGCTGCAATCGTGGTGAGCCTAGCTCAAATGGAATACTGCGCATGTAAAACTATCATTGCGTTTGTGTGCGTGTTGTCCAAGGAACAGAAACTCAGATTTAGCATTTACACTGGTAGTAGATAAAACATAACCAAAGTTTTATCTACTACCAATGTTGAGTAAATAAAAAAAAACTAATGCAGAACTCCAGCAAATTGAAGAAAGATTCTTGATAAGGATTATCCTAGCAAAATGTTACCCTTATATCTTTGTGAATCTTTCCGTGTTTACTCCTGCTCTAGATCTTGAAGCTATATCGTAACCTTCTATACAAAGAATAAAAAACTATATGGGGATTCATTCACTCAGAAGCTCTTTAATTGGAAGTCGAAATAAGAGAAAGTACAAAGCAACTTATTTTCAAATACGTGAAATATCCCGAAATAAAGTTTTGAAAGATTACTGAGGACCTTAAAATGCCACTTTCAGTGGCCAATTGAGCAATAGCGAAACATAAGAAGGGGCCAGCTGTTACAAGAAAAAGAAGATCTGGTTGAGAATCTGGAAGAATAGAGACGGACTTAGCAAAAAAAAAATTATCAAGAAGCTCGATACAAAACCCAACATTTCCGTTCGAAATATGGTAGTAGTTGCTGGTACATAGATGAAATGAAGAAACTTTACAACCTGCGAACATATAAGGTGAAAAAAGTTCCAGAACGATTCGAGAAAAAAAAGAAAATAGTAAAAGCAAGTGCTCGAGGTATACGATCAATATGTAACAAAATTTTATTAATTAAGATGACAATACTTAATTCAAAGTGGGCTCCAAGCAGATCTTTGGACATCAATTTCATAAAAGAAGTATTTAAGTCGCAAAAATCCAGTAAGTTTCCTAAGCAGTACATGGCTTGGCAAATGATTTATCGATGTGGTCTGAGGATCGATATTTTTATAGCGGAAGGCACGATCAACGCGCCCACAATGTCTGCAGAAGCAATTGTTGGCTTGCTTTAATAAGCATGGAGGGTCATGGCTATTAACGTCAGACGCAGCATAATGTCTTTACGCTAAGAAAAAGCTAGAGTGGTATGAAAGTTACGACACTTTTGGGCCCAAGAAAATTAACTCACCAAACTGTCCTCAGCTCCAACCAATAGAATCATGTTGACCTCAAATGATATGAGTATTGATAGAAACCAATGTAGAAGCTAAAAATGTATCCTTGGGCCTTAATCAAAAAATTCTAAATTTTCACTTTAATTGAGACAAACATTTACAGATTTAATTTCTGTTTATCTTAAGTAGGTAAGCTATAGTTAAATACATCCGCAATTTCTTAACTCAAAATGTTTAATTTTGTATGCTTAGATAAATGGGTCAAATTTTGCTGGGACAGTCCTTATTAGAGCCGATAACTACTTCACGAAAAATATACTATAAAAATATCTTTGATTTCGAATTTCATAAAACTTGATAAAAAACTAACTAGTAAAAGCGCTCCGAGTGGCTATTTACATTTATGTATATACATTATAGCAGCATTCCGTTCAGATATTTTCATTTTGTTCGTTCTCAATATCCTAGTTCTAGTTTTATTTATCTGAAGGTTTAATCGCTGTTGGACAGCTTTTCCGTGGCATCACTATTTCACAATGTTTAATTATTAAGCCTTGGACCCAAAACTCGGTAAATGCTGCCAGAAAATCAAGTACTCAATAACAACCTAAAGAGTACCACGAAGTCACTTCGATTCTAGCCATTCTCTTCCAATTCATATTCATTCTATTTCCGAACCCAGATTTCATCTTTTTGTCAGATTCGAGTTCATATTGCGGCAAACAGTCCAAGCTTGTTCTTCGATTTACTTCAGAAAAACTCGCTACCCTTCAAGATGACTGCGACTGCTACCATACCAAACCAAATTATGATTGAGACATTTCTGGCAACGAGCCTAAATATCGAGAGGAAATTTTCTTTAAATCAAATTGAAAAATTTCCAGAGTTTTTCTTTTCATTGATTGCGATTGCCGTCGCCAGTACTGCTCCCATGGTATCCCACAACTGCAAATGTTCTTGATGCCACCGTAATCGTTGGACATCAATAGCACGGTGCGGGCCAACTCAAAATTTCAACAGGACTCAGCGAAAGTGAGGGCAAAGTAGAACTAAAGAGCCAAACTTTAAAGAAAACTTTCTTGCCGGCTCCAAAGAAAGAAAAAAATGTTTAGTAGATTCTATACAATTGAACTGATGTGGATTCTACGGTTTGGAAAACGTTGGCTGAATGGAGACAGCCGAAGAAAAAAAACGGCGACATGAACACGAAACCGAATGCTGGGCAAGCACGTCGTGCGAAATTGTAAAGAAATGTAGGTTAAGAGAAGTTTTTCTTCAGCGAAATGATATTGTTGTTTGCGGGGAAATTGAGTAAAAGTTGGCAGGCAAACAGACAACTGTCGCGTAAGGAAATTGGTACTTTGGAAGCATTTTGGTTTGTACTGCTATTGCAACGTATTTTTTTTCGATAGAAGTAGATGCATTGAAAGGATGGTGCAGTGTAATAATATACAATATACATATTATGTGAAGTTTCTAATTTTTGAACGTTTATTCAAATAGGTTGTAAGTTTTGAGGCTAGTTGAGTGGAAAAATGGTGCTCTGAAGTAATGGGTTGGAAAATTGTTGTTTGAAAATGAATGAAAGTTTAATGGTACATGGTGACATTGCGTAGTAAAATATAATACCAAATTTTATTAGATCCAAAATTAATAATATATTTAATATTCTAAAGTTAAACCTCGCATTCTCTTTTCTTACAGTTTTACTCAACGCAGAATCGAAAATAATAGGCTAATATAATTTTAAAGTCATAATCATTCAATTGGTTGGGGCTGATTGGACTTGGACTTGGATATGTGGCCATGGTTCAAATAAGGCCATTTAAATATCCTTGGGGTATTGAAACATCAACCTACGTTTCCTGACTCTGCTTATTTATATCATTATTTCAAAACACAAAAAAAAATCATTCTATGACAGTAAATGCTCCATTTTATGGGTCATACTAAGTAAACATTTTGTCATAACTTTAATGAGAGATTTCAGAGCATGGGTAAAATTGCCAAAGAAATATATTATTAAATGTTTTACATGGTTTGCATGCGTTGTCTGTTTTTGTGAAAAAAATAGCTTAGTTTATTTAATCCGTCACATGACATCAGTAATCACAAAAAGCACGTTACAATTGTCCACTTCAAAATGGACTGTTTTTATAAATATGTATAAGAGATAGCTGAATGGCACTCATGTGCTGTTGCTTTTTTACAAATCATGCACTTAAAGATTGATATCAACTCTGACTCGCACAAAGATACTCCTGTGAAAATTTATGTCAGTAGGGGTAGAAGTAGCTAGAATGCATTTAATGCTTTCGAGCTTTTACTATAGCGGATCACGCGAAAGAGCAATTTAACTATTTTACCGATCGTAAACTGGGCTAATTTGGTTGTAAGATTGTTGTGTTTTTCTAATTTTATATCTTGGTTATCAATGAGAATCTCTAAATGGCTTAATAGCATGCAATCTAGACTTAGACAGATATAACACTTGAATTTGTCTGTATTTTGTTCTGTATTTGTCTGTATGTCTGTTTGATTTTTTTAGCGGTTGGATGTTATGCGCGATTTAAGCTTATTAAAGTTCTTATTTTGTGGAATTTAATGATATTCCAAATAGGCAGTAAATAAGCTGATAATACTGTTATTAATGATACTGTATGTAAATCAACCTCAAAGATATATATTTGGAAATTTGAGTTTCGTTTAGCAATTTCAATAAAAATAAGCTTTATGAATTACGCTTAAGCTACGCTTTACGAATACTATAACAAAAATAATAAACTCAAAATTTAACGAAAGCTGTAGAAAGTTTTCGTCATACATTAACGAAATTGTATTTGATTTTCATAATGCTGACTATGTGAGCAATAAAAATTATCTGGATATAACAGAATGGTTAAGATCCATTTCAGTGTCAGATTTGTATGAGCTTGTTTCTTTTTTCTACGAAAAATGTTGCCATGCCATTTACACGTACAGTGGCTCACAAAAGTCAGCACACAGCATGTAAAAACACGAATATGGTACAGTGGAAAAAGACAGAATGCAATGAAAACGTAAAAATAGCTCTATTGGCAATAAATATAAGTTTCATAATATAACAATAAAGAAAATCCGAACACAGAAAGAAATAAGCCATGAAAACTTAGAAAATTCATCCATCGAAAGTCAGCATACACTACGAGCCATGTTTCGAAAAGAACGAGAATGACCAAAAAACGTGAGCTCAATACTTTGTAGGCCCTCCACCAGCCTTAATAACAGCTTCTAAACGCCTTCGCATCGAACAAACGAGATATCCGGTAATTTCGGGTGGAATATTTATCCAGGTACACAGCAGAGCAGATTTCAGGGTATCTTTGCTAGTAATAGTTACTCTTACGGCTGGCTCACAAATTCTGCGACCCAATTCCTCTCATAAATGCTCTATAGGGTTTAAATCGGGAGACTGAGGTGAACTGTGAAGCTGATGAGGGACGTTATACAGCAACCATTCTTTGACATTTCTAGCTGTATGTTTTGGATATTGCCCTGCTGAAAGATCCAACCTGGCTGTAGGCCTAATTTCTGCACAGAAGGTATCAAATCGCCACGCAATATGTTCAAATACATGTATTGATCCATAGTTATATCAATAAAATGTAATTGCCCCACACCAGCGGCCGACATACAGCCCCATACGAGGACTGACCCTCCATCGTGTTTCACTGTAGTACGCAAATTCTTCTTTGGTTCCGCTTCCTCCACACGTATCCGCACCAGTCAGAGCCATAAATATTATACTTTCTCTCATCACTAAATAGAACTTGATTCCAAAAATTTTCGTCCTTATTAACGCCACGTCCACATTGGCCATGGGAGATGGCATAACATTCGACTTGCCATGGAAATGGAAAATGTAGACGATACATGGCATACCATATTTGATGGCATACCATAAATGTCAAGCCATATGGCAAGAAATTTGCATGGCCATGAGTATGGAAATATTCTGACAGTTGCTCATTTTCAAAATGGCGATGTCGAGGGAAATAGTGCTACGAATACTAAATGAATACAAAAAAAAAGATTGCTTATGGAATTATATGTTCGCCTCTTCCTCAATTTACGCCTTTCCTCATATTCCGCTTCCTCTAACCTTTGCAGCGCTTTCAAACACCATATAGCGCGCACATGTTCATTGCTGAGCGACATTTTCAAAATGATATGGCATGACATGCCGTTGCCCAGGCACCGGATGACATGCCAAAAAGCTGATATTCGTTGCCATCGCATATGGCAGAGCTCATGGACAATGTAGACTCTAGGTAAGATGCAGGCGAGCGAAGTCAAACCTCTTGAGGAGAACTGGAGAAATGGAAGGTTTTCTGCGCGGAGCTCTACAGTTATAACCCTGATTACGCAAAACTCTACATATTGTTTCTGGACTCATTTGCTTCCCTGTTACCTTTGCAAGTGCAGTGCCCATTGCCGGAGCACTTTTTTGTGGCTCCTTACTTATTTTCCGTAACAAGTCTCTCTCATCTCTCTTACTTAAAGATTTGGGCCTACCTGTTTGTTGTTTATTTTGTATTCTCCCTTCTGATTCTGCAAACGATCATACTGAACGTTTGCACCGTTGCCCGACTTTTTGCAACTATTTTATCAATTTCGCCATACGACTTCCCTTCCACTCGTTCACTAAGGACTATTTTTCGCACTTCCAAACTTGTTTCCTTCCGGGTACTCATTTTAAAGCATTAAAGGCACCCAAATCACTTTAGTTTGATCGACTTGCAATGTACTAATGTTTATCTTTGTATATTAACACGGGTAGCAATCTTTATCACAGTATGACTCATCGCTTAGGCTGATTCTTTTGAATTTTCTGTGGTGTATGCTGACTTTTGTTTCCTCACTTTCAGCGGAATTTCTTGTTATTTACTATGTATATGTGTATGTATATGTATATTCTCATTAATTCTGTGTAAAATAGATTACAATGTCTCTGATATTCCTTTTAAGTTCGTTTTTCATCCGTCTTTTCATTTTTTTTCTACCTATATATTGCCAATTCCGCGTTTTTAAGCGGTGTATGCTGACTTTTGTGAGCAACTGTATGTACCATAGATCAAAATGGTAACGAATATTTTGAACCATGGTTAGACAATAATTTGAGACAGTTACGGAACCGACGATACAAACAATATAAGGCAATTAAAAATGATCGCAATATCAGTGAACGTCTAAAAGAAAGTTATGAACTTTTATCTTAAGAATTCTCGATGAAGTCTCGTGAAGCTCATAACCACAAAAAATAAAAAAGAAAGTCAAGAGTTACATCGTGGTAAGAAATTTGGCTGTTTGAGGTAGATTTAGTTGATCTTTTTGAAATAATTTTTCAAGCTGTGACTGCCTTAATACAACTGCATCGCTCTTTCGACCTAGGTCTCCTAAATCTAAAATAAGTCAAAAAGGCTAACGCACGACATGAGGACAATCGAAAAAGAACATTTATCATTAAAGTTGGACGTTCGAAGATTATGCAACTTTTTGGTTCGAATTTATTTGCCATCCATTTGGCAAATTTCATGCTTCATAAATCCCTTTGCATTTTTTCCACGTATCTTCCATTGGTATTGCGGAAATTGTGGCTGCCAACATTCCTAGATTGCTGCGCATGTTTCTTTTACAATTAAAGATAACGTGCTGATCGCGATAACTTCTTTCTGTTGCCAGATGTCTGCAATAAATAAAAATCATGTCTTATATTTTAGTTGAGAGTTGCCAGGAGCATTGAAAAATATACGTAGTACGTTTTCTAAAAGCTTGAAAAATCCTAAAAGACGTTCTGTTGCTAAAAGCAAAAAAGATTGTTATTTGGCCTCTCGCTTACAATTTCTTGTTCCGATGTTAAAATTAAAACGATCGAGTGGTAGCCTGAGCTTACTAGCTACTAGAGTTGAAGGCTATTATAATGAGTGCAAAATATCAGCTATGGAAGCACAAGAAACAGTAAATAGTGACGATCCAGCGCAATCTGAATCACATGTTTCAGAACTGGCTAAAAAGCCATCTGATTTTCAAGCTTCGGTGCAGTCTTCGCCTAGCTTTTATCAATTGAATGGAATAAAAGAAAAATAAGATTGAATGTGATGCAAATCTGTTATTCTTAAAAAGTATGTTGCCAGATATGAAAAAAAAATGGACGGCAGACAAAATAGAATACACAAACTGAAACGTGGTCTTTAATCAGCAACCACAATTAACAGTTTTAAGCACATGCTTGACTCCACCAGCTTTGTGGAGTTCCCTGAACGAGTCTATTGTTTGGGCTCATCGAAACCGTCTCTTGCTACATCGGTCTAGGGTATGTTTGCAAATTTAAATTATTCACTTCATTAACTTTCAAATTCAAAGTAATATACATTACCCACACTTAGATAAAAAAATGTAAGTTTACACTTTAAATCACAAGTTCGACTAATAAAAAAATATTTCTTTAATTATTGTTTTACTTAGCTATTTGTTATTAAAAGCCATTCACTAAGTTCAATTGCACGTCGGAAATTTGAATCCTTTTTTTCAATCCAAGAACGAACTAAATCAATTAAAACTTTTTTGTTCATTTTGTGGATACCTCTGAATTTTTCATCATTCATAGACTACTCGCTTGTGACAATACCTGAACTATACAACAAATTTGGTCTTTTAAATGGTAAAACCACAAAATTTTCTCCTTCTACTCTTCTCTATCGGCGTCTTAAAAACCACCATATAAACTACAACTTCTTCTCCTGATGAATACATTTCTACTATCGACACTGTTACGATTGGGGTATTTTCTTCCAAATTTGGGGGGAAATTTGAGCTCTGGGAGATTTTTGGGGGATTAATATTCAGGGGGGTTTTTTTGGGGGAAACTCAAGTCGATAAGTTTGAATTTTGTAGATTTTTTTGCTATGAAATCGCATATGGCACAAGCAGTATGTCTCCACTCATTAAAAGCCAATTGAGAATATGTAGACTGTTTTCCCTAGCGAAAAATATAGATTTAATATGGGTAAGCGTTTGGATTTGAAAATTGAGCTATCCTAGTGTATCAAACACAATAGATATTACATAAATCGACCAAAAACTGAAATATTTGACATTTTAACTGTTTGTATTCAGCAGTCTCCGCTTTTCTCCATCGTCGAAATTATCACTCTAAAGAAATCGCAACACAGTTTGGTCCGGCCGTTGCATCGTGCATTTGTCGCCTTACAGAAGTCACCCCTAGAAGATACTGAAATACAAAACATAATATAGTCGTAACACATTGGTGTTGCGATTTTTGTTTTAATTGGTAAATCCTCAATTTAGATAAGTTGTCTTCCTGGGAAAAAAACTAAGCCAAACCAGAGTCTGATTTCTATGGACAAATCAGACTTAAAATAATTTTTCATAAACATATTTTTAAATTTACATTAAGGATGGATTATGCCTACAGATTCTGCAAACGAACAATGCTGACCCACAAAAAAATTTGCTTTTAAATGCAAACAGCGAAATTCACGAAGAGGCGGAAAGAAAGAATACTGCTGGACCCAATAAAAAAATAACTGAGTTTTTGAACGTAAATATTTCCTGAATAAGGAAACTCGCGGAGTTGAAAAGATCGACATTCATCGCAGAACATTGTTCTCTGCGTACTGTGAATCACCTTGGAAGCTTACTGTAGAAATTGAATGATAGATCCGATATTTTGGGTGATATCAAGCTGCGTCGTACAAAATGTACCTTGCGTGCTGGAAATGAAAAATGGTTTATTGCAAATCAGTTATTTTTGATGCTATCTGAAAAAGAAAATTTTCTCATTATGACATTTTTACACTTTATTTGAAAGAAATAGCAAAACAAATAAAATATTTCGATCCAAAGACGCAGATCCATTGAAGCTGATGGAGGATTTTATTTGTGTGAAAAAGTGAAAGTTGATATAAATATTTAACCAACATTTGATTTGGGCATTCATTCAATGAAGCTTAAATTTGCTTTCAGGAAAATGAGATCACTACAATACGAAAGACATGCAGAGCTTTCATCGTAGTAACCTCCAGACAAATTCAGCAACTGCTTCCATCAAACATTAATGTTTTGGAAAAATTGTCTTTGTTACAACCGGATTTGGCAACATCACAATTCAGTCAGCCAAATATTACATCAATATGTGATGAAGCAGTATCCGAGTGGAGGAATCTTCCCCGCCTTACATGATCGAGAAACTCTTTTGGTAAACAACGACACAAGCATGTATCAAATTTAGCTCTTGGTCGCCTTTCGTCTTTACGTTGCCTTTTTTTCTAACGCATCAGTTGAAAGAACATTTTCAGTTGTCAATATAATAATAAATAAAATTTGAAATAGATTTGATATAGCAAGTGTTGATGGCCTAATGAAAGTGCGTGGAAATGCGTGCATAAATTTCCAACCTACGAAAAAATGCTTCTGAAATTCAATTCAGAAGGAATGTACAAAATGAAATGTGATACAGAAGAACGCATTGATATTTTTTCAGACATAATGTATGTGATATAAAAAGACGATGCTACTCTATAAATCAAAAAAAATGTTATTCGTTGACCATGTATCGTTTTTTTTTTCTAAAAATTTACTTCTTTTGAGAATTTTTCGATTGTAATGGGAAATTACAAAAATAGGCAATTTCGATTAGAGCTACCATTCTTGTACGACAAAACATGTGAAAATTTTTATTATGAAAAATTTTAAAATTTTTAATATGAGAAAAGCACAAAATTTATTAATTATTAGCAATTTTTCCAAAAACGAAAAAAAAATCAAGAGAAAGTTTTCTATTTACGTGCCTGCGGTAGCTACAGGGCTGGTCACATAGTAACCGAAAACCGCGCAAGCGTATTTCTTGAGTCTGCCAATGTGTTTTATGAGTGTCATTGTGCTTTTAACCATTTAGAGCATGCATAGTGTGAAAAATTTCCAAAACATCGCAATCAGGTTTGAAACATTATCAATTTTTATGTTATATATATTACATACCACTGAAAATAAGAGGTACTCACAAATTCAATAAAATGCCCGGAGATGCTAAATGGCTACTGGTAATTTCTTGTAAATTAAAAAAAAAGCTCATGTGCACCAATATATCTTGGAAATTAGTAAAAAATATTGAGAAGATAACAGATATGAAATTAAGTTTTAAACTTTATGTTCATATTAAGCGTCTTGTTTTGTTTCGATGAACTATGATACCATCCGACAGTATTGCTGCTACGAGACATTTGACGTGATTCAATTTGATCAAAGCAATTATCTCTTAGGCCTTGTTTATACATGCCGGTAAAAAAGGTTTAAATTTTTGGACGCAAAGAAGCATGTGTAAACAGGGCCTTAGATACATCACATCAGACGAAAATTTATCCAACTAGAAACCGTCGTCAGTTCATTTTCGAAATAACAGATTCAATGAATCAATATCCGAACACTCCCTGATTACTATAAAATTCTCCTGCTAAAATATCGATTGCAATCAGGTGCCGTGTACCCTAGTCTAGTCTCTGATTATCTCACGAGCAATGCTGAATGCAAGCTACTAAGCCTACGAAAAATCTATTCTGCCCTACTAGCCATAAAGTTTCTATCTACATTTTCGTCATTTTTTAGATTCAATAACAAATGACTATTAAATCATTCTGCAAAATTTTAAAAAAAAAACCTATCTTTTGTGGAAGTATGTTAAGACCAATATTGAAAAACTCTAGCGCACCTGAACCGCTAGAAACACTAATGTTCGAAGAACAGTAGAAGAATCGTCCAGGTTTTGAGTGCATATTCCACCACATGAGCTGCTTGTTACGGCCAAACTGTTTCAAACGCCACGTTTTACTTTGGTCTCAAGAATGTATTATAACTCATATGGTGGAAAGGTTTCAGATATTACCACTTTCATGACTGGACTGGAAGTTATAGGGCAAAAAGTTTTATTTTTCTGAGCGAATTTTCAAAACCAAAGACACAAAAATTACCATAGCTGGCAGCGCCAATCGAATTTTTCAACTAAATTTCTATCAAACAGAGTCTAAAGTAAGGTTCAGCTACTATGTCAATTTCATGAAAATCTGGTAACTTATTCACATTTAATAGGGCAAAAAGCAGTTTTTTTCTTTGTAATTTTTCAAGATGGCACCACTGGCACAGAGTTGCCCAAAATTCAAAATCGCTTCTATCAAACCTGGTCCTACTTAAGTCCAATGCATTCTGTAAATTTCAGTTATATCTGATGATTGGTTCGTGAGTTCCCGTGAACAGAAATTTTTGATGCTAAAAATATAGGTTAACTGGGAGAGGGTTACCGTTCTTGTCCGACATGAAATTTCCAAAGTTTTACTTTGAACGTGTAGATAAAGCAAAAGATTTGTATACAAATTGATTTGTTTGTAAGAAACGGACATTTTTTAGGATATTCGATGGTTTGAATGTTTTCACTTTCAAATTTTGATTTTTTCAAATTTATGACACCAAAATTATCATAGCTGGCAGCTCCAACCGAACTTTTCAACCAAATTTCTACTTTTCTACCAAACGTGGTCTAAAGTAAGGTCCAGCTACTGTGTGAATTTCGTCAAAATCGAACGGCTAAATCAGAATTTATAGGGCTAAAAGCAGTTATCTTTTTTAGTGATTTTTCAAGATGGCACCACTGGCACAGAATCACCCGCATTTCAAAACGACTTCTATCAGACCTGGTCCTAATTAAGACCAATACATTCTGCAAATTTCAATTAATTCAGCTCATTGGATCGTGAGTTTCCGTGAACAGAAGTTTTTGATGCTAAACATATAGGTAAATTGGGCAAGAGTTACCAGGATTACCTGTTATACCATATCAAATTTTTTACTTTGGCTATATAAACAAAGCATAAGATTTTAATATGAGTGGCTATTTTTGAAGAAGGGGCAATTTTTCCAAGAGAGACGATGATTTGGAGGTTTTCACTTTCAGTGCCTGCCCTAGCTACAGAGTTGCTAGCACGCTCATTAAAAGCTACACAAATTTTTAACTAAATAATATCAATATGTCCTGAAAATTTCGTAATAATTGAAAAACTCTGTCAAAAGTTATCGCAATTTAAAAATTTTCAAGTTTTCCCGTTCTCTTTTTGGGCACCTAGCGCACACATGGGGTTTAAAAATTCCAAAACATTACCTGATTCGCATTTAAAACTTGTTCAAAATGTATTTCGTCAACTTAATTTTTGCAAAAATGATTTGTGTACGGAATAATAGGTATATTAAAAATATCGCTAAAATGGCCGCCAGCGCCATAGTGTTAACAATAATTGAAATTTAATGAAACTTGGACCTATTCTGCATACACACCAATGTATCCTGGAAGTTTCAGCTCAATCGGATGGCGCGTTCCCGAGATTATCTCACTGAAATTTTTTGATGATATATATATATATATATATATATATATATATATTTACATATTTATATATATATATATATATATATTTACATATTTATATATATATATATATATATATATATATATATATATATATATATATATATATATATATATATATATATATATATATATATATATATATATATATATATATATATATATATATATATATATATATATATGGAAATATGAATTTTTGGCCGAATCGATTTTTAATACTAATGTTCTTCGAACATTAGTGAAAACACACTCTCCATATAACTCCAGCACAAATCAAAACACGAATCATTGAAAATCTCGAAAGCGCTAAAATATAGATTGAACCTTAATGCTGAGTAAGGCAGTATTGTTGTCAAAATCCAGCAGCAATCGTTAGGATGCCTTGCCGAAAATACAAAGTGCAAAAGGCGCTGATGTACCCGTTGAAATCGTTTTCGTCTCGGTCCAACTATTATCTTGTCTACCAGCATCAGGTGGCAGTTTTAGATTTAACGTAATATTTGCTTATAATTTCTCGAGTCGATGACTTCCTATGCCTATACTAGCGACTTCAACAAGGCGGAACCATAACGGCACATGCAACTCGAAACATAAGGTTAGAGATAATGCTAACAACATTTTCGGAAGATTGTGTCGATTTTGCTGCTCGGTAGCGGTAAGTCGCAAGCAAAAGGATAAATTTTCCCAGAGGAAATAAATTGTCGGTTATCATTAATGCGTCTGAAAGCTGTCGTTGATCATTTAAGTCCATACCGGAACACATGAGCCCAAGGATGGGTGTGGAAGAGAAATTTATTGTAGAGCCTTAGTCAAACAACAAATTAGATACTGTACGATGTCATGCTGCTGAATGAGATTTAAGCAAATCAAAAGTGAACAAAACATAGAAATTTTAATACTTAATAAGATGACAGCAGCATGATAAATTGAATTTCAATTAGCACAGTAAAATTGACCCAAACCATTCAAATAATCCGTGTTTGCTTTTACAGTGAAATTTGAATTCCCAAAATGCCGAAAAGTAAACATGCTCATTTACTTTCGCATTAATATAATTTAATTATATCTTTAGTACAAGTTTACTAGCAATGTAATTATAGCCATATATCCAATCGCTTTGTACCATTATTTGTATCCCGCTTAGCATACTGTCATTCACCCTCATTATATATACATAGCTAAAAACACTCTTCATCCCAAAACTTTATCATTCACACTATCAACATTTTCAACATACTGTAGAAGCATAGCACAGAGCCCTAGTAATTTCAAAACATCAAAATATATTAGCCGGATCCTTACAAAAAATCTGCAAAATTTTTCATTCAATATTCATCTATTTCGAAAATCGTAACACCTTTAGAATTGATCAACTACACAATCCAATGTAGAGAAACTAGTATGTACAGAAATGTTCAAAATTCAATGCCTAAATCAGACTTAAGGGGTTAGTCCACTGTTAAACTGCTCAAAATGAACTTTTTTTTTCTATTTTTTTCAAATTTTTTTTAATCCCTTTGGGGCTCTATAAAGTTGAAGAAGAACAATCATTAGTATACGCAAATGCAATTCTAACAAGCTTAGACATTGAAAGAAATACCAACAAGGCATATATAGATCACCAAATAAAAGTGTAAGTGAATATATTGGTGAGTTAGAAAATTTGATGAATAATACCAATATTAACGGAAAAATAAATATTATAGTAGGAGATATAAACATTGACTTGTTAAAAAGCCTCAACGAAAAAACAAACAGGTATACAATGACATTACTTTCGAAGGATTACCAGCATTATATTTACCAACCAACAAGGGTTGAAAATAATAATGGAACATGTATAGATCATGTCTTTATAAAACAACGCAATAGCGAGAATCCAATCACCATAAAAACCCTTATGCTACCTCCTCACTGTGGGCCATCATCGGCCACTGCAATGGTCGCAATGATCGCCACAATGATGTCCACCATCATACATTTGCCTCCACACACTGGGCCACTAGATGGGCTAGTCAAAATTTTTCGGCTCCACATGATGGCTTGCTTCATGAATCAAGGAAATAAGATTACGACAATAGGTTTTCGCTGTTCGGCGCTGCATCTTATCAGGGAAAAAATCAGGGAAAAATAGTCGAGTGTCTGAATTTTATTGAATTTTTCTTTTCATTGTATAAGATATGTAAAAGACAAAGTTAGAGAATATTTTTTTATTGTTTTACGTTAAATTCTTGACAAGATGAATAGTTACGGTATAATTTAGATGTAAGACAAACTTAATCACAGATAGGAACTTAAGTATTAATTTATAATTACAGGTGCATATTAATATAATCCGCAGAAGTATTGTCAAGCAATATTTATTAAAATTTTGTTTATATTACAATTAAAAAAGTCATAACTGATTATCTGTCAGAAGACAATGCAAACTAATTTTTTCACCTGCCTTGCGAGTGTTGTTGCTTCAATTCAAAAGCGCTTATACGGCCATTTTAATGCTGTGGGAAAATACTAAAACAAACGTCTGTTTTACTTGGCTGACAAAAATAGAAGAGCGAGAACTCCTTTATCATGAATCAAGGAAACAAGATTACGACAATGGGCGGTCGCTGTTCGGCGCTGCATCCTATTTCGTCACGTACCGGAGACCAGTGAATTATGAAAAAATAGTCGAGTGTATGAATTGTGTTGGTTTTTACTTTTCATTGTATAAATAGTAAACATACAGCGCTGCCTAAATGATTATTTGTTATAAATGATCATTTAAGTGCTGTCTATTATATGGTAATTCTAACTAAACATCGTTAAAAGACGAAATTAAAATTCATTTAAATATCACTTAATGATACTTTAACTTTAGTCGTTTATCCTTGAATGAGCTCACAATCAAAATATGCGAAATTCTAATAATTCCTTTGTGAAAAATCGTGTATTTAAAGAATTTAAAATTCGATATTGCACCATTTGTACTCTAACTTAATTAATTAGAGCATAAAAGAGGCAACATACACTTCAAGTACTTTCAATTTCTTCATTTCAAATCAGCAATTTAAGTGCCCGTCTGCATAGACTTGCAACATCCAATAAACTCAACATTTGGACACAACCGAAAACAGTACTCTTCATTCACCTAAAAACCAGTTATTTCGGGATAATTTCTAGGCGTGTTTGCATCTTATTTCGTCATAAGTAGGCGTGGTCACGCTCATGTCGTAACCTTTAGTACTTGATCCATGGGCTTGCTTTGATGTGTGTGAAAACCCGCTCCGAAAGCCATCCTCGGTCATCGCCATTTCCATGGTTCGCCACAGTCGGCCACTGGAAGCCATCGCCCGTCTACACAATGGGCCACATGATGGCCCACAGTGATGAGGCAGCATTATATATGAAACACATATAATCGACCATTTTGGACAGATTATTAGCTTTGCCTGGAATGTAGAATATCGTAAAAGGCCTCAAGAGCAAACTTTGGAATTTAAAACGGTAATTGATTTTGAGCGCCTTACATACATATATTTTTGAAGAAGATATATAATGGAGACGCATGTAAACACCAAACCATAGCCAGTAAACAACTTCGTACAATCAATAACAAATGACATCACTGATAAGATAAAACTAGCTTCACAGACGATAAAAATAACTAAAAAGAAAGTAATTCTAAAACCATGGATCACAGTCACATAGTCGATTGTTAAATCAATAAAAACCCGAGACAAGCTTGAAAAAAAAGTTAAACATCAGCAGACAAACACAGATTTAAAAGAAAAGTATAAGAAATATAGAAATATTTTTTAGCCAAACAAAAATATTATAAAAACTAAATCATCAAAGCTAGATCCGTTCCTTAAAAGTTTTGGAAAATCATAAATGAGCCAACTTTCAGAGCTGACAATAAAAAGGTGTGCAAGGGTCTTCAGACTATCGGAGTCTACATCGACAGACAAAGTCACCCGAAAGATTTAGCTAACGAGTTTAATCAATACTTCAAGAACATTGGAAAAGTAATTGCCACAAAATTGAATTCAGACCAAAACCAAAATTACCTTGATTCTTACAGCAATGCATCGGAAATTCACTTTACCAAAATAACAGAAATAGCAATTTAGGAGATAATAAACAATTTGAAAGGAAAAACAGCTCCAGGAGAAGATGAGATAGCCATGGATATTATCAAAGTCATAAAAAGATTCATCGTAAGACCGCTCCATTGTATGTTCAATGCATGTGTAAAACTGGGAAAATTCCCAGCAATATTTAAACAAACAAAAATTAGTGTTAGTAATTACAGACCTATAGCCCTTATAAATTCCTTCGCGAAAATATTTGAACGCTGTCTGAAAAATCGCATTACAAATTTTTTAGATGACAATCAAATAATCCCCGATTCGGAATATGGTTTCCGTAAATGAAAAGGAGTTGACGACGCACTGACTAAACTCACAGATACCATAGTCAATTTCTTCAATAACAAGAAAAAAACTCTAGGTATATTCTTAGATTTTACCAAATTTTTTGACACAATTTGTCACAAACAATTATTGAAAATACTACAGAAAATAGGAATAAAAAACAAGCCCTTACAATTCATAGTAGATTACTTGCAATACAGAACACAAACAGTTTCACTTAAAACAAACAGTGAGAAGACAAGTAATACAGAATACGGACTTCCACAAGGTACAATTCTCTTGCCAGTATTGTATAAAATTTACGTTATATCACTCTTCAAACTCTCAAACAACAAAATTCAAATACTAGGCTTTGCAGTCGACACTATAATTATTGTATCAAACTCTAGCTGGGATTCGTGTTTCTGTACTGCCAATGAGACTATGAAGAAAACCATCAAATGTACCGACGATCACTCGCTCAAACTAAACCTTACGAAAACGAATATTGTACCATTCGCCACATAAAAAAAATAAGTTCCCGTATTATCGCACGCACTAGAAATAGAGGTCTTTGAAAAAAATTCTCTGAAAAAAGTAGAAATCAGGAACAATACATCTACAAAGTACCCCGGAATAGCAATATATAACCATCTAAGGTGGAAGAACCAGATAGCGACCTTGAACAGTAAATTTAAAAATCTGAATTACATATTTTATAAATTAAAAAAACCTATTAAATATCGGCGATTTGATAATGACTTATAAAACTTTATTCCAGTCAGTTTTATCATATGGGGTACACATCTAAAGCAATTTAGGTTCACTTTGTGTGTTTGTAGCTAAACTAATAGAATTTTATCATTAAATTGATTGCAGATCACCTGGACGACCTGGGCAATGTGCCGCGCAATCGACTCTGGCCGTCAGCGCGCGCTCCATCAATTGCATACAGAAGCCGCCATTTTGTTTTTTTGAAAAAATCAACTATGCGATTTTATACTCCGTTTGTTAATAAAGATGCATGCAAAATTTCAAATTGATATCTTTAATAGTTTTTTTTTTACAACACTTTTAAAATGATACTGCTTTTTACCCGTTTAACAGTAGAATAACCCCTTAAAACAAGTAAATAAATGAAAATAAACAAATGAAATATCACCCTAAATGTGTAAATGCCATTGAAGTTTCCGGATCGAATCGGAAATCATTACCGTTAGCTTTTCTTTCGGAGTAGATGTTAAAGCCGACATCCCTGCCATCACTCTTTTATAATAATAATTTACTCTTCATCGATGGCTCAGCTATGGAAGATTTGAAAAGACTTAGATTTGCCCGCGATTACAAATTGTAAGCTATGAATTGTCAGAACGGAATTCCCAAATAGATTTCCCTAACATTTTTGTTACGAAACGCACAACGAACCTAAAATATGGTTGTTGAAAACGGCCTTAAATATGGTTGTTGAAAATCAATTTCATTCGAGAGATTAGAGAGACTAACTTGAGCAATATAGCATTACATACTTAAGTGAACAGCAAAAGAGAAATAAAAGTAAAGCAAAAGTTGTCAAATCTTGTTTATTAAAAAACCCATCGCTACTTCCACCACAACCAATATAGCATTGCCTGACAATTTACTTTAAGAAAATCTTACAAAAGAAATAAAAGCCAGAACGAGAAAAAAATTGAAATAGCATATGTGAGGGATGAACATCTTACGAGAAAAAGGAACGGAAAATGCGGGCGAAATGAACCGAATCAAAGGAAAAATTCAAGCGATGCTTAGTTTCAAAGCAATGACGATGACTACGATGCTGTGGGTTTGTTTTAAAAAAAATAAGCTACGAAACTGTCACGAATGTGGATATTGGTTTTCCTAGCAAGTTAATATAATAGAGGTTGATGATGTGGGGACCTATGCGAAATGATCAATGTCAATCGTGAAAGTTTTGGCGCACAATGTGGGATTTCATCCTTAAATTTCAAATGTGCTCTTTTCAAGAGTATTTATTCAAGTTTCGTGCTGTTTTTTCGAGTCTGCATTATGTTGAACATTTTTTTTATAAAAAATCTGCTTCTTCTTAACTAATCTGTTCTTAAACTTTAGCTTCTTCTTGTTGGGTTTATATTCACCGTGCGAAATTTTGTTGATATTTGCTCCCAGTTCTTTTCAATGTCAAATGAAATAAAGAGATTTTCCATGAAAAATTCGATTTTGTGTTTTTTGAGGGAATCCAGGATCAAATCTGTATCTTTCGAATGTTTTTGAATTCTCGTCAACTGTTAACTTAGTAGCGCATAAGCACTACAGTGAATATTGTGGAAAGATACCAAAGAGTATAGCGGATGTGAGATATGACATTGTTAGCAGCAGAAAATTGAAAGAAAATTCATAAAGCGTATTTTACTTCTAGTAATCTTTTATAAATGAGAACTCAAATTTCAAAGCTGATTTTCGTTTTTTTTTCTTGATTTTGATTTTAAAGGCACAGATATGAGTCTGCTAATATGCAGATGATATAAGTGCATACAGAATTCAATCGAATTGCTTGATTTATGCCAATTTAGTCAACATATCTGCTTAGTTTGTTGAACAGGCTAACTTTTATCGTCAAAGATTCGAATGAGTTATAGCACCACTATTTAACGGTGCTCTAAAAAAGAAACATTTAAACATTTAGTCGATGTTTAGTTTTAGAAAGTGGTATTTTAGCTTCAAACAGACTTCGAGCATGCGCTTAAGCATGGTGTACCAATATAACTTATAATGCAGACAATGAACAAACGCTATTTTATTTTTCAAGCAAAAAGCTTCCATTCAAGTCTGGGTAAAATTTGGAAACCTTAATTTTTTAAAATTTTAGCCATCAATGCCAAGCCATCATTTTAAATGAATTTCAAAATTTTATTTTTACTAATGTTCGAAGAACATTCAATTATCTCATCGTTAATGGTGTAGCCGTTATAATTTGTCAGTAACTTTCATGATTGTAGTTACCAGCGACAACCCACTGTCAAGTTGCAGTACCACTATTAAGTTTGAAATTTCATTTTTTATTTGATGATGCATTTCATTTTTGATACTATTTTTAGAAATACTTAAACTAAACTTAAGCATATGCTGCATAATGTTTACACGTTTATTCAGTGAAGCTACCATTGTCCATTGGTACCTGACTTAGTTTAAGAATGAAAAATTGAAGAATATCCGTTATTTCCAGATTGAACCAATCAATCGCTGCCCACGACAGCAAAATCGCGCTGTGGCTGCACAGAGATAATATGTGCTGAAGATTGTTGAGCTCACTACCCAGTATTGGCAGTATTTAACCCGTTCTGTTCTATTAAGTCTGACTTGGCCCGAATCGGAAGACCTGGCAGTGACTACCACCGCCATGTCGTCAGCATAACCTGGCAAAAACACATCCACCGTCATTTCGAAGCGCATCAGATCATGGTACATGCATTTGCCTTGCCAACATTTAACATCTACAATGTCGTTTGTTTGACCAAAAAAGTAGGTTAGTGAAGAATGACTTCAGATACATTAGCTATTTACGTAACTAATCAGCCTCTTAGTTGCAAATTGCTTATATTTCCTGCTTTCCATATCTTCCATTAAGAATGAAACCAGTACCTTTTGATGTCTTAGAGTATATGATGCCAGCATTTAGGAAAGAATCGCCTAACCTATATATTGCAGTTTGCTTAGTACATTCCACATGCATTTGCCTTGCCAACATTTAACATCTACAATGTCGTTTGTTTGACCAAAAAAGTAGGTTAGTGAAGAATGACTTCAGATATATTAGCTATTTTCGTAACTAATCAGCCTCTTAGTTGCAAATTGCTTATATTTCCTGCTTTCCATATCTTCCATTAAGCTTTTTCAATAAAGTTGAAATTTCATCGGTACGGTTCCAGTCAACCTTATTAAGGATTTAGTGTTCGCAACTCTTCAAGTCTATCGAATCCGTATTCTTATTTCTGATCTTATTTAATAAGGAACACAAAAGTGAATCCTAAAGTCAAATAAGTATAAAATAGCTATTTCCAAAATACAGTTCAGTTACAAGTATACCTCACCATTAGGAAAAACAGTTACTAAATTTTACTTATATGAAAGGCAGTAAAATCAACAGCATCGAAAGCATCGACAAATGCAGAGAAATGAAAGCAGTTTGATGAATATATTTTTAATCTGATTTAACCTCACATTATAATTTACGATGAGTAGCAGAACAAAGAAGTCAGCAAATGGTCAGGGTTATACCATGGTTTTACTATGATACTCACCCAAACATACCTATATATTTCGAAGCTTGTGTTTTTCTACTTGCTTGTTATTCAACGACTTATCGTTGCTAATATAATCCGTGATTTATTTAACCATTTGAACCAAGCTTATTCAGTTTCTAAGCAAACGAACTCAGCAAACGAACTTTATTGCGAGACTATCAAAAATTGAATTTTAAGTAATTCTTATTTTTGGATGAAACTCGCAGATGACGAACACCGCCGCAACTAAAGTAAATAACAAATCAATAACCTTATACCTTGCAAGTGGTGTCACATCAGTCCGGTATGCATTATGAGCTGCATACTTTCCAAATCGCTTAGGTTAAACTCAATGTCTGATAGTCTCGCAATCGAAACAGTTCTATAAAACAATGCTTTCGGAGATGTTATCCACAAAAAGATCCATATTTCCGGTACAAATATTCTCCATTCGGAAAGCCAGACAATATGACAGACAGTGTCTATCTGCCTTGGAGCCAAAGATGCCAGATCCAGATTTAAGTGTGGAGATCGCCAGACTTTCACAACGTTTTCCAGATACCCAGATTTTTTATATCATAAATGTTTAAGTCAAAGTTTGAAGAAATCGCATACCGCAAATTAAAATGTCAAACAAAATGGTACAGAGGTTGAAAAGCTCAGCCTGCGGCTAGCTCTTTGTCGAATTATACAATTGAATAAGCTCTTTCAAAGTGAGCTCCCAAAAATAGTTTGGCTTAATTTGGAAATAACAAGATTAACAAAAATAATACTCAATAATTATATCCAAAGGGATAACTTACAGAAAACCAAAATAGTGGATGTTAAATATTTATTGAAATGTAATTTTTACCATAGGATAACCTTTACTTGGGGGCTGCAGTGAATGCCTTGTTAAATGGACTCAAAAATTATATTTTAGTATTTAGAACGCACTGTTCAAAATTACATTGCACTTGTGAACCAAATAATAGTTTCACGGATCCTGAAAATGTTGTTTTGAAAAGACAACCTTCAACTATTACACTTTGTCCATGTTTTACAAACTTAATAGGAATATTAGAATTGCAGAATATAGATTCACAGTGATGAAAGCTGAGAAATATTAAATTCACCGATTTTGAAATCGGCAATGCTGAGTTACTTGGAAACAAGTGGCAACAATTGAATCATGAGAACGCAAGTCTGCTTTTCCAATTTTGAAAACTTTTGTTTTTCACCTATTATCCTTACCCAAATCTTCTGAGAGCGTAGAAAGAATTTTCTCTCAAATTAATCTCAATAAACGAAAAAAACAAACAATAAAATAAATACTCTAAGTGGCATACTTTTGTCTAAAGAATATTTGAAATCAAAAATGAAACTTATGCAGGTATAAAATTAACTGAAGCCCTTAAATCAAAAAATTTTTCGGCAAATATATACATATCAAAACATAATCATAGTTCATTCTGATAATAAGTGTTATGAATAATTTTTTTGTCATGCATGGTTTTTTATGCTGAAATAAATGGTTTTTATTAAAATGATCTCGTTTTTACTGAAACTAAGTTACGTTTATTTTATTAATACTAAAATCCCAAGATTTCTCCAGATTTTCTGAAAAAACTGCTCAAGACTCTGTATTTTTTCCCGGCAACGCTGCTTGGAGCAGATATACGCTATGATATTGTCGACAAGAAACGAAAAGCTGATCGCGATTTAATACTGGTTCTTTCTGTTTGCTCTAGAAAGCAAAAACATTTAGCATCACTCATTATCATCATAATTTTTTAACCTGAGCATATACAAATCACAGTTAGTTTAACTTTACATCCATCTTGAAGTCCTAATCTTTGGATGAATATATTTCAAAATTACAGTTAAAGTTGATTCAGCACAAGTATCGTTAGTGGCTGTGCTCGTATCTAAAGTATCCTACGAAATATAAATGAAAATCCTTACTGATTGTCGGCGTCCTTCGTTATCGTTGACACTCATTTTATTTGAACAAATCCGAAGAAAGACAACGAAAAGAATTAACGAGCCAAGATGAAGGGTTTTTGTGTTGATTAAGAGCGCTCATGTTAAGATATATCCTCGAGCCAACTGACAAAAGCAGAAGCCTCGTCAGCAATGACTTCAACTTCAGCTGAAACAGAAGCAGCTCCAGCAGCAGCAATAAGAATGCAAGTTTGTAAGAAAAGTGTCGTAAGTACAACTTTCAATTACTCGCATACACACACTCTGTACTTGGAATTGCTCATGCCATTCGAATTACCAAAAAGCACCATCATGAACAACCATTTGTCGTGGCCTCCCGCATCCACTCCAGTATTTTTCTTTTGAAGAAAGATATCCGAGTGAACGTAGTGTATATTTGGACACACATATGTAGTGTACATATGTCTGGATGGACGTTGATGACCGTTTCCTGAGGCAGCACAACTCCATATGTAGGTACATACTTCAAGTGCCTTTTAAACTGATGACCAGGGATCTGAGCGGAATTAATAGTTGAAAGGATCTTAAGAGACCGAACAAAAAGAACATGATGTAGGAAGCTGTTGGACAGTTGCTGGGCACGGACCTAAGGATTAAATTCTTTTTGAGTTTCTTTTTAATTAACATTAGCTTTTACGCAAACGGAGAGAATTTCGCTATTCAAAAGACTGACGGGGATCAGACTAGTCGTCGATGGTTTCTTCAAGACAAGAAAGAAGGAGATTTGAAATGAATGGGGTGGAAGTAAAGCCATGTTGCTGATTTTCTTCGCAAAGGATGAAAAAGTTTTAGCTATAATCTGAGACGCGTTGATAAAGTGACTTGAATGCGCTTGCAATTTATTGGTTTTTAAGATAGTCGGAAGAAATCGTATTTGCTTTTAGAGAAAAAAATTAGCTTCCACTAATTCAGTTCATAAAGAAGCTAGTAGTTGCAGTTTTAAAACCAACCCACATATGAGGCTTTTAATAATAAAAAGCTAAGCCACAAACTAAAATAAAGAAAAATTACCAAAATTTCTTTTATTCATAATTTCAAACTTAGAATTGCAATAATAATATTGCATATAAGTTTAGAGCTTAGAGCTTAAATATCTCGACTACTATGATTTAAGTTAAAGCTCAATAATGAAAACGGCTTAGAATAGTAATTTCAGTATTAGAGAAAAGAAACCTTAAAATAAAGCCTCCATGTGTAATTAAGACTTATAACTATAAAACTAAGGCTATATCTTAACATATATTGCACTCATTTATAGTGGCCTATCATACCAAGCTGCTTATTAAGTGATTGCCGTTATTCCAGCGTTTAGAAAGACATCTTTCTTCGAGTGTTGTTATTAATGTGAATATATTGTTGTTATTAATGTGAATATAACATTGAACTTTCAGGGTTCGCTCAACAGTTTTGTTTTGAGCTTTTTGCATTTTCGCGATGTGACTTCACCCCATACAGGAGCAGCATGGTAAGTTACAGGCCATAGCTCAGCTCAGACTGCTGGTTAATTAAAGGGTACAAAACGCGGAGAAGTAAGTAGATTTTGTCAACTACATTTGAGACGTGTAAGTTAGGGATGGGCGCTTTAGTTTTTTTTTGCATCGATGCGCTTCGTTATTTTTAATTTGGCATCTGATGCCGGCATCGTTGTTGGGATCATTACTTACATAGATAGACATATCAAAATACTTACATAGATAGACATTTCAAAAGTGGTTGAAAGACGAAATAATACCAAACTTAAATGCTAAAAGTATCTGTTTCGAGTTATATTTTTGATTTCTTCGGGTTAACGCTACAGTTTAAAAACATAAATTGTTCCGATTTCTTGCTACTTACGGTCGTTCATTATACAGCCAGCTCTTGAGAAAGTCCTCTCACTGGGTACAGACGTTATAATAATGTTGCACTTCGTCCGAAATATTTGGACCAAATTTGGAAAAATTTGACAATGGTTTTTCCACCAAATCGTGGGATCATTCCACTTCCCATTTTCGTCCTGTCGAGGCAATGCTTCTTCATCCAAATACAGGTCCAATTCCCGAATTGCCTTAGATATAGCTGTTCCGGGTGTCGAGGATTCCTTTTTGCGAAGATCCAACTTGCTCCAAATACTTGGTTTGGTAGATTGCACATTCGGTAAATTTTAAGTAGTGTCTGAAGCTACCATATTCGGTTCTATCAAAGGGACAAGCAGATCTAGACAATATTGCTTTGTAGAAGCTGCTTCTGTCTTGAAGCTTTTACGCTCGAACCGTGGGTCCAGTAGAGTGCACAATCCTAATGTTTTGTTCCGTTCAATATTTCCAAACCTTTTTTCGATGCCTTCTCTAAGTTTTGAAATGATGTCCAACGACATATAAGAGCTCAAATAGTGCTGATCTTCCAATAACGCGTCGCATGCGTTGATAAGGCAATTGGTTAGAACATCCACCAGTTATATATCTCTCTCCACTTAACGATCGATTTACTTCTTTAAACGGAGCCAAAATAGTCATTAAGTGTTGAAATACGGTCCACTCATCTTCTATTAAATTTGGTCAATCTCGGCGAATCACAGCAACTGTACCTTTTACAGCTTCATTCAACTCAATAAGTCTCTTGAGCATGTAAAATGTAGAGTTCCACCACGTAGGAACGTCCTGAATCAAATGCTTAGGCTGCTCAGCACCTGCGTGTTTCGCTTGGTAATATAAAAGTTTCCTAGTTGCCTGCGAGCTTCGTTTGAAAAATGTAACAATTTTTTATCTTTTCAATTGACTATTTAATGCATTGATTACCACCAAATTTAAGGTGTGCCAAAAGCAAGGGTAATGCTCCCAACTGAGCTCTTCCCGTATAGCTTTGATAATATTTTTGGCATTGTCAGAAATCGCCAGATTAATTTTTGTCTTCAAATTCCACTCTTAGACGATGTTTTTAAGCTCACTGACCAAATGATTGCTTGTATGGCTTCCAAGGGAACCTTTGCAATCTAATAAAATAGATTTGAACTCAAAATCTCTCGTGATGCAGTGTGCCGTCACCGTGATGAATCTTTCGTTCATCCTAGACGTCCAAAAATCAGTGGTTATACACACGAGCTCACTTTCAGCCTGAACATTTTGTTTGCACTCGTTTAATGTTCGCTCATATAGTACAGATATTAAAGAAGTTGAAATAGTTTTTCTGGATAGTAACTGATAACGCAAACTTACGACAACCCTGATCTTCAACTATCGAAAATGGCTGCATATCGGCTGCATATTTTTTTCATCGTTCGAAATTGTTTTCTGTATATATGAAGCCATTTTTCTTTATTTTTGAATAATGCTCGGAAAATTTGATTCCACCGTGATTTAGACACTGCACTGGAGTCACTTGTACTTGGACGCAATGAAGTCACAGCAATGTCTTCAGAAATTAATAAATGTCCATGTTTTTTGTTCAAATGCGACCTCAAATTTCCAGTCGTTGCTTTATAATTAACAGATTGGTTACAGTATTTACAAGTAGCAAAACTATCACTTTTCTTATTAAAGTGCTCCCACAACGAACTGTCTATGTGTCGTTTTGGCATTTTAGCAAAAGCACTTTGTTATTTCACTTCTTCAAACTTCGTTTGTTGCGGATTCACAAATAGCTGACTTTAAAGTTTTACTTGCACAGTATTTAGTAATGTTTAATTTTTTCAAATTAATTCTATCAAGAATCTTCACACAGCAGAGCTTAAAGTTTTACACGCACAGGATCAGTAATCACTAGTAGAACACCAAATATTCAATCAATACAATATACAATCAACAATCTACAGCAAAGACGCTTGAGCCAATAGCTGTCGCGCCTGTGGTTAAAAAACTAAAACTGATACATCATATCATTCTTAAGAAATGTTTTTCAGCTGTAAGGTAGGTTTTTCCTTAACAATTTTTGCTATTGTTCAATTTAAGGATTTTCATTACCTGTTTGGGCTATTAATAAATTTCCCTGTAATTGTGTCCCGCCCATATTTTGGGATTTGCCCACTTAAAGCAATAAACACGTAAAACGAAAATCGACTACTCATACTTAATATTGTTCTTACAAAAAGGCACCGACAGAGATTTCCTTAATTAGTATTGTGGTTGGAACATTTTAGGATTTTTATTACCTGCTTGTGCTATTAAGATATGTCCCTGTCCTTGAGTACCACTCATATTTTTGGATTTGCTTACCAAGAGCAATAAACATGTAAAACAAAAATGAATATTCATACTTAACATTGTTGGACGGTGTAAGGACGGTGACAGGGGTTTTCTTTTATAGTTTTCATACACCTATTTGCGGAATTAGGTGTTCCTCCTGTACTCCCCATGCAGTATATGATTAGGCATTTGCCTACCCAAAGCGAAAAAGAGGTAAAATAAACGTTATTAATCATATATTCCAGAACCCTTTGAAAATGTTCGCAGCATAAACTATCGAAATTGAAAAAAATTATGCCCGGAATCACACATTCTTGATGGCATAAGAGCCGCCGAAAACATTATCGTTAAAAACGATGCCGCATCGTTACGAGAGATTTAGATGCGGGCATCGTACCGCATCTATCGTAAACTTGGAAACGACCATCGCATCGATGCCACTGAAAATCTGGGCAAAGAGCGCTTGTATACGTTTCGTTTCGGTAGCATCAATTCAATAACCAATGCTGGGATCGTAATTCAAAAACGGCCCATCTCTGCTGGGCAACGAGCACTTGTATCACAGATATGAAAGAATATGGATACGAAATGGCTATCCGTGCACCCAAACATGAGTGTGCTGTTTTTAATACACGCACAGCATTGCTCTCTCACAAAAATTCCGCGCAAAGCACCCCTTTCCATCGCACTCACAACCGAAAAGCCTTAGTGCTGTGTCTTAATGCTATGGACACCAGATCGGTGTAAAAGCGTGCAACGGGCAACACGGAAAGAAACGTCAATGTCAGTTTGATTTGTGTCCAGCCCGTGGAGACGGACGACATAACTTTTTACTATTAGCCCCTTCAATCCTCTCGCGCACAAAGCATGTTAAAGTTGCCTTTCCCCCTTTATGATCTAATTGTCAAACTGGAGGTGAACTACTTGGATTTGACCCGATTTTACAATGAGCACCCAAAAAATTACTACCATCCCCTTCAATGTTAATCTTATGGGCATGTCCACTCCATTTCTACTAACTCACTGTTTGTGTCGTTGACTGAAATCATTGCCTTTCAGTCAAAATTTGTCAAATAAAATTGAAAATTTTTCGGTGTGTTTGGTGAAAACGTACATTTACGTTTGTGCGCAATTGATTTGTGTCGGTTTCGCGAATAAATTAGCGGTAAAAATTATGAAATTGTAAGTGCCGCGTTCCAGGCTGCAAAACTAGCTATCGAAGTGCTTTGCAGAAGAAACCGTACGTCGGGTAAGTAAAATTAAACTTTGGCATCAATTTCGTTTTGTTTCTGAGTGAAATCATAATTAATTTCATTCACAAAATGCATTTTAATCACCACTCGCCGATTCGGGGAAAGAAATGTCAAACGACGTTCAAAATGGCGATCTCTCGTGGTTTTTGCATAAACGTTACCATATGAATTGTGTAGGGCACACACCAGTACCTCATTCTCACACCAATAAGCAAAAAGTCTAAAATTAGCACATTTATCTCGATCGATTTCTTATCCATTCTTTCTTATATCTGTGGGTTGTATTCATTTCGTTTCGGAGGCATTGGCATCACATATCTGATGATTAAATAACCGATGCCGGCATCGTTTTCTGGCATCCGATGCCGGCTTCGTTATTTGAAAAACGGCCCAGCTTTAGTTTGAGTTGAGGGTAACATTTTGATCAAATAACACTCCGAGATACTTACAAGATATGGACTACTCAATGTCGATGTTAGATACCGAAGGTTACCTTCAGGTTAGTATTTGGAAGCTCTATTCCGCGTAAACTATACTGCTTGCAACATTTGTAGCATTAACTTTAGTTTTGCATTTATAAAAATATTTTGAGATAGCGTTCAGAGATGTTTGCACACTAGGAATGGTTGCGTTTAGAGCTTTGCCTGCAAACATTGCCAGCTGGCAATTTCTGGCTAGAGACGAGAAATCGGATAAATAAATATTGAATAAGACAGTTTTTCAAGTAATTTACCTAGGACACTTAGAAAGCTTGTTGTTCGGTAGCTTTCTGGCCTATCACTCGGTTTACCTGGTTTTAGGATGGATATTATCTTAGCCGTTTTCCAATCTTAAGAGAAATAAGAATACTTTAGACAAACGTTATATACATGACATAAAACTTCTAAGGAATTTTTTTATCAGTAAGTTGTGAATATTGTCAGAAAGAGGGGATTTTTTGTTTTCAAGGGAAGCAGTTAAGCTAGTGAGGTGTTAGATAGAAGCAAATTCATTTGGAATATTTTTATTATTACATACAGTGATTTCCTCAACGGAGGATTTATCAATATTCTTTTGGGTCTTTCGGGGCCAGAAAATTATTAAGATAGAATATAGTTATCGTAAAAGATAAGTATCTGTAAGAGCATTTTTTTCCTAAGGGTTGCTACACATGACGTTTCGATTTCAGTTACTTTTCAGAGAGATTTAGAAGCCTTTAAAATGGAAGATTGAAGGTGATTCCACTTAGGACAGTGGATACATAACTCAGTTTCTTCTGCAAATGTTACGGAGTTTTATCAAATTAATAACAAAGCTAGATATATAGTTGTGTGGAAGATCAGAGACTTCAAGAAGGGAGATAGCTGGATTTGTGAAGATGGGAAACAAAAAATTTGATTATCAGACCGATTTCGTCAGTGGACTGTATATTGATGAATAAATATGTTGTAAGCTTAAGATATGTATTAAGATATTTTTTGTCTTTTGACCAGTCTACTTTAGAGTAATTAAATACGAGGCATCTGTCAGCGAGATGAAGTGTAGCTACACACTTAACCATAGCTTAGAGATGGTCAGAACCTAATTTATGAGCATATCAATTGTCGAAAGTCTCATTTGCGTAGAAGTAGGTGTATGAGTATTGTTAGTGGCAATAATTTCCAACAGGATATTGCTCCAGCTATAACATCTTGGGCAATTCTAGTTTGAGTGCTTTCCATTGAGGTCCCCGCCCAATATGACAATTTTTCCAGAGCTGCAGATAAATTCACCGATGTCGTTTCAAAACGTAGCTTTTTCTCCAATTTTCCGTTTCCACTAGAAAAATTCACAGCGAATAATGTAACTAGTTGAAGATTTAATTCGATTACAACTCCTACAGCTTCGATACACTTTAATTTCGGAGATAATTTGGCTGTTTTTTTAAATTTCTTTGTTGATAAGAATTAATACTCTTTCATCTTTTATATTGCTCGGCCGATCGCATCTGTAGGATTGATAATTTGAAACGGGCAATCTAAAATCAGACTTCAGATAGGTTTGTGTTTTGAGTGTAATTACTATGTTTTTGGATTCTAGCAGGTTCAATAGATCTATAAATTTAGTTTTAATACCTCTAGCATTCCAGGTAATTAGTTTCAGTGATGAAAGATTATTGACCATTATACAAGTACTTATTCGCTAATTGAGTAATAACAAATTAATTTCATTATCACACACTTTGTATCTTCACAAAGTGCAGGCTGATGACGACCTCCTCACTTCAGACACAAAGTTTTGACGCTGCAGTGCTTGGTTCCGTGCTCGACCATTTGGCTTAGAAAAACATCAAACATTTTGTCTCATTCTCATCAAAAGTAATTTGTGAAATCTCCCATATTCTCTATACAGTTTCCAGTAAATTTTCTATTCGGCCACACTAAAACTCCTAAAAAGAAATTCATGAGAAACTTTCTAAGAAACACAACAGTCTACATTATTTTGCCAACCAAATTGTGTCCATTAATCCAATCCCCATCACTTGCAGGAAAAACTTAACTCCACAAACAAGCATCACGCAATTTTCTCGTTCGTGAGCATAACTCATAGTTCCCGGTTTCTTATTTTGGTTTGTTTTTTTTCGATGAATAATCCCAGCCTGTCATCTTTGCGATTTTCGTATCCCTAGTCCACCTGGTAACAAGCTTTGTTCCAAAACAAGTGCAGTAATCTCTTGATTGCATGTCTCGGCGAAAAATGAGAAAACTTGAAGACGGAAAACTCATTCTTTACTCGCCTAGTATTTCGAGAACATACGTTGAACTTGAATCTGCCAAGTTTAGGATGCTACGACGCTGGATCGGATAGCGTTCATACTTTTAGTCAGCCTTTGCAGTGGTAGGGTGTGAACTGTCTAACGAGTCTGCCAGCAAGGAGTCATCTCATCGCCGACTAGACAAGGATATAGCATGTAATACGGCCGGGACGGAGTGTGATGCTTTTACTTCAGTGTGTTAGGATCTGTACTATTACCTGTCATATGGAAAATATACAAATATAATTTATAGCCTGTTTTGTGCCAAGCTGAGCGCCAGCATTGGATAGTAATAAGTAGTCAAGATGAAAAACAGCAGCTAGGCAACAATAAAACGATTCATGAGCATCTGCTGCAGTCGGATCTAGTTGAAATACTTTTCCCCGTATATTATAGCGGTACACGTAACAAATGCTGCGATAGCAATATTTTCATCTAAATTATAGCTTCAACTCGTATAAGTGTTGTATAAGATATATTTACTGTCATTGCTTAGGAACTTTTAAATCATAGATTTACGGTCCTACTTAAAAGTTTCCCGTGTTTGTTTCTGAAATGTGTTATAGGGGGTCATATAATATTTATGTGGGAAATCAACACCTTGTTTGGAAGCAATGATGAAAATTGCACTATTTGAAGAACAATATGATTAGGAGATAAAAAAATATTATATGCTTGCCGGTGAGCATTTTTTACATGAATTTTAAAGAGAAGAAAATCACAAGACTGATTTGTAAAATTATATTATCAGAGTATGTTTGTTTGCAAATAAACTTGTTCAAACTGATGCCAAAGTTTGTGTTTTTTACATCGTAAGTCTGCTCTTTTAGCATTGGCTGCATATGACAAGTTTAGTAAAATATCTGTTTAAACTAGTTTCGGTATTGTAATCTTTGAAGCACTTTTTAGATGTAAGCTATTGTTTGAGCGTTAATGCAATGCTCTAGTGGCTGACAAACTATTGATAATCAAACTATTGATAAATCTTGAATGACTTTGAATTTTCTTATTTTTTTAAGTAAGCAAACAAAATCGTATAAGAGCTGCCCTGAAGCATAGAAGCGTTCGAAATGATTTTCCAAAGAGCTCTTCTTATGAAAACTGGCATGCCCCAAACAAAAGAGGCCAACGAAAAGGCACTCCCAGCAAAGACACCAAAGGACCATACGTAAAGTGCAAGAGCCCAGAATTATACTCCACAGTAGGTTAGGGTCGTTCATGAACGAACGAACTAAAAGAAATGTTTCCGTTCACTAAAATGAACGAACTATATCATTATTTCATATTCAAACTATATCATTATTCAAATTAATCTCCTACAAAGAAGACTAAAAGGTTGAGCATTATGAACTTATCAGAAAGCCAAGCGGTTCCGAAGGTTCGATCACATTTTTTATTGAAACAAACCAGAGACTGTCTTTGCTCTCAAACTTTTTATAATTATTTCATTTAGTAACGCAAATTAAGAATACATGTCAATGCTACGTTTTCGTGACATTTACTGAAAATTGAAATCATACATTGCCGTTAATTATAACGTTAGAACGCTGCAATTATCCTGAAAATTTAAAAAGCTCACACCCAACCCGCAGTCGATAATAGTTGCGATACATTACAATTTAATTTAGCAATTTTACTCACCTGGTTTGCTATATAGTTGCACTTTTTTAATAGATACGTTAATAGAAATAAAATACAAGGTAAAGATAACATTCTTCATCTACTGAGCTACCATGCAATTTGTATTTATTTTATGGAGTGCGAAACTAATTTGAGTTTTTATTAAATGGTTGTTGATTGCCAAGATGAAGTAAAAGTGACGTTAGTGTTCGAAATATCTTTTTTTGGAAAAAAAATCTCGGTAATCTTCTTTTCTGACTTTTTTTTACAGGACACGGTATCAGCCAATTGATCGCGATCAGCCAATTTGAATTTTTACAAACGAAACACATATTTGGATAGATCACATTGAATGTACTGGGAATGTGCTTCTATTGATTTATTTTTTTCTCCATATTTGTTTCACCGATAATTCGAATGCCACATTCAGAAATTGCAACGAATACAGCAATCGTCAGACCATTAACATTGCATCGCGAATAAATAACCGATTCGTTATTCGGTTGAAGTGCTTTAAAAATAAGAAAAATAAACTAAACGACTGAGCTTTACTTGAAGGACTTACCTTGTTTCAGTCTTTCTATACTCGTACAATACACTTTAGTACTCACATCTTCAGCAATGTACAGCATTGGACTACTTCGTATTTACTTTCTCCACTGGTATTTTTTTTTCGTTCTGGTCTTTCACCCACATCGCTGCCACTGTCGCCACTGTTTTCGTTTGTGTAGGTAACGTCTTTACTGCCAAACTTACAAAGTCCTTTAGATTGCACATAGCTCTAGTCCCAGCATCTCGTTCGTTCCTTGGACTAGTTGTTTGGTATCATGCTATAGTTACAATGTACGACAATGTTTCGTTTTTGTATTCATGAAGGGAAGTTTCTGTTGCGCTCATAAAATCCTCAATCTTATTTAAAGTACCACGTATAATGCTCTCCCGTCTTGGGCTATGCATATATTTTTTTGTAACGACCCACGGTAGTCGTACTTGCTCATTCAGCAACAATATAGGCATCCGGTGTTCTCTAATGCTTCGATTTACCGTCTAACGTCACTTGTCCTGAGGTATTTGGCATTGATTTCATGAACAAATATTGAAATTCTTAAGAATGTGTGAATTTCCCGATGAATAGAAATTTTTATTTCTGCTCATTTAACTGACCTATGTATATTTATGTGTAAAATTTTCCGTGGAACTCTGGATTTTACCTCTAGTAGTGTTTGTATTTAGAAAATTCAAATGTATACTATAAACAGCAGTATAAAGTTCACCGATAAATCCAAAAATACCATTAAGTTCACAAACACAAAATTGTTTTCATTAATCAAAGTTTCCTGCCTGCATATTTCACAAGTTTCCCCATCAGCAATACCCCAGTGGATAACACAAGATCTACATACATCATTTTGCTGTCTGCCCACAAGACTCTCAACAGTATTCATCTCAAGTGAACTTTCACGTAATGAGGCTATGTGCGCAAAAAGAAAAAGTTCAATATTTTCTTCGACCTCCCATGTACGTATTTGACATATCTGTGTGCCGAAGAATTTTCCTGAGCTCCGGTTTGATTCACTGAGTTTGTTTTTCCTGCTTGAACCATTATAAATGTACAGAGTAAAGCGTTCAGAGACCGAAAGAGTACGTTCAGCTGTTTCAGTGAACTAGCTAGTTGACTGCCAGTCTTTGCTTCGGTTGATTCACATCCGAGGATAAAGTGCTTTTGGATCGGGGCAAAACAGAATGGCACGTGGCTACATAGCAATAGCCGGAGCTACCGATTCAAAAAGGAACATACAAAGATTTCCGTCCGGAATTGAAATGTTTTCTCATCTTAATAAAGTGCACTTTGCCGAGTACTTTAAGTCTAATGCATTTAGTAGATTTTTTTGTGTCGATTTTGATGGGTTCGTAAGAGTGTTAAGGTAAAAATTAAGTTAACTTTGAATCTTTTCAGTAGGGAAAATTCAAAATATGTCCAACAAACGATTTAATATATGTGTACGTGCACTTATTGCAGTAAAACTGGGCTGAGAAAACTTCTGCTGCAATAAACCAAAAGTAATGAACGATATTTTTGGACAAGCAACTTTTAAGTGAATAAACACTTTTTAGTGAGAAATTAGTTTTTAAAGGATTTTATTCGAAAGCTTGAACATGTGTAAATTTGGAATAATGTGCATTAAAATGTTCAAATTACGAAAATGCTCAAATTGCGAAACCCAGACAATTTTAACTCCTTGTTTCAAAGTAAGTTGATGCTCAAATATTTCAAAAAAAAATTGGAAAATTCTATATAGAATAAATCTTGTGGCATTTAGAACTCAAACTTCAAAATGTTCATGATTTTTATCGCGATTTTTATTTATTTTTATTTTCATGATTTTTATTTTTATCGAGCGCGTCAGAAAATCATATGGGGAGAAGCCTTGTACCCTGTAATGTACCCTACCATATATGAACCCTTAATATAGTGGGGTGCGTTGAGGGCATAGATATGAAAGAATATGGATGCGAAACGGCAATCCGTGTACCCATACGTGAGTGTGCCTTTTTTCATACACGCAAAGCGTTGCTCTCTCACAAAAATTCCGCTCAGTGCACCCCTTTCTACCGCACTCACAACCGAAAAGCCTTAATGCTGGGAACACCATATAGATGTAAAAGCGTGCAACGGGCAACACGGAAAGAAACGTCAATGTCAGTTTGATTTGTGTCGGGGACTGAAAACATTATCTTTCCAGTCAAAATTTGTCAAATAAAATTTGAAAACTTTTCGGCTTACTCGGTGGAAACGTGCATTTACGTTTGTGCGCAATAATTGATGTCAGTTTCGCGAACAAATTAGCGGTGGAACATGTTTAAATAGTGCGATAATGAAGTGCCGCGTTCCAGGCTGCAAAAGTAGCTACCGAAGTGTTTCGCTGGGGATATCGTACTTCGGGTAGGTAAAATTAACCTTTGGCATCAATTTCGTTTAGTTTTTGTGTGAAATGATTATTAATTTCATTCAAAAAAAGCATTTTAATCTCCACTCACCGGTTCAGGGAAAGAAATGTCAAACGACGTTCAAAATGGTGATCTCTCGTGATTTTTTCACATTGGCTTTGCCGTATGAACTGTGTAAGGTACACACCCGTACCTCATTCTCACACCAGAAAACAGAAAGTCGAAAATTGGCACATTTCTCTCGTTCGATTTCGAATTCATTCTCTCTTATATCTGTGGTTTAGGGCAGCCCGTCAGATTAGTAAAAAAAAATTGTTCCTCAGAAAAACTCGAGCGCGTTAGATGAAGACAAGGTAAGTTACGTACATCCAGAAAAGAGTATATTTCAATAATCTGACAATTTGAGCGTGACATAAGGAAATGGGCGAGTCACAAAGTCGTAAAAAAAACCTCACCTCGAAATACTCGAACCCGGTTGAATTTTTTCTATTTTGAAGGAAATCCTATCAGGATTACGAAAAACATATAATCTGACGGTTTTCATGAGGTGATGTAGCTAAAACCATCAATAAATGATGAAACGTATAGATGCTGAGAACTGTGTATTTCCCATTCCGCGCCTCTTTTTCTTCTCACTCTTTCTCTATTATGATAACATCCTAGCTGATCATAATGACTTGTTCGTTTTTGTTAGTTTTTGTTGTTTAAACTTAGGATCTGAAGCTTCTGATATTGAAAAATTATCTCTCATCATGGAATCTTTCATCTGCCATTTGTACGGATTAAAAAAATTGCTAATGCCAACAGTGCTAGGATGGAAATATTTAACAAAACATACAAAGTATCTGATACGTCTCAGCCCTTCTCATTAAATGTGCGTAATTAGAACGCTTGTAATTTGCCACCTTGTCGATCAGGGCTACAACAACAATTACATCGCATGCTTGTGGAGAAATGCGCACAATCGTATTGTTACTGAGATGTCACCAACAAACTGCGGATGGAAAAATTTGGATGGAAAATTAGAGCCGACTTGGTTCGTAGGAAACCAACTTCCTGAAGCATACGAATATATCGTCGTAACACCGGACATTTTAGAAGATACTATTGATTCAGGTGCGTTTCTTTTTCAATACTATAATATCATAAAATAAATATAAGCTTCTGAAATATCATAACCATTCTTGCTTACAAAAACACGAGATGACGTGGAAGTTGAAAGATTAGAAACCAACTTCGAAGACGAATCCAGTGAGGATGAAGATTAAAATACTTGTTGTTAATATTTTGTTTTTCTACTTTTATATCAATAAATGATTGAATTTTCTAGATATACATATATATATATATATATATATATATATATATATATATATATATATATATATATATATATATATATATATATATATATATATATATATATATATACATATATATATATATATATATATATATATATACATATATATATATATATATATATATATATATATATATATATATATATATATATATATATATATATATATATATATATATATATATATATATATATATATATATATATATATATATATATATATATATATATATATATGTGTGTATATATATAAACGAAAATTTTTTTTTTTTCAAATTGTCAGATTAACAATATCCCTCCATGTAATTGTCAGATTATCATTTACGACAACTAAGACATCAAGTTGAACCCTCTGTATAAAAATCTGACGCGCTCGAGCATTTCAAGGACACATTTTTTTTTTTACATTTTTGGACTTTGGTCACGTCCAAATCGTCAGTCATTTAAATAGGACACTTTCTCGAGTTCACTTAATATTCCCTCTGAATATCTGACGCGCTCGAATAATTTTTTTGTTTTTGTTTAGCGCTTTTTACGGCCGTCCCCCACTAGTTAATCGTCAGATTAATATCTATCGGTTATCAGAAACACAAGGCGCGTATACACTATGAATGTCTGACGCGCTCGAGTATTTCCATGTGATTGTTTTTTTTTACATTTTTGAAAATTTTTACACGTTCTCTCCCCCCCACTAACATGGAAAACTTAACATAAACTTTTTTTCACTTTAGAACCTGATCTTCACAATCCAATAGGTCCCTATGACGCTTTAGTAACTGCAAATTTAGCATCCCGAGCTCCCCTACTATAACTTTTTTTTCACAAAATTGAAAATGACTTCGGTAATTAAATACCTAACCTAAATTTCGATCGTATAATCTAATTACCAGATACCATTTACATTTTCCACATCATGTCAACAAGGCTGGAAAAAGACAGCTCACAAATCAATTCAGCATTTGTTTGGTATCATTAGATCCTCTCGAAAGGTGCGTAATTGACGGAAATTGCACAACATAGTCCATGTATTTCATTTGATTCGTGCATGTTCTTTAACCTGGTTGCCTAAATACCTGATTAGCACTCTAATCGCAGGCCTTTGAAATTGACATGTAAATAAAGCTCTGTAGACGGGGCATACTAGTCTGTTTTGTAGGAATTTTCGTTCGTTGCATTGTTCAAAGTATTTTAATCGTCGCAGGAATGAGATAGATGGTGATTTAATTAGTTCAATTAATTGGCTTAGATTGGTAATGCAAAGTATGCTTGGAATGCATCAGAGTAGAAAACTGGAAAGAGGTAGCAGAATCAAAAATATATGTATACGTGTTAGGTTGTAGACGTATTCTCTGATATTAAGCAAAAAGCATGTGAATGCAAGCTTATTTGAAGCTAACGTATCTTCTTGACTTTGTATTAGGTAGATAACGTGAGTATTCCTCAGCTTTTTAAAAATCTGTATGTATTTGGTATTTCTATTTAAAACATCATCAAAGCCACTAAAATTACTCAAACAAGTACTAAAAATAAAGCAAAGTTAATACTTAAAATACTGTCCACTAAGTTTGTCAGTGTAGCGCACAACGTGTCCGCTTATACGTAGTATCATAGATTTGTCGGCGCCAATAGGATGAAACTGATTGCAAGTCTAGTTGATGTCTTTTCACGAAAATGTAGAGTTTAAGTGATGGAAGGGATGTGTTAATGCTATATTATTTTGTTCAAATAAATTTGTAGAGACGAAATTAATATGTTCTACTTTTTCAACACACATTAATATATATACTTCTTAGATAGATATACTTCGTTACATCAAAACTTATATCAATTAGACCATAAAGATCGAAAATTTAAATCATATAAATTTCTGTAGGCATACCGCATGTTTCTACCAGTCCATTTCAAAATAAAATTTAATAAAACATTTTTTTTTATCTATAACTTAATAAACTACTTTTTATTTCACCTTCGTTTCAATACAGATGCAGGAGAAAGTTTTTCTGCTAAGAAGTCATATTTTCAAGCTTATTGCTTTTTATAATGTTTATTAGTCAAATGATGCGTCATAAAAACAAATTAGCTCCATAAAATACCAGTGGCGTGGCGTTCATGGAAGCAAGGGAAGCATTGCTTCCCTTACATTTTACTGATATATATTTTAAATTAATTTATTTAAAGATCACGAGAAAAATCATGGACAGGAATTTTCTAAATAAATTTTCCCAAAAACTCATAATGAACATCTTGCACGGCTAAGGTGGTAACACCAATAAAAATATTGAGAGAACAAGACGGGTGGAAGCAACTAAAAATTGCTTCTACGAGCATTCATTTCACTTCATGTAGACTGCATTGTGACGTCATTCAAAAAAATATGCTTGTACTGGCTGTTTGGAAGCAATGCAGAAATTGCTTCTTAGGGGAAATTCTCGTCTCAAGTGAGAAACTGAGAGAGAAGGCGCGTACGTATGGTTGCTGTGGAACTTATTGTGACGTTCCCCATATAATTTACTTGTGCGTGTTTTTTTTTTGAATGAGAATGTTTGCTGTAGTACCTACACACTATGTGAATTTTTGAATGAATTTGAACTACGAGATGTTTTAAGGGTTGCCAGAGACTGCTTGAATGTAGTTCGGTAGTGAAATTTGTGCTATATTTTACATATCAATTTGGTGAAGGTATTTTTAATTGGTGAAGGTAATTATTTCACCAATAGTTTAGAGTATTGTTGTAATTAAATTGATTTGAATTGCTAAGAATTGAGTGCGTAGAATTACTTTCTGGAGTCGCATGATTTTTTAATTTTATACTTAAAATAGTGAGAGTGCAATCAAAAGGTTAATGTATTTATTTGTTCCGTAAATAGCATGGATTATAATCGCATAATTAGTGACCTTTTTAAATTTCTTTTTGGATCTCGTTCTTTTGCGGATAAAAAGGAACTCATTGTTTTTTACTCTAATGTAAATTCACAGAGAAAATATTTTTGAATATTTTATCAACAATAAATCAGAAAATAGTTTAAAACAATTTTATAAATCAGTTTTTTTAGTTATAACATTGCAAGTAATGAATGCAAAAGAGAATGTTACAAGAGCGCCCGCAGAGCGCAGTTTTTCTTCCTTAAAAAGGATTAAAACTTATCTCAGGAATAGGACAGATGAACAGTGACTAAGTGACTTGGCAATACTTTCCATAGAATAGGTTTTCTTAAAATAATGTTTGAGCAAGTAAAGTTTTCAAGACGTCATCGATGAGTTTACAAAAAAAACAAAGGCAAATTGCATTAAATTTAAAATAGAAGTATGCATGAATTTTCTTTCCAAATTTGATTTATAATAGATTTTTTTTTCAGCCGTCACTTCATTTCTTTTAAATTTACTAGATTTTTTTTTTAAATATAAATATATGTGTTATTCGTCGTGGGAATGTTGTTACTTTACTGTTATTTTTTATAAGTACTAGAATATTGAAATTTTCTTTATACGTATAAACATTTAATTTGCATAATTACTGTGGTTGTTATTGTTGCCGTAGCTATATTTCCAATGCTTTATTTACATAGCTTGCTGTTGCAACATCGGTAATTTATATGTTTGCCAATATTTAATTTTTGCAAATATATATTTAATGAAAAAATAATTATATATTGGTAGCATGCGAATTAGTACTGATAACAATACAGTATAAGTACTCTCACGTCCATGCTCGTAATTCATGGAAGCTTTTGTATTTGCAATGTTAAAAGTAGCTAACAAGAGGGGTTCCATTAATACGTAACAAATTTGAAGAAAACATAGCCAAAGTCAGTCATCGAAATGAACTAATTGCTTCCCTAAGGTAAACTATCACGCCACGCCACTGTAAAATACATTGATTTAAAAGCTTATTAAAAAACAATATGAAGGAAGCGGCCCTTTTTCTTTTTGGAAGCTAGAAAACAAGAAGGGTCGAAAATTTCAGTAAGGTTTTTTTCGGGCCAGGAGCCAGCATTTGAGTCGACGGAATCGAAAAAATTTATAAGTTCATTGTAAATGGCGTCATTATATCAATTGTATTAAATTTAAATTATTTAATAACGATTTTTTCAGTTCATATATATCTATGTTTTATAATAGTTCACTATTCTGTTAAGTTGTGTTTTAGAAAAATGCAATTATACTGTACATCGAGTAGTGAGTAAGTGAGCCATCATACAATAAAGTCGTCATATAGTAAAACTACAAGAGCCTAGACAGATAGGCACTTAAATTACTAATTTACTTATGATCATTTATACCTAAATTAATGATTTTAAAGTTGCTGAAACAGTTCTTGCGTAAATGATGAATACTATCACTGACTGTTTATCACTCAAAGCAAATAGTTTTTGCGAAATGGAGAAATTGAAAGTGTTTTAAGTGTATGTTACCTCCTTTGGGTTCTAATTAATGAAATTGGAGTACGAACCGCGCAAGAACTACATTCAAATTCTTGAAGTATTTGGAATTCTTCATCTTCTTTACAAGGTGATTATGTACTATATTGGGCAACTCTACTTAAGCTAAGAATAAATGACCAAAGTTTGATGATTTGGTCATTTAGTGGTAATTAGTTCAAATCAAAATATGACACACATCACTCAAATGGTCATTTACGACAAATTACCATTTAGGCTGCGCTGTCTGCCTAGGCTCTTATAGTAGTAGTCAAAAAGAGAAAAACGAATTCGTCCGGATTCAAAAAATTAGGAAAACACGTTCGTGCAACCAAAAACCTAAGTGTTCCTGTTTATCATATTCCGGCTATTTATATATATTATATTGTATTATGTAATTATATATATATATATTGTATTATGTAATTATAGATATATTGTATTATGTAATTATATCTCAAGACTAGCACTACACTAGGACACAATCTTAAGGCTAGTATTATATATAAAACTAATAACACACTACCACATAATGCGTATTTACAGGGTGGCGCAAAATTAATCATCCAATTTTGTTTTTGAATAACTTTTTTACTAAATAAAAAAAAATGATTCCGAGTGATTGGAAATCTTTCACCCCGATTGTGAATGTCACGTCACGCCGACGTCGATTTACTGTCGACACAGGAAAAAGCGATTGTGGATGTCGATCTACATTTACAGTTGTCACGTCGATCGACAGTTTTTGTCGATCAATGCAGAGTCCGTGACACAAGGAGGAAAGCGAAATATGTATGTCGGAGATTTGAAAAAAGGACGACTGTCATTCTTTTAGAATCTCATGTTTTGAAAGGTAATGGTACGGGTACGGGCGGTAGTAATTAATTTGCAATCATCAATCGTCACAAAAGAGGTTAAAAGAAAAGAAACTGTCGCGAAACGTCACGAAGCGGTGACAATGTAAGTATGGATTTTAGTTAAATGTATCTTGTGTATTATTTTGTTTGTCAATTTAGGACAAAGCTCACAACCAAAGGGCAATTTGAGGAACTAGTTGATCTGATGGATAAGAATGAAGATATTGAAGAATGAAGAATATTGAATGAAGATATAAAAAAGTGGTGCTGATAGGGTATGTAAAGGAGAACTGGGAAGAATATGTCACGCATTTAAATGCGTTAGGATCTCCATCACGAGATACTAGTGGCTGGATGAAGGTATCACAATTCTATTAAAAACATTTAAATTCATCAAAAAAAAAATCATTTGACTATTATTTTAAGTATAGACTGACTTCAAGTTTAAGGTGAGGAAGAAGCTTTCAGTAAAATCAACTGGTGGTGGACCGAATAAATTGCATTTATTCACTGCTTTAGAAGACAGAGTGCTATCCATCTTAAGTTTGGACGTAGCGTTCAATCCTCTTGGTTGCAACTTTGGATTTAAGGACTCCATTTTGTCAAACCTTGGAAAATTCATTGTTCGGAGACTGGGTTTCAGCACCAACGTCGGAACTTACTTGCAATGACGAGAATGCAGGAATTTCTCGAAGATAGCGTATAGTTCGGATTAAAACAGGTTTGACGGCAAATAGGCGCATTCAGCTCCTGGAAAAACATCTGGCTTTACAGCAGCAAATAAATGCCAAAACAAAAGAAACTGCACGGTATACCAAAAACACTTATTTATTAAAAAATAAAACAACCAAAGATCAGCAGTGAAAATTTTAGATTAAAGCGAGAAAAGTACAAATTTTAAAATAAACATTTATTGGAGAAGGAAAGAGTTTTAGTGGAAAAATTAAAACTGAAACGAAGTTTATTAGAAATAAAAAAGTCTCTGCTCAAACTTAAGCTTGAGTCTACATAAGATCGATATGTTTTCAACTATCATATATATGTTAAAATAAGTGCCTACTATTTTAGTTATGCATGTTTTGTTATTTTCATTTTTCAAAATTAATATATCATACAATTACTTAAGACACAAAGTCTGATATTATGTTTTAAAAAAATAAAGATTTTTCCAAGTGTAATACCTCATTGTTTATTTAAATTGGATAGTTAAATGAATGCATTGATTTTGCAGAGTCGCACGAATATTTGTAACTTTTGAGTATAAATTGGGCAAATGATTTACTTTTCTTTACTTTTACTTCTCTTGCATCGCAAGCATCCGTTGTACAATTAGTAAAAAAGAGTTTAACCGTGTTGCTATTTTTTATTACTCATTATAATGTTTGCAAAATTCTTTCTCTTACAGAAACGGCATTTAAATCATCTTCCATATCAATAGCGTTATTAACCATTTATAATCACTGCTTTTTCCTCACTTTCCTCCGAACTAAAACTAAATGGTCTAACAAACTCATTTCGTTTACTAAATAAAAAACTTCTTCCACTTAGGAAAAATCAGGAAAAATACAGTCACAATTGTAAAAGAACTCATTTACATGAGCATCTATTCACAATTTACTCCCCATACATTGCCATCAATGTGGCAATCCTACGGAGTCACGTCAATGCAGTTACACAATCGGGATTTTCAATCGACGTGACGTGACGGTCGTTGTCACGACATCCGCAATACGGGTGTTTATTTATCTTTATTTTTTTTGTTAGGTTCACAAAAATCAAACATGGTTCACGCACGACGCTATTTGCAAAAATTATAACATTTTCCGATAGGGTGATTAATTTTGCGCCAGGTGATTAATTTTGGGCCAGCCTGTATTTATTTGCACATAAAATAGAGTCAGGTGTTTACCCTATTTGCATATATCCATAAAAATGTCGACCGAGCATTATCAAGCAGACGCGAATTTGAAAAACACGAAAGAAAGCTTCAAAATGAAAGGATTTGCCTGTGCAATTCTACCACTTCAAAAACAAATATCAAATAGTGCGGCAGAATTATCCAAAACATAGCTATCAAAAAGAGCATATTTTTAACTTGAACACAGTGAAATAATGAAATTCTGCAAGAATATTTACCGTCTCTAAAACTGATGTGCATTTTCGTGCGTGGACATAGGAAATATAATAACAAAGTCAAAGAGAAAGTGAAAGAAGTGCAAGAATTGTTAATATTGATGAAATAATTAATATTACAAAATAATGTATATTAAAAATTTACTAATTATTAGAAATTCGCAAAACAATCATGATGCACATTTTATCAACTATTATATGCAAAATCAAAGCGCCGCTAATTATTAGACATATTCGAATAACTAAAATAAAAGGAATCTTTAAAATTTCAATTTGATTATGTATCAAATTTACGAATTTTTCGCAATTTTTTCTATAAAGCGAGGACTATATTTTGTAATGATCGAAGACACTTTGCGAAGTTACGCGTATTAAAAATTTGTTAAAAATTTGGTTGCTACTTTTAGGTGTATTACTTTCGTATAGGTTGAAATTTCCAAACCTAACCATTCTCATAACCCAGTTAAATACGATTCTATTTGTTTTATACACTCATCCTTTTCGGAATATTTTTTTTGCACAGAAATACAGGTTTGCTAAGAAATACACTAAAACGGGATAAAAATGGGATAAATTAAGAAGATCAAAGATAGCTTGTACCAAATAAAAAAACCGCACAATTCATGTCGAATCCACTCTGTAAAGAAAAATCCAGTGAAATTTCGTGCTGATATTTATTATACTAACTTTCTCTGAAACTCAGTAAAAGTCCAAGTACTAGTTATAACGAATACCTCGCATCAGTTAGCAAAAAAGAACGTTCTCCAGTAAATTTAAATCAGCTACATGGTATTTCTTCGTAATTAGTAGTCCTCTAGTGCGACCAAAATTCAAAGTACCCAGCAATTATCTTGCGATCGTACAAGAACATTCTTTCACCCAGGACTTCACAGTGTTTCTTAAGTGTTTTTGTCTTTCAAGTAGCTTCAGTTTAACTGAACTTAGCGTAGTGCCAATCAGGATACGGCGGAACACCTCCGGCAATGCATTAGGCCTGGTGACTTGAATGGCTCAATAGAGTAAACGATCCGTCTTATGTGTGTAACTGTAATCAGGGAGATATTTTTCCATTTGCTGGAAAGTGAGTGTCTATCAACACATTAAGCATTTTGACCAACTACTATCCGACTTTTGTATACAACCTAAAGTAATAGTATTTAAACGAAGAAGTTTGAAGAGGCCACTGGTTTCATTAGTGCCTTCAATATTAACACCAACATGTTTCAAGTTTGGTCAAAGCTGACCCAGTGTTTGCTTAAAGCAAATTATTTCAGCCCACTTAAATCGTTTTTTGCGCCAACATTGTCCAGAGAGGTGATATTTATGCTTTTACTATTATCGATTACTGTCCTCGCAAAATTTTCTTTGTCGATGTCACTAAGTTATTTTAGTTGGAGCAACCTCACGTTTTTCAGGCTCCCGCTGGCATGGCTAATTTTTGTTTCTGAGCAGCCAGTGCGTCAGTATTATGTTAGGCTGGACATTGTTCCGGAAAGAAGAAAAAGTGTTCGCTTTCAAATTACCTTAAAGTCTAAAACGCATTTTTTCAATTTCTGCACGTCTGATCATATTTAGACAGATAAAGCTAGCCTGAAAAGGAGATGGCATCTGAAGAGCCTGCAGCAGGTTTGTGACCAGCTCAGTTCCCGTTATTCGTAGCCTCAGTTCCTCTTGACGCCAATGCTCAGCTTTGTTGTTTTGGTACCGCAAGGGATTGAAACAACGAAAGCAGTTGTTTTACTTGGGGTCTGTGGAGGATACCCTCTCTGAAGAAAAATTATCAAACGTCGATTATTCAGCTCATTTCCAAAAGCGTTTGCATTTTTAAGCTGTTTTCTTTCATGCCATCAACTTTTCCTATGCAATTGAATCCAAAATAATCAATACAAAATTTTCTCTTTCAAAGAATCAATGCGAAATTTGCAGAACTATTTAAGATTCGTTTTGAGGTTTTCCCTCCGAGAAAAAAAGCTGCTCAAAATTTCATATCTGAGGATCAGTTTATCCAAAGCATTGAAAATCTTTTTCAGGGACCAGACAGTGTTCGAGAGCTAGATAAAATATTGATCACGCAAATTTTCGTTACAAAAATACATTCCGAAAATAAATAGCACATACGAGTATATTTGTGAAGATTGCTATATTTTAACCCGTAGTTTTGAAACAGGTATTTACAATCAAAAACAAACACTTGTGGTAATAAATCCATTCATCGAAAAAAATAACGTATTTAGTTTAAACAACGGATTGATTGTCAAAAAGTGTTATTAAAACTAGCTTCTATTGTTCAGGCACAAAATATTAACTGAAAAGTATGTTACTGAAAGGAACCGTAAAACAACGTAAAAGTTAAATTTGTCGTTTTTGAAATTTCGATGCAGTTTCACGATCAGTTAAATGTTGAATATTATTTTCTCCTTTGCAACACTCTTAAGATACGCTGCGGCTGGGGGCTGAAACTTAAAACTTGAACTGAATCTAATTCAATTTTGAAATGAGCAAGAGTATTCCCATGTAGCTGCTGCAATAGAATGCTAAATCTGAAAGCTGTAGCTAAAATTGAGTGTGTTTATGCCGTAGCTAAATTAGTGAGCTCTGCTTATTTAGCACCGGTATAAACCACTTTTAAATTAGCAGAGCTTGCTATTTTGGCTACGCTACTTTAGCGCTGCTAAAATTTGGCGCGGTTATAAGTGTGAAGGTAGCAGTGGTATAAACACTAGAACAGTCATAAATAGGATTTCTAGTTTCGAGTGACAATCGCAATCTGGAAGCCTTGGTGAAAGGGTGTTTTTGTTCTTATATTGAGCTCCTTTCAGATATTACGCCATTTTTGCTTTGGTGTAAACGCTACTACTATAGCAGCGCCAGTTTGGCAGCGCTATTTTAGCTACGGCATAACCAGGGCCATTGAAACTTCTGTCAAACTGAGTTTTCAGAAACTAAAAGTGAGGAATTTTTCAGTTTTCATTATTTTCAGTTTTAGTTTTGGCGTTTTGGAGTTTATGTCTTAGCCTGTACTATTTCTTTAGTATATTTTTCTAATTTGTTGACAGAAATTAATATTAGAAATGCCAAACACTCAAGAAAATATTTTGATAGCATTTTATAGGTTATATGTATGTATATCTGAACGTTTTAGATTAAGCAACCAGCGGCAGCATTTTTGTGCTAAACTAAACCAAAAATGACGCCATTAAGCTTTGCTAACCTTAAAATCGAAAGAAGTTTTAGTTTAAGTTTTCAGTTTGAGCACCCAGCCACAGCGTATCTTTAGTTTTTCCTCCTAGTGTCCGCTGGGGCTTTATAAATCTTAGCATGCATCTTTGAACCTCACTCACTGGACTTCATTGTGTCTACAGGAAAAAATCTTATTTTCTAGCAAACAAACCACAATATCGATTCGTCCTATATATTGTATATCTCTTTCAACAACAATGGCTAAAAGTTATCAAACTTGACTTATAACTACCCGTACTCTGACAATATTTAAATCAATGTGGATAGTTGCATTTACTAAGCCATTTGATCTAGAACTTCATTACCCTCCACAAACAGATTGCCCGAAACATTTTCAATAAAACACAAAATTGAATAAGCTCAGCGAGAGCCTTATTGTGCTTAAGCCAAATGGTCAATTTGCCTGGCGGTGGGAGCATCAACTAAACAAATCTGTATGTCTACGAGAGAATGTTGAGTGTGAGACCAAAACTTTACCCAACGGGAAAAGTAATGCTTCGGCATATATTCGGTAAATTTTTACCATATTGCGTGGAATCATTACCGATTCCTAACCTGTTTATTTATTTTAAGCGTTGCATGTCCTAGGCTAGATAAGGGGAAGTTTGAGCTTTCAGTTTTACAGCTTTACAAAAATAACTTTTTGGAAAGCCCGATATCGTACTCTCACATTTCCGTCATCTAGGATGAATAGGAACTGAAGCTTCGGCCGGCGGCCGATCGTACCTCTGCATGACCCGGAATCAGTGTTGTGATAGTGTGGGAATTTTCCCTTTTCATGGAAATTTTTGCTCTCTAAAACTTGAAAAAGTGTTGCTCGTAGAACAAAATCGTGGGAGAAATAGTTTAAACGAAATGAAACTCTTTCGTAAAATTTCCACCAAATATACATATATGGGAAAGAATTTTAACATTTCAGACAAAATTGATATTTCTTCATGTATTCATATATTTCAGTAAAAACCTGGAATGAAATGACAATGAAATGACGGCACTAGAAATTGAATCAAGACTAATTATCAAATTTAATTTTCTTCCTTTAGAAGCTGATTTATTTCAATTCCTTGACAGATATTGATATTTCGAAGATAATCCGCCTTCTTCTTCAGTGTCTACCATTCTAGCGCTGCACTGAGCGCAGTTTCTTGCATTCGCTCAAATTTCCAGCACCAACATGTCACCTGGCTATTCTTTTCTAGGACACTATAATATTTCAATTTGCATAATGCACAAAATCTATTTGATTAGTTTAAAAATGAACGCATTTTATATGGCGTTATAATGAAATGATTTTTCCCCGAAATGAATGTTTTTTTTCTTCGCTGTAATAAATCAAATATACATTTGTATAAATTGTATGAAACTGCTCCTTTTTTTTGCTCATGAGTATTGGCATTTGTGGGATATTGATAAATAAATATAAAACTGTGGTGAATAGCTCACATTTTGTTCATGGGAAAAACCGTGAGAATTTGTGACCTGCTCAGTGGGAAAAACAAGCATTTGCGAGGGAATTTCGGCCGTAGAAACTCACAGCACTGCTCGGAATGTGTGGTTATTGCATGCTGAGTGATTGTGACGCTCATTGGAAATTCCAATAGCGTATTCTCGCAGCTACTAGGGGGAATAGGGACTCTTGTATTAAACATTTTACTTACCTGTGATGATTTGAAATGCTCCCAGATTTTCATCTTTCCATTTGATATAACGCACTACCCATAGCCGATGTATGCTCGCAAGTTATTTTCCCCTTATTTCTGCGAGTGATGTTCATTAACCAGTCATGGACTTTTAGAAACCGCTAACAAGCAGATTACATTTTCATTACCAAGATTGTTTGCTTCATAAATTCTGTCCGGAATGCATTACAGCGATTCCCGTTGGGTATGTACATGGATGCAATACTCGCCTTTATTAATATCAACTACAAGCAAGACAACCGAAACAACAAAAACATAAAAGGCAGCAACAGCAATATTAACCAGGCAACTCGTTCGAGTCGAGTTTACTCTACTCGACCACTTCCTTGACCGCTCCTTGACAGTTCGTTCGTTTCGATCCAATATAATATTGAATTGCTCGTTTCGATAATCGAGGTAGCCAAGACCCAAGAACTTAAGTTGAGAAGTAAACAAGCTTTATTGGCTACATCGAAAGTTTACTAAACGTATTACTTCTAGGACTTCGGATATTGCAAAATCCTCATAGAAACTACGAGAAATTGTTGTTAATTAAATGTTCAGAAATGTTTCGATGGCTGAGTGTTTGGAGTGATACAGTCTTGAAAGAAGAGGATATAATGGTTGAGTAAAAGTGGTTTTTTGACGAAAGAGTGCTGTTGAAATTTTCGCTGGCCGAAATGTGAAAGAGATCGTAATACTATTATTTTCAAATTGTTAAAAAAAAACGGTTGTAATAATTCTAAAGTCTGTATGCATCAACTGGAAAATTTTGAAAAGAATGTGCCACGATAATATTGAAAATCTTGATATTGTTTCATGGCCAAAAGGACAATATTAAGTCCTATTCAACGAGTAGTTTAACGCTTGAATTTGCATCAAACAATCTATTCAACCCCATTCAGAGCATGCTTCTTGTTTTTGCAAATCCATTAAGAGCATATAAATCAGCCATTTCAATATGAAATTAATGAAACAAACCTAGAACTCATACATTACAGACAATTGACAAAATTTTATGCTCCCTATGTAAGTAAGTCAGTGGAATATTTTCGGCATAATTGATAAGAAAAAAATGAATGTCTGGATGGAATTTAATTATGAAAACAAATCTTAGCCAGTATAGGATCAGTTATTTTATTGTTGAAATGGTACGTAGCTGTCTAGATGGTTCTACCTCCTTCGTCGAATGGCTGGATCAAACAATACTGCTAAGAATATGTATGAATACAATTTCATATCATGTAAATTCATGAGTTTTTTTTTGTGATTTTACGTAAACATAATAGTTTGAATCTCTATAGATACATCGTTATTTTTATGAGAGTAAAGATGGCAGTTTCAGTCATGTTTGCCGTTTAGATAGATACTTAGCTTTGTCTGAATTTTCGAAGAATGCAAGGAATCGGACTCTGGTAATGATAATAATGCAGGATAATAACAATGCCATGATGTTCTTGACCATTTTACCTTCTCTTTTCATTAGAACAGATTCATTGCTTTATGCATAATTCTTGATGTTTCCAACATATATGGCAATCAGCAGTTTATGTTGAAATACTTTCACTTTTTGGGAATATGTTTATATTTTGAAGTGATAAAGTAAATATATTTCCAGATAAAATAATAGCATCACTAAATTACTTTTATTTTTTACTGATTTGCGAAGAAAATTAGCACTAGACTCGTTTCGCACAAAAGTCACATTTCTTTATACGAGTATATATTTATACAGTATGTAAAAAAGTTAAGGCACAAACTCTTAGTCAGAGCAAAAAATTTATTCTTAATGTAAAAACTTATTTGAATGTGAGCCGTGTGTGGGTGCTGAGTGCTTTAAAGTAGGCAAGAATTTTTTTTTCAAATTTTTATTTGTCATAACTTCTGACAGAAACATTGGATCGTCGCGAAATTTGCATAGCATATTGAAGTTGACTCAAATCCAAGTTCGGACGAGGGTCCGCACATCAAGCTTTGAGTTCACTTAGATACCTGATTTAAATTAGGCGTAAAGTGAGTCATGAAACTAATCACTCCACACTCGTATTCGCATTGATTGAAAAAAATGTAATGAAGCCATCTACCAGCTTCAACCCCTAGACTCGTACGTGGGATTACTTAACTTAACTTTATTGATGTCGACTAAAACTTAACACACATGCATTTTTAAGATTGTACGGGCAACCCTGTAGCAACCTACGGCAGGCACGTGAAAAATAATCCCTCAAATCATCGACCATCCTGAAAAATGCTCGAACTAAAGTTGTTGTACACCAAAGTCTGTATACTGTGGGAATTCCGAATAAGATCTGATGACTACAGCGGAGGTAATAGGGTAAAATGCTTTACATTATCCGATAAATTTTTTAATTATATATACTTCCACATGGTTTCATCAAACGTTTATCAGTACAAATCCTGGTCAAGACTTAGACATTCAGTGACTTTTGATTGAATCTGATTTTCAGGTCTTATGTTCTGGCGAACAGAAATGTCAATCTCTGTAAATATAAGTAACATGGCCAATAGATTTCGTTCTTATGCTGTGAGGGTTTGTGCCGATTTTTCAAAACAACAATAATATTTATTTTATATATAAATTTCGAATTCAGATAAGAGACAGTTTCAGTTTCAAAACAAATGACTAAGATTCGAAAAAATACAATGGATTCAAAAATTAGCTATAAGAGAATTAACAAAGAATACCTTTTCTTTTTCCGATATCAAACTTGAATAAAACAAAGAGTATCAGTTGAAACGCATTTTTTTACTGCAATATTTGACTTTGTACATGGACTATTTGAAGATGATATCGCGTAAATGACTGCCACGACTACTTCTCGAGGAGCAAATTCTAAAGGTCCAATTTTTGACTGGGGCCATATATCATCAATCATGCTAGCTATATTGTCTTTTAAAGCGTCGATCGTAAATGATTTGTCAGCGCAGAACAAAGAATTCACGTATTTCTACAATATGTAATCCAACCGAGTCAAATTGCATGGTCTCAGTGGCCAATGGACGGTTCCATTACTAAGGATAATGCAATTTCCGAATTTCATTTTCAATGAGTCATTGTTTGCAATCTTCTCACATCCAGACAACTCAAATTCAGGAGCAAAAGCTGGTTTATCACCGCGCTTTCCCAGTCGTTATTGATATTAACGTGCTCACTTTTTTCATCTTTGAAGGAGAATGGCCATTTGATGTTACCACCATGCACTGCGCACGTATTTGTGGATGCGACACGTATTTATCTTGCTCCAGATGTGGCGATTTCAGAGTCATGAATGAGTCTTGTCACCGAACTAGATTTTCCTGGCCAACTTCAATTTGACAACGTATATCGACTCTAAAGCTTTTTATGAGTAAAATATATCGTTGGATTAAGTCGAGGATTTTTAATTATCTCACACAAACAATTCCAGCTTATATCATTTGTACATCTATGCAATCATTTGCAGCTCTTTTGAATTAATAAAGTTTAATCAACCAGAGTACATTACGTCTCGATCCCACATTGCAAAACTTGCTAAATTATTAAAAATTTTATAGCTTCGCATAAATTATCTGTGATACTCTTTCTGAACTCAAAACTTGATTGGTCATTGTGCGAAAAAATGTCGGCTTAAGACATGATGCATCTTTCTAATCTTTTATTCAAGCTAGAAGTCAGGGTAGTTGGCGGCAGTTGCTTGGTACTGGCGGATTCATTTCTTCGCAAATTGGGTCAGAAACTTATGCGAAAAAAGTTTTTCCAACAGCTAAAATTCGAATAGTTTTGTACCAAAATAAAATGTTCGAATAGGTTTGTACTTTTGTACTTGTTCTATCAAACCCATACGATTTTTTATTTTGAAGAATTAAAGAACGCATAAGAGTCTTGAAAATCCTACCACCAGAACATACTTGAACAAAAAGTATAATATTTTTTAAAAATATCATGATGTTACTGAAAAACATAAAAACATTTTTATCAATCTTTTTGTTTCAAAATTGTCAGAATTTTCGGTTAATTGGAAACAAACACTCCCTATTATTTTCAGAAGTATTAAAAAACTTCATCCTGATGTCGTTTAGTTATTTTATAAGAAAATAGAATGTTAGCAGTTTGTTTTCACAACTCTTAGAAATCTAGTATTTTTCATATTTTGATTATCTCTATTGATTTTAAGAGCATCAACAATTTTCTGTTTTTTTTTTTTTATTAAAGAATACAAAATATAGCCATATTTCACATTTATGTTCCAAATCGACCTATTTCGCAAAAGGCAAACCATAAAGCTGTTTCCATTCTATCAAAAAATTAGCTCACATATTTTATTTTCATTGTTGGGATGGTACGTAAAATATGCACATTTTTTGCACCATATCTTACTCCGAACTAGATCTTGCAGGCTATAATAGAAATTAATTCGCGAATCTGCTTTACATGAATTTTCCCAACAGAGCTATAAATAATAATAATATTTTTGCACCACCTTCTATTGCGTGGTAAGAAAAAAACAACAATATTTATTCTTACTTCTACAATGGTTCTTCTTGAAGTTGCAATTTAAATTTCAAACAACATTACCATACTTGAAGTTCGCAACGATATACATAAAAAAAAACAAATATTTTAACTTAATATGTGGCTGAGCTCTAGAAAAAGAATCTACAATTATGAAAAACAGAATACATATCTTGAAGTTTCATTCCATCTTCACGTTGTCATTGTGAATGAAATCTTTTTTCTTCAGAGGGTCGTATGAATTAGCTTAGGCTGAATTATGGTGTTATTACCGCATCGCACCATGAGAAACATCCAAAATATCAGAGTAGCTAAAGTATCTTAACCTACAGACATTCAATTCAGGCTATACGATACACGGCACATGTATTCGCGTATTTATTATTAAGGCAATTTGAATAACATTTGTGTCAACTGTGTGAAAATTTACTACAAGTGAAGCTGTAGTTAATTTTTAATGAGACCAACAAAAACGAGCTGGTATATAAGTGGCGCTAACGGTGCAATGGTGTAAATTATCTTTAATGTGACGTTTATGAAAGTGGGTATCTTAAATTGAAGGATGGTCGTGTGTTTGACTTTTCGGTGGATATAATGGTGAAATAGAGTGGCGAATGGTGGTTTAATGAATATTTTAGGATAATTTCAAGACTTATTATATGTACATTTTCTAAGCTGAATGAAATTCGTGGTAATGTATTTTTTCTATCTTTATTTTAGGAGTATCAAAGATTGATTGGCATTTTTCTGCCACTACCGAAGTTAAATTGTTTTTCTTCATATTTTAAATTTCCTTATATTTACTGAAATTCTAAAAATATTATACTAAAATGCCTGATAATTTTCGAAAACCAATAAAAAGTATTAATAACATTCATAAATCGACTCTTGAAATCGGAGCACCTCAGCGTCGCAGCAAAAATCGTTCTATTTCACAGGTTGTCCGGCTTTAAAGGGTACTGTAGAATATGCTGGCATTTTTTTAGTGACGTATTTTGAGTATTTATTGCATATTCATAGCAATAAACTGGAATCTGTCCAACAGTAGTTCGTGCTTTTTGCCTTGATAGATCCCTATAATCCAAATGATTTTGAAAGTCTTCCAACTTAAAGTTACAGGCTTAATCTCTTAAATCTGGCGACACTTTCTAAAAAGAGAGCGATATTATCCTCATGCTTCGTCTTTGATGTCACTAGGGGTTTGGTTAACGTAGAATATCTTAGTAATAAAATCACTTTCAATAATCCTGCAAGACAAACTAGGCACACACGTCTCCTCAATGAGCATCAACATCACACTATATATGGAGACAGGGAGCCGATAAATAGATGCTGCAAAATATTTAACAATGTTTCGAACTACTATTTCTCTTCTATCTCTAAACCTTTATTCAAAAAAAAAATTATATACTGCTTTAAACTCTAATCCAAATTATTTCACTTACCATATTGAATTAACAACCAGACAATAAAGTCTGTTGACATTTAGAAATGTTATTGTAATTTAGCTTAAGGAAAACAGTTTAAATTTTTTATTGTTTTGTTACCTCGTTTGGTTAAATAAATAAATAAATAAAAATAAAGTGCAAAATATTAGCTACATACGTATGACATTATGGCTGAACATGACACCATAAAGTGCAACATTTGCGCATTCATTACATATTCTCACCATTTTCATAATTCTGGCAACCAGAAGCATAGTCAGCAAAATTAAATAGGTAAAACGATGATACGTGAGTCAGTTTTCAAGTTGCATTTTAAGATCGTTTTGTGCGGAACAAAGTACATCTAATAAGAATCTTTTGTTTTCTTTTATAAAAATACTCGGCGACACACAAAATACGGCGACTAGCTCGCCAAATTACACCCATAATTCCCTTAATGTGAATTCTGCAATCAAACCAAGGTGAAAGTTTTTCTATCTGGCAGTATGGTAAATTTATATCCATTCGCTTCAAATTTGCAATGAATGAATAAGTTGGTTTTTATTGTTTTAAATATGTTACACCTGATCCATTAATTTTAAAGCCATCGTCAATATTTCTTTTGGTAAGCAATGATTTTTCACATGTTTGTATTACTTTTAACTTTTTTCAAGCACTAAGTTTGTTGTATTTTGCACTCAAGTTTTATTTTTTGCCAGAACAAACATTGAAATATGTACATATACCATATTTATCAAATAAATTGCATTCAACCTGCTTATAATGGGGAACTATATAGTAAATGCTTAGGCAAATACTAATATAGTAGAAGTGTTTGCAAACATTTTTTTATTATTATTGCCTATCATACACTGAGTCGAAGTATTCTAGCTTTGAAGACTCCATCAAGTTATTGGAAGACCCTGTGAAGTCAAAGAGAAAAATATGTATTGAGAAGAATATATGAGAAGGACTAAGTTGATCACTACTGTTTGTAATAGATGATAATGTTAGAGCATATAGTAGTCATAAAAGGTCATCAAATCAATAAAATTTGATCGTAAACACGCGCTGACCGGATTGGTATCGATTAGGATATGTACAAGTAGGTAGTCATGTATAGACACACATGATTGAACGTGTAGATTTGTCACTCTTGGAGAGAAAGCTATTGCAATAAATATTTATTCGCAAGTCATGAAAAGTAATTTACGAATTTCATGTGTTTTAATGCTTAGACATTCGTCAACGATAGTAATAAATAGCTTTAACGAAGAGTAAATCACTTTATTGATTTTTGCAGAAACATGCAGAAAACCAAAAAAGTGAAATGAGTCAGTCGGAGACACTGGTGTCTGGCTACAATTAGCCCTTCAAAAAATAAAAGAGTAAAAAGAATCCTGTTATATTCGCCCTGGCGAACCTGTCGCCGCTCCGCAAATCGAACAGTCTTTTTGTCTTTAAGTTGTATCAGCAAAGACTTTGCCTTGGCAAACTTGTCGCCGCTACGCGAAGTTAAAACAGTCTTTTCCAACTCAACTTGTTAAAAGAAAAACATTTCTTTCGGAAAGCTTGGTCATCGCTTCTTCTTAGGCTTACCAGCAAAGACGGTTCTTTATTCATGTTAAATTGGAGCTTTTATACTAACAATTGTACAGCTAATATTTTTGAAAAATATGCGCGAATTCAAATAATGTATTGTAGTTCATGGGATTTACCACTGCGTTCAGTCAGGGCGCTCTAGTCGTTACGTGGGTGCGTGTGACATTTTGACAAGTGTCGAGACGTCAGTGTAGTGTACACAACAAAAGGTCGTCGAATCTTTACAGCATCATTCTCATCAAACTTTCAAAAGTAGAAGTCTTGAGTAGAAATCTGAAAAACCAGTTTAAAGTAGTGTTGGATTTGACGTTTAAATATGTGGATGATCAGAAATAGAAACTTAAGTAATACTACAAGTAATCTGAAAACTTTTTTTTGGAATGCTCAACCTCAAATCATTAGAGTTTTTGCCTATTTACATACAGAATACATTGATATTGCTGTACTAGCTGAAACATTTTTAAAATCTAAAAATCGATTACACGAGAATGCTTATAAAATTTACCGACGTAATCCTGTTGAAAACATGCGTGAAGGTGACGTTGCTATTATTAGAAAAAAGAATTTGTATCATAAGCAGATCAAACTGCCGAAGACTGTATGCATTGAGATTGTGTCAGTTGAGCCATAACTTTAGTCGGCACCTTTTTCTCTGGGGGCGGATGCAGCCAAGATAAAGAACGCTCGTTTAGAAATGATTTGCAGATTCTTAACAACATTACTGGTAATTTTTTGGTAGCCGGTGATTTAAATGCACGCCCTTTTGACTGGAACTGTACACGACACAATCGGTGGGGTGATATCTTGTACAGTCTATTACCATACAAAAAATTTCAAATCTTACATAGTCAATCTCCAACCTGCTTGCTAAGAAACAGACGTAATCCTACTACCTTAGATATTATTACAACAATCAATCAATAATTAACCTGAATACTTCAATTCACTAAAGTTTTAAGTACATGGTGGCGCAAAAGTTCCTGCCTTTTGTGTTTTAGTGTTTCTTCTATAAAATTTTAATGAAAAAGATGGGTTTTATATTATTGTTTTATTCCAAAGTACATACATTAGGTAACATATTATATAATTAGTATCAAGTATGTCCTTTTTTATTTTCTATAAATATTGTATGTATGTCCTATTTTTTTTTCTATAAATTTTGTCTACACATAAATTCTGGAGACACTCTAGCGAAATTGCGATCTACTCAACTTGTGTACGTCAAATCAGCTCCTGCTTATTTTTTGGTCTGGCATATCTAAAGACACTCTCCTTTAATCTGGACATTTTCAATTGGGTTTAAATCAGACGAATCAGCAGGCAAATCAATCCACACATTAAAAAAATGCTCATGAATCGACTCACAAGTCTTCAATGCTGTGTGGGCCAGGGCTCCATCTTGCATGAAAATTACTTCTTTTTCGTCCATAAATTGATGATGATGTTTAAAGCATTGTGCGAAAACAGGGAGCAATATTCTCCATTAACTGACACTCCTTGCTCAACTTTTTCCGCGACTGCCTACTTCGCCAGCTACCATAACTTTAAAGCCAAATTTTTGGGTCTGTATTGCGGGATTGCTGATTCTCACTGTCCTATTCTGTTGATTAGGTATTGGATGCATTATCATAAGCGATTCTAAAGTTTTCTAGATTCTGACAGAAATTCAACCGGCCTTGAATGCTCTTATCAGAAAGTATAGGTTTGATGTATTTTCTGCAGACTTGTTACCCCCAATAAGTGAATCGAATGTATCGCTCAACGGTTCGCCTCGAAACTTTTGTAGCAGCCTCCGGAGAGCTAAGAATTTCGTCACTGTTCGCAATCGTACTCCTGGGGTGCGTTCAATGTGCATGCTATAGCTGCTATTAGCTGCTAATTTAGCAGCTCTGGCTGTCCAATGTCACGAAATAGCTACTTTCTGATGCTTGCTATTTGACAGTCGGGCTGTCCAAGATTCCGGAATAGCTGCTAAGGTAGCAGCTATTTGCTGCTCGTAGTCTGGAGGATAGCTAGAAAGTAGCTATGGCAAAATGGCCGTGCGTGCACAGTTGACATGCAGTTTAAACGTAATTTTCAATTGGAAATTGAAATGAAAAGTTGTTTTTGCGCTTTTGTGACACAGGAGATGAGGAATAAATTTGAAAATAGTGACAGCATAAATTAAATACGGGCTTTTAAACACTTAAACTCTACTCGAGTTTTAAGTTGGCTTGTACACAGCCCAGCTCATCTTGAGTTTTTAGAAGGCGAACGTGAATCATAAAAGGCCGGGTGCACTGATTCCTGTATTATCAAATTTTCAACGATTTTTTATTGCTCTTTTTACCATATATGGAGTCAAAAGCAGGAATTAAGTGATACGTTTTAAATATGTTAGGAAAATTTTAATGGATTGTGCAGCTGTATGTTGAAAACTCCTAAATTTCATACAGTTTCCAAAGTGCAATGGAAGTATTGAACTGATCCACGAAAATGCAAAAATTACAATAAAAAAATTGAAACAAAATTATTTTTGAATTTCCTGTGTAAAGGCTGACCTTCGTAGCAGCTCTTGGCTGTCCAATGTCCATAGCTGCTTCACCTAGCTACTGCGAATTTTGACACTTGCTAAAGTGATGCTATCCTATGCTTTTGGAGCAGCTATAGCATGCACATTGAACACACCCCTGGTTTATTTGCAGCCAATACTCGAATCTTCCTTTTTGTTTTTGTGGAAAGTGATGATGGTCAGCAACTTTTTTTCATATCGTCCACGTTACACATGTCGCTGCGATTGTAGCCCAATTGACTATTTAAATTTCAGTTCGATCTGTTGAAGTTTTCCAATGTTTTTCAGGTTTTGACAAAAGGTACTTACACCTTAATTAGCAAAATCTGGTTGAATAAATTTATGTTTCAATCGTCCTTTTACTATAATGAAGATTACACCTGAAACTAATAAAAAATACCCAAGTAATAGCGGGTCTGTATATTTTACTAGTGATACATAATCTACTAGTGATATTTTACGAAACCTCTTGGAATATTGGTACCTGTTTTTGCCGACTCAGCCCAAAGTCATTATTTTGATATTACCACTAACATTTCTGCTTTATCTTTGTGCAGGAATTAATTAAAGCTGAGTAAGTTAAAGAGAAGTTAAAGAGGGTCTCAACATTTTTAAAAATAGTTTCTTCCCGATAAATTGATGCGAAGGGCAGACCAGTGATGCCAATTTAGCAACATTGATTTAGCAACGTAAATAACCTATTTAGCTAAGAAATTTTTCATTTAGCTATTGGCTACAAATTTAGCTTCTAATTCATAGATAATAAAAAAATTAAATTTTTGTTTTGGTTGCATTAATTTGGACTAGTTTATTAATATTTAAAACACTTAGTGCTTGAAAATAATTTCCTCAAATTCTAAAGTAATTGCTAATGCTTTGGGTAGTACAGTAGTACTAGTACTATGCACTATGTCTTTTGGACATAGAACAATAATAATCTTCTACGAACAGTTTTATTTCTTTTGTTCAGTGCGAAGAAAAACCGAAAGTTTTAACTCATTAAGAATAAACTAAAATAGGTAAGACAAACGAAATATGTTTAATATACATAGAATACACATTATCTGTCTAAATTTGAAGACAAGAACCGAAAAATTCAGGCGTAGACATAAAGTACCAATAAAACGTAGACAAGGTGTTCGCACAAAGCCCTAGAAGTCATTAGGAATCGTGCTCAGTAGTAAGACCAAACGTTGAAATTGTGTTAGCTATGTTTTTTTCTTTTCGTAGAATTTTTCAACACAGTGAAAAATAAAGGCTATATTTTTTCCGTTGGGAACAGCACCTGAAAAACAACATCGGCAACAAATAAAGCTACAACGTATATTTTCTTTCTGGACCGTTGCGCATTAAGATCAATTGACCATTTGAGTGAGATGTGTAAAAAACTGGCAGTTGAGCCCAAAAATTGGAGCAAGTGTGGGATTCATTGATCAAAAACCGCGCCATAGTGAAAAACCTTATGTTGCCTTACTTCAAATTGGATTTCAGATATTTATAACTCTATATTTAGTATTTTAATTGAAGAGTTTGCGGACATTTTAGTGACATTCAGTAAAAATTTATGACAATTTACTTGCTTTTGATTGAGCTTGAAAGTGAAAACTACAGCCTCAACATTACAAATATGATACGCAAGTGTTATGGTCGGAGTCAATAACGGTGTATTTCAAAATTAAGTCGCCAAAATCCTTTTTTAATATTAATAAGACCTGCTTGTCATTCCGTTCAAGTTTCAGTTTCTGCAGCTGCATGATCATTTCTTCCCCAAACGTTAGAGTTTTTACTTGCAGAAATTGATAATTGGTTCTCTAAATTCAATTGAAGATGATACGGAGTGCATAAACAAGGTGTTGGTCAATAAAGGGATCAGTATCAAAGATCATTAGCCAATAGTTAGGGTTCATCAGAAGAATGTTATTTAGCAAAAATGATTTTAAAGGAGTATAACAATTATAAAACCTATTACAACCCATTTAAAAGGATGCTTCTATCATGAATAATAAAATAGAAAGTAATTCTGTTGAGCTCACTCAGCTCTTTAACGATTTTTATACTATTTTATTCTGTTAAAATTATTAAATACTGATTATCCGATTTACATCCAATATTTTTCTATATGAATTACAAATAAAACTGTTTTCCAAAACCTTGAGTTCTTTCATTGTTGGAGTTAGCTACACTTTTTAGCTACAATGGGAATTTTTTTAGCTATTTTTGGCTATGTTTTGACCAAATCAGGGGCAGAGACTTTTGCGCCACTCTTTAGTAGAATTTTATTTACAGTATTTTTTTCTCTTGAATAAGATATATGTATAAAATATCAGCATGCAACTTTCAATACTCAGTTCACCTGTTAGTTAGGGGTATAAATGTATATCCCTCTATGGACGTTGCGCATGTTCTTTAGTATTTTTATTCAATCAATACACAATCACAAATTTTCACTTATCATCTTATTCCGACACGTGAACAGCAGCCTGATTTTCAGATAATTCAATACTATTATCAATTAACTTGCAAATACTGCTTCTTAGCTTTCGGAAACCATTTTCAGAAAGTGAAAGTCAGCATTACAAACAAAATTCAAAGTTTATGATTATTACCAGCCCCACTGGCCATATGAGCCTCCACAATGATTCGCTCTATCAAATTTATATGCAATAAAATCAACTTGTGTTCATATCAGTGTAAGAAAAACTCACTGCCGAACCACATTTAATCAGACTTCCGCAACAAAAAGCGACCTCAACGCACAAAAAGTCTGTAAGCAGAAAAGAAAATCATTTATCTTCCAATAATATCGAAAGTAAATAAAATACAACAAAATTTCGATGCACGAGCATATAAATCAGCAGAAAAGTGAAATAAAAGTGAAATGAAACTGAACTGGAAAATAAATGGCCTTTCTTGGTCTCCTTCGCTAGAACTGAGACCAGAAAGCCCCGGAAAATAAACCAAGTTGAAGTTTAAGTGAAGCAAACATAATAGAGTAAAGTTTATTGCAAGTTAAGGATTACTTGCGCCTTTTATTTTCTAAGCAAAGAGAGTATACACAAAATCAAAACGTAAAAGGACTGCTAGACATAACATAAAAAGCCTCCTACTTATGAACTCACCGATAGACATATACGAGTATATGCCGGATAACGTTCAGTTGCTTGAAGAATATTTTCGTAGGCTCGTTGTATTCGCACTTCATGTGCCGAGTGAGTGAGCCGAAAAAGTTTGCTGGAGAACAATTTTCTGAGGGATTATTCTTAGCATCCTTTTGTCGAGGATAGGCATCAAGTATTGGTGGGTAGAGTTGAATATTTTGTTTTGAAATTGTTCGTTGTTTCGTCTAAGATTTAAGTATGATTTGTTGAGAATTTATTAAGGCCATTCAGTGTTAGCTGACAGAAAAACGAAGGTGTAAGCGATGGTGAATGAGAGAGCTTTCTGCTAAGTGGTTGTTCGGGTTGAATGATGCTAAAGAAATGAGAGAATGCGATTGAGTAGGCTCTTCGGTTTTATAATAGACGTTTGCTTTCACTTAGTCCTATGAAGTTGATGAATGAGTGGGTTAATTGGCAAGTGACGAAAATAGAGATAATTTTGGAGACATGTTTAGAGATAAGTTAACATTTGCGAAGAGGCTAATAAGGCGATAAGAATTTTGTTTTGCTCTGTAAATAGTATTCGAAAGTCTGCGATTGAATAAAAAAAATATTTCGAATTTTCTCCATCCTCTATCAAGAACATAAATATTGTTTGACTGATAACGCTAAATAGGAGCCTCATCTTAGTGTTGGAGAAAGACAATATGAGGAAGAACACGAACATTCATTGGATGATGTTTTTTTTAGGGTCGCGATGATTTTTTGATTCATTCTGTTGCACCAACTCCCTAAAATGAAAAGTTTACAAAAACAAAATAACTAACAAACTATAATAAACTCTTTGACAGCTCACTTGAATAGCTAATCTCTCATTATTTTGACGCTTTATCTTTTCTTATTAACGTCACTAGTAACATCTCTCCACAAGACTAGTACTAAAATTACATTTAAAATCGAATCTAATTATGCGTACTTATATTTTTACAAAATATTTATTAAAGTATATTGAAATAGAGAATTTATACAAAACTGGAATAAATATCTTTCGTTTTTGTTTAATATTGCGTTTTTTTTTGGTAAATAAAAACCTATGGAAAGAAGAAAGACATGAGAATCCCCAAACATCTCTCAAGCTCCACTCAAATTATAGCAAATCCAAAGTGGATAAAACGTCGCCATTTGCCGTAAGAATAAAATTATGACAAACATAAATATTTATTCAAATTTAATCAAAAGAATATAATTATCAAAAAACTCAATAAATAATGAGAGTAAATCAAATTTACCACCTTTCAAGATAAAAAGATAAAAATGCTATGATGTAATTACGCAGAATTCAGTGGCAATGACATACGTATGGAGTAACTTCCCCACCTACTTTGGACAATTGAAACCCAATAAAAGGCAGAGCGAATTCTACAATCTTTCTATTGCGACTAGGACCATTCGGGCAAAAGATTCACAAGGTATGTTGCTCCGTACATGGTAGTTGTTGCCCTTATTTCTGCTCTCCCTTCTTTTCCTTTGGAATTTCGTATACGTGTGGACGCATGCCTATTCAGGCTATTTTCAGATAATATTCAATTTTCAGCTCCAATAACGTATAATAAACGCGGTTATAATTAAGACGTCCAGTGAAATTAATTAAGACTAAAACACGTGTCCAATCTTAAATTTATTAAATTGTTCAATTAGTGCTTCAGGTGTAAGTATTGTATGGTGTGTACGTAGTATGCTAAACAAGCCATCCGCATAACGTATACAAACGGTACCTTTCAGTTCGTACCATTTAAAAACTATTTTGTTGCAAAGAAGGTTCAAATACTTTGGGTAGTTCATTAAAGTTGGACTAAATAATGGACTAAATATTATGAAATTCGGAATAGTTAAAGTGAATAGTGCGTGAGTGAGTGGTGCGTTACTTTTTATACGGGGTCAAAGTTCACCAAAAGTGACCTTTTGTGAATATCTCAGTTACGGTTACATCTACAGAAAAACAATGTATGACATATTTGTAGCTTAGAAAATTTTCAACACAAATATATTAGATTTTTTTCTTGTAACCATAACCGCTTTTGAGATATATTGATCTTAACATTTGTAACTCTCAGTATCCACTTTCTCAACGGCATGATGATATTATCTGATTTCGATTGCGACTTGGAATGTTTGTGAGTTTGTTTTTCTAGTTTATATACAAGGTAAGCAATAAATTTCCTGTGGTACAAGTATCACCACGAACGGGAGATCAGCTTCTTTTCGCGGGTTATCATCATAAAGAAATCATTTATATAAATTGAAAATAACGTAATCATTACATTTCCCTACAATATCTTACGTTTCTGATGCATACATCCAATATAGTTTCAGGCTCTTGGAATGTATACAAAGGAGTATTTTTTGAACCAAGACCAGATTATGAAAATTTTGGAAATAAAACCAAATATGTAGCTAGATTTTAATCTGCTCACTGTTTTTCGGAAACTAATCCTTAGAAAAAACTGAATTCAATATCCATTTTAGGATAAGAATAGAAGTGTTGATAAATTGAAAGTACTTAAAGTTTTATACGAAAGATAATTGGTAAAATTTACTGGACGTGCGTCCAAAAATATACTCCTTGAATATAAAGGAGAAAAAAACTAACTTACTTACTTGCATCGATAATGACTTCATCAAAAGCCACACTGATGGGAGGATTTTTGGAGCTGCCATCCGAAAAAATTACCAGAACTTGGAAAAATTAACCGTTTTAGTGCTAAGCAATTTTGGCAAAAATAAATGAAAATTGCTATACACATATTGATTAATTTAGAGGAAAAAATAATGGTGTCAAATAAAACACTCTAACTTAGACAAATATCAATCAATTTTATTAATTATTTTTGCATTATAAAGATAAAATGTTTATTGTTTATTAATGTTTATTAAACATAAAATAATATCAATATTATTGTATTTTATTTCTTTTAGAAAATAAAAAATCAAAAAAAAAATAGCTCAACAATTATGTTTTGCCGCACAAATAGCGTGTAGGCCTTTCCTACAGCGTACGCAAATAAGGCGGGATCGCTTTATCCCACTCCCTCTGTTGCTACACACCTCGCACTGGCGTAAGTTACGTCCCGGTAATTTTTCCAGCGCAAATTTTTTCTTTGATGAAGATGGTTGTGTTGACACGCTATTTTTATGATTCATCCACTCCTTTTCGAGATCCTCAATAATTTTCGATGTGAATTGGAGCCGGGTCATTTTTTTTTCGGTAGTTTTGGAAACATACAAAATATAAGAGTTGAGTACCATTCTTCCAAAAATGTTGAATACTACTTTTTTCCAATATTTTAGGGTTCTTCGCTCGTTCAAATACACGTACAACATTTTGTCAGATTCGTCCACACCTCCCATGTATTTGTTGTAGTCATCAATCATGCTTGGTTTCACTTTTTCGTATTCAAAATTCTTTCTCTTTTTCTTGATCGTCACACTATTAGTATCTGCATTGGATGAAATCAATATGACTGGCTTTGGTTTGGACTTTTTGTCTCTGAATGAACACATCAAAACATTTTCATGTGCTAGGTATTTGGCTTCTCCTACGATTGCTTTCTTAGCTTCTGGAGGAATCTCTTTTCTGTTACGTCTTATTGTTCCAGTTATATATGTATTTTGTTCCAAAAGGGCTTTGGCCAATCGTAAGCTTGTGTAAAAATTATCTGTAAACAAATGATAACCTTTGTTCAGGTAATTTCCAATTGAAAGCAATTTTTGCACTACCGTAAATCCAAGACCATATTTTTCTACCGAATCTCTGTCATCTGTATTTTTAGCTCCTTTGTAGCAGAAAAAACCCAAGCAATATTTGGAAACCGAGTCGCACAGCATCCAAAATTTGATTCTCCATTTATGGTGTTTTTTGTTTGGAATATATTGTTTTATCGAAGAATGGCAGTGAGTACCAACTAACGACTCGTCGATGGATAGTTGTTGATTTGGTACATAATGCTGATGAAATACGGTATTTGCATGTTTGACAAGCACATCAAACCTGCCACATGGGTCATAATTCGGATGGCCTGGTTCAATTAATAATCTGTTATCAACCAAGTGAAAAAACTTCAAAATCAGTTGGAACCTATCCCTTGAAAACATTGTCCCAAACCATGGTATGTGTCGGGAATTTTTTATCCAATAACTACTAATTGTTGACCTTCTCGTTATTCCCATTTTGAGTATGACAGCAATAAAGGCTTTCATTTCGTATATTGTTGTCGGCGTCCACTTTTTTGCTCGAGAATTATCCGATACAGTGTGCGAGGCCAAAAACTGTGCAGCATATCGATTTGTTTCCCTTACGATGGTTTCGAGCAGTGATATGGTAAAGAATATGTTGAAATAGGTTATGGGTGTGCCATCGGGAGGAGGCGCCCGCCTAGGTCCAGGAGTCTCGAAAAAATCATTTGTTGATTTAGAAAAAAACTTTTGTCGGAGGAATTTTGGCAAAAGTTGCTGTTTCTTCTGTTTCTGTAGATGAAGAGGAGGTAGAAGACTCACTTTCAATCCTCAATCTTTTTCTTCGATGCGTTATAATACTGCTATCATCACTATTTGTATCTGTCGTTTCACTCCCCGTAGAATCACTAGGAATCGAATCAACGTTCGAAATAATAGCACGTGACATGGTTATTTTTTTAAAATAATATAAAAAAACGATAAAAGTTATTTTTAAATGTATAAGAATGCACTCTCATTACAAATTACGCGCGAGGTTAGCGTACGTGCACTCCCGCGGAGCACCGAAAACACACTGAAACTCGCAGCGCTTTTACGCTGCGCCGCAATTTTCGATACAAACGATCGCAGCGCTTTTGCGCCGCGTAGCATTCTAACGGAACTTATTTACATTGTAGATGTTTCTATGTGAATATCTATTGGTAGCATCTATTTGTACGAAAAAAAGTAAAACCGCTCAGCACTGGCAACCCTTAGCTAGCACCAAAATGATGCAAAAATCTTCGGTTTATGAGCTAGCCGTAGCTACAAGGATCGGATATCGGGTCTTCAAAAATCAGTAAAAAGAACTTGTGGTGTGGGATAAGAGGTGAAATCTGGGATACGAAAATTTGTGGAACAATATATTGAAGGTGTTTCACTTGAATACATCACAAATCGGATTCGAAGAAACTCCAGGAAACAAAACGAAGAAAAATTTGGATAAATGCTATTCAAGTATTTTTAGAATGCATATGAATCCTGTCAAATCCATTATTAAATTTAATCTACAATTATTATTTTCGTAACACATTGCAGAAATTATATAGCAAAAAACTTTTTTTTTGCATATTTTGTAATTAGTATATTGATGCTATTAACAGATCAGCCGAAAAATGATTTTTAATACACTCAAAACTAATGAACATTAATACTTTTTAAATGTTAGAGATTCAATTTTTTTTTATGTGGATATTTATAATGTTTTACCTTATATCTATTTATACATTTTATTGTTGTTTTCTTTATAAAATTTTTTTATTAAAATTAAATTTGGATTTTTATTTAATATATTAGTGTTGAAGTATTAATTTGCGATCGCTTTTTCCCTTTCGGTCTGTAATAGCATAAATAACGTATGTCGACTCTAAAGGTTTTCAAAGCGAAGAATATTTGATACGGAAATATGGATCATTTTGTGGATTAAGCCTCTGAAAGCAGTATCAAATGGATTTTTTTTAGTTAGATGGTTAAAAATTGAAATTTAACTAAGTGGTTTCGAAAGTATACACTGTTTCTCATCGGACATCAGCTCATACTACATACCTGACTGAGTTAGCCACTTGCAGTGGGAGATTACTGATTTGCATTGCTTTTCATTGCATTGGGAGAAAACCTAGGGAAAAGTGAAAGAAAATGGAAAAAGCGATTGTAGTTTGATTCCTCTATGAGAAAATATTATCGTCGGATAAAATTCGCAAATGAAAAAACTTGTTAGAGCTAGTGTTAACAAAAGTCAAAATGCTCTAAAACTGCTAGAAACACTAGTGTTCAAAGAATAATGAGAGAGTCTTCCAAATTTTGAGTCCATAATCAACTACAATTGTTTCTTATTAGAGCCAACCTGTTTTGAAAGTCTTGTACCACATTAGGCGCATGAATCTATCGAAACTCATAAGGTGAAAAAACACAATATTTACCATAGCTGGTAGTTCAATCCTAAATTTCCCACCAAATTCCTAACAATTGTGGCTTAAAACAAGTATGGATTTCATTAAAAATCGGTGACTGGATCCGAATTTATAGGGCAAAAAGCAATCTTTTTTCTTAGTGATTTTTCAGGATGGCACCACTGCTATAGGGCTGCCCACATTTCAAGATCCCTTCTATCAGATCTCAATGCAAACACAATGTAAATGCAAATGCGTTTCTGGCTTACTCGCAGATTTACTTCCTCGTCATTCCTCCAATTATTCCAATAGTATGCGTCTTTCCATCTTTGAAATCCCTACCCTCCTGTCACGCAGAGTGTATCTGGACAAATGTCTCCTGTACAAAATTATTAATGGTTCTGTTACATACATATAACCCTAGCGAGTTACGTACGACGATCTCATTAATATCCAAAAATTATTCCACACGACTATGCAAAACGCTCAGCCAAATCAGCATAATTCAATTACACGCGCAGCTACTAAAAATCCCACGTTGTATTTTCAACCCATATAAAATTTGATTACGCAGACAGACATTTGATTGGTCAGCAGATCAGCCAAATTCAATTACACGCGCAGCCAGTAAAAGTCCCACGCTGCATTTTCCACAAATATAAAATTTGATCGCGCAGACAGACATTCTGATTGGAAAGCAATTCATGCAGGGATAAAAACGGTCCCGTACGTAATACGCCCCCAGTTGATCTCCATTCATCCGCAATTGTAATTCTTCGTTCGAAAGAAAGTTATTTGAATAAAGTCGCGTAAGGCGAGTAGTTATCGATCCAAAACCGTTGTATCATTTAATAATTCGATTTTTTAATAACACACCTCCGTGTACATAAGTTGACTAGCGCGCAGTTTTCTGTTCGTGACCCGGTACGTTTTACCTAGAATTCATTTACCCTCAATGTATCCTTTGCTCGTACTCATACATATTTTTACTCTCCACTTTTGCACCTGCCTCAACAACATAATTGCTTGAATATTGATCCTCTTCCGCCTTCGTTACGCACTTTTAAAGAAAAACTAAGAACAACCGTTTTATCCTATAAAATAAATTTAAAAAAGTCGATGAATTTCAAATTTAATTTCTTTATTGAATATATGATTAGATTTAAGTAACCGTCTTATATGTACTCTGGTTAATTTGAATTGATTGTCTTTTTTCTTTCTTTATTCTTTTGTTTTTGAGGTTTTGTACCATATCTTACTTTCTTTCTTTTCTTGTGCTTTTTCTTTTATATATTAAGTTTATTCTTTGCCTATTCTCTAATTGGATGTGCATCTGTTGATTTAGACAATATAAGAAAAAAATCTGTTACTTTGATTTGGGTCTGGTTATCGGGTCGTGAGTTCCTGCGAACATAATTTTCGAGTGCTTTAGATAGAAATAATTTGGTGAAGGGTTGAAGGATTTGAAGAAATTTAATTTAACTATGTAGAAAAAATACGAAATTAATCGAAAATTTGCATTTTTCTCGGAAAATCAAAAAAAAAATTAGGAATGTTGTTGATTTGAAGGTTTTCCGTTTTGACATCTGCCATAGGCACAGGGTTGCTTGCACAATCATTGAGACCACACGTGTATTTCATGCACATCTCAATGCGTTCTGCAAATTTCGGGCCAATCTAATGATTTTCGAGGAAGTTATCGCACTTTTAAATTTTTATTGCCTACTTTTGAGGACTTAGCTATGTGGGCGCTTGGCGAGTTTGAAATTTTCGAACCAATATCATAATCAAGCTGGAAACATTATTAAATTTCACTTTCAGTGCTTGGTTTTTCCACATATTTTATTTCCACAGATACATATATAGAGGTACCTAAAAATTCGCTAAGACAACCGCCGCTGCAAACTGGTAAAGATATTCAGCTGTAAATCCAAACCGGTTTTACAACGTGACACGACTTGAATATACATACATATGTACATTTGTAAATGTAATAATGAAATTTCAGCGAAACGAATTTAATACTAATGTTCTTCGAACATTACTTCCCGCTACAAGTGATCACATTTGTTAAGTGCTTTCAATGAACTGATGTGTGATGAAAAACAGTATGGGCCCTATTCTAAGAGTCACCTCACGTGACGAATGAGATGACTCTCATGATTTCGTATTCTGAGAGTCACGTGAGATGTTGTCATTTCACCTCAAGTGACGTTTTCGATCTGTTGGCTATTCTGAGAGTCACGTGAAGTGACGAGCGTCACGTGAGGAGAAATTTTTAGTCATTCGATAATATCAAGTGACTGCGAACACAAGTGTACTAGAAATTGGGATTTTATCAAGACGAAGAAGAATTTTGACGAATTTTAGATCAATTATGGAAAAAAAGTAAGTACATTTTATGCTGAAGATAATTATATATTTTAATTTGAATCATGCGGCTAAACTCGAATACGTGTTCTACATAGTCGTTACACGATTCTGCCGATAGATGTTTGGCTAGTACGTTTGTGTTTCTGTGGCTTTGTGTTAATTTTTGGGGTGTTTTATGTTTTTGGTGGATTTCATTATGTGTCCTTTAGTGTCTCCTTGTGTATATTAATGTCTTTGTGTGTTTCGCTAAAATTTTTGGTTTTAATTATTAGGCTAAAAGTAACCAAAAAAGGGTAATTCGAATGCCTTGTTGAATTGATGGAGAATAATCCAAGCTTGGCGAAGGGGCACTTTCCAAATAACTTTCCAAACGATCGCATATATTTTAGAACTTGACATGAAAACCTGGTTCGAAAAGAAGTACACATTTTCGCACCAAATGATGAACGTCAGTATACCGCTCATAAGTTTGAATCTAATTTCACAGGTATCACAACCAGAAAGGAGGTAAAGTCCAATGTTCGCGAACCTAAGATTTGAAAAAAAAATCCAACTTACAGTAGAACGTGCATTTTTCCACACCAAATTTTACAAGATATGCGATCGTCTGAAGAGGTTACTAAGCTAAACTGGATACTACTACTATACTTATACTAGTACCATACTTTTTGTATATAGTTTTCTTATTACGTAAAAATACTCCTGAAAACCGGAATGAAACAAACATTCAAATATTCTTCATAAATCCGAAACTTTCCGTAATTACGAAATGTACATGCCCGAGTCTAACAGTCAACCCTTTATGTGCAGGCTACATGAGTCCTACCATTTATGACCCTACTCCTAATAAAACCGTTTTTCATATCCATCATTACATTTTCATCGTCCTTACATATTTAATCTTGCATATACCTGTTCTAGCATACCTGTTCCACTTGTACATATCCTTCTCGTTTTTAATTTCAGAAATCATTTGCTTACCCTTGGAAATTTCCTGTTTGCATTTTCTTGATTTCCAATTAAACTGAAATTTTGTTTAAAATATATTTTACTTCCTTCAAAATATGCCGCGCTCTAGTGATTTGAAGGGAAGGAAATATTTTTTATGCATGCCAAAACATGCGGCGCTACCAAGCCGTCCCCCATATAAGTAGAGACCGCGCATGACACTGCTTAACTTCGACGATCGGACATGAATCGGTCAATGTCAGTGTTCTATGGACGTGGTAAATTTCGATCGACGATAAATTTCAATTGAGTGATAAATTTCAAACGCTCAAGCGTTGCCATTTAAACGCAAATTCGTATTCACCTCACCTAGAGTCACGTCAGGTGACTCTCAGAATACCGATTCGTAGGGGACGTGACTTTCCAAGTGACGTGAGATCTTCTGTGAGATGACTCTCAGAATAGAGCCCTATATACTTTCGGAACCACTAACATAGTAAAATTTCGGTTTTGATTGTCTCGCAACCAAAAAACAATGCCATATTAGTGTTTTTTATGATGATACTTTGGAAGTTTTTATCTCATAGCGCTCCCCAAATTCGTTTACATTGTTTTTGCTTATGTTTTTTTTAAATTCCTTACATATTCCTAGAAAAACGTTTATTTTGCTTTTGGATTTTAGTGTAACTTTAGATCATAATGGCTTATTAAGAAAACAAAGTGGTTGAAAAAGCAGTTAAAAGTCATACTTAGTTTTGACTAATAATAATTCCTTCCTGCATTCATCCCTTCATTTCCGTATTGAGTATTGTTTGAGTGTTGTGGTGTTAGAGCACAAAGGTGATCCTCTTTTCAAAACCCCACGCCAGATTGAGCTAGTCGGCTGGAAATTATGCTCGGAAGAAAAGTTCAGGAAGCTCCTTCGATAATAAAAATGTTGCACAGATGGTGGCTCTGCAATATTAGTCAGTCAAATCACTATACCTTTGATTTCTCTTGACATTAATTTCTCCTATTCTAGTAATAAAAAAAAACGATCAACAGAATTTCCCTTTGACGTTGTTAAAATGATATAAGCTCTCAATAAACTGAAAACTCTGTTGCTCATTGATTTTCCTCCAACACAAATATGCTGATTAATTTCTTTGATGTGTTGATAATTATTCTATACACAAATGTGTTGATTGTTATGAGCTCTTCTTAAGCAAAACTGTATAAATATTAGTTACAATGAATTTTTTTTTAAATTAAATATTCAAATAAGCTGTCTCAATTCAAATGACCGTAAAATACATCTAAACTTCTTTTATTAAATATTTCCAGCACATCATGTATTCAGAAAACTTCTTCGTAATCTTAGCATGAAATTCCAATACTATCACCGCTTTATTATTAATTTCACCATTGCACTCGGTAAAATATTACTAAAACTTTGCTACAAACTCATTTTACCACCACTTAAACTACCAAAAACTTTCATCACCAGCACAATTTCCTCTACCTAGCTGTGCACCGTTCCGCATGAATTTATGCAAAAGTATCTGCCTTTCGTTCAGTTCACGTGCATACGACTACATGCATATGTATGTGCAATATATCAGTTCGACAAAATCTCAAATGATTCATTATAGAACGGAAAAGTATACATAAAATTGAGGATTTCCGTAGTTTAGTACGCGAAAACTTTTAAGGACACTTGGGAACCGAACGAGGTAGTCTAAGTCCTTAAGCTCTGTTCTGGCCCAAGCAACACTGACTGTAAAATCTACATAAAAATACTTTATTTAAGCTCCTAAAAAGAGCCAAATGACGCATTTTGCAATATTTTGAGATGTCAACTTCAACATTGCATGCCTCACCCAAGCATCGCTTTTTATTTACGGAAAAAAAATCCTGAAAATCTTCTCTACAACTTCTGAACGGGACCGCAAAATGATGATTGTTGAATAGAGCGTCTCTATCATATGCACGATGCCCAAGTTTAAACGTGCAAGAACTTAAAAGTCTTTATTGGGAGAATGATTTTGAAATATGTCTACAGAAAAAAACTTTAGTTCGAAGAAACTTCATACAGTAATATTTCCTATAAAGACGAGTTTGTTGCAAACCATTCTGCAATAGCTCATTATTGCTTCCGTTGTATGGGTTTAGTTTTTTGAAATGTTGAATACATTTTGTTGATATGAAAACATTCAAAAAAATTGATTGTTGAGTATGAAATTATTCAAAGAAAATTCTTCCGAAAAAGTAGAGAATGAAACAAAAATGGATGGAAACTTTTTGAGCTTAAAGGGACTGTAAAACTTAGGCTGCGGGTGAAGAAGGTGTAAATGTAAAACTGAAATTTTTTCTGGTCGAAATTGCATTCGAGTATAATATAAAAAGTGACGCAGCACTCGGATCGATGGTGAACCAGTACCAAGGTTCATACCAAAATTCAGCTTTCCCCTAATTTTTCCGAAGTTTCGCCTTTTTAATGTCGGATTTCACTGGGCTATTATGTGAATCACGATTCAGACTAGTAGAATAGTTTTATTTTCTGTTAATTTGCATTGGATTATACAAGGCACCATTACTCGGTTACCAGGTATATTTTGCCTTGTGTTCCATTTTCTCTCCCTGCTGTAGTATATTTTGTCCTTCAGAAATCTTCAACTAGCTACAATTTTTTGGCGGAGTTTATACTATGCATTTTCACTTAACTTAAGCTTCGGAAATATGTATGTATTTATTCCGGATCAGGACATGAATGTTTGTTACATTTGTCCCCTTGCTCTCATGCCCATATAAATCTCCAACGTCCCGATTGTACTTTCATGCTAGATTATAAGGTTTCAGAGACTAGTGAGAAAGGTCCAAAGCAGCTTCAGCATGGTTCGTTCGATGTGTTAGAAGAAAAGATGACGTAGTGAATAAAATTGCTCTGCAAAGGGTTATGGTTTCGAGTATTCTTGTAACATTTTGAGTTGTCAGCGATTTTCTTTTGTTCTTAACAAGCAAACAATTTGGCAACAAATCGTGTATATGATAGGAGTAGACATTGGACAACGTCGATGCCAGTATGTGTTGTCTGTGTAAATGATGGCATCGATGTTGTTATGAAGAGGATTGCTAGTAGCAGCAAATCATAGTTCTGCCAGATAAAAAAAAAATCCTATGCAGTATTCGTACAAAATTCCGACAGTGGAACTGACGGTATCAGCAGGAGATAACGTTCAAGCAGCATATGTGCAAGTATTTGGATTATGTCAGCGTTCTGTTCGGGACTTTCAAAGAAACTGAATAGTAAATTGTTTTTGTCGGGTCGACAAATTCCTCTCAGTTTGCCAAATTGTTTATCTACTCACTCACTACACATTCGTTTGTCGATTTAACATGGGAAAGGCTCATAGTTATGGCTTTTTAATCCGAATATTCAATTAACTGCGTGTTTTAAAATGACAGGAAATACAACACAAATTTTAGTAGTTGTCTTCAATATTATAAGATAGATAATTTGATTGCATTGGTTTTATTTAATCGCAGGAAAAGTACGTATGCTTTAACTATGTATAAGTCCCTAATCTAATGTAGCTGATTAATCATTTTGATTATTCCTTGCATTAAAAGCATTGTCATTCATTTAAGTTATTAAATATTCTACTGAATTTCAGGCTTTGTCAAATGTGAAAGTTTTTAAAATGTAGCCATATGAGCTAGCAAACTAAAGTTATATGACTTAATTGAGCAAATTAATAATATTTTTAGATAAATCTGCATAAATCACCTGTTCATACAATTTGCAATTGCCTTTGTCGGAACCGAAGAAATTTATCATAAAAAATGTTGATGAAGTTCATACCAGATGGCTCGTCAAACCTTGCGTTAAATAAGTCTTTGAATGAGAAAAGAGGTATCATTGAATTTTCTTTGAACTGTCGCTATGCAACTAATAGGAACATAACATACGAACTTTATCAAGTTTCAGTTTCCATTCCTATAAAAAATGTTGTTGTACGTGATATTGGGCCTTTCCACATTTATATTCTTGATCAAACCGGTTCCCATGAATCATGGGAAATCAATGGGCCTTTCCACACTTGTATTCTTGATTCACTCCTCAAACCAGTTTTCTGGGCAAGAGACGGAAAAATCAAGGGGAATACTCTACTTTTTGTAGGCAAGAGACGGAAGAATCAAGGGGAGCTCTCTACTTTTTGAAGAGAATTCCCCTTGGTTCTTCCGTCTCTTGTCCAGAAAACCGGTTTGAGGAGTGAATCAAGAATACAAGTGTGGAAAGGCCCATTGATTTCCCATGATTCATTAGAATCGTTTCCGTTATTATCATTAGTCATCTAAGACAAACGAAATATTGCATACGTGGTTGATAGTAAATAAAATTCTTTTAAATTTATAAATAACATACTTTTCGTTTGACCCAAATGAGAATTGAATTCTGCTGCCTACTTTGAAACTTTACGAAATTTATTGAGGTTTCACTGTGTCCAGGACGAAAATGTTTCGATGAGTTTTCAAGTGGTTTGAGCCTGTGATAGGCTTTCAAAGCTTTTCAGATTGGGAGAAATCAAGTCCTACGTAAACAATTGAATATTTTGATTTTCTCAACATGCAAAATTTAGTTGAATCAAAGTACAATCAATATACGAAATTAATTTGCAGCTACATTAAATCTTATCATACTTAATCGAGCTTTAATTGACTGATTTTCGTTTCACCGTATGAAAAACTCGCTTTGCTGTTTAGAGAATTTTTCCACCAGAATATATTTGGGCAACCGACTTGTTTACAGCTTGTAAAAGGATGTTATTTAAGCAAGAAGAAATATGAAAAGGTCCGCATCTTATGAGAAAAATAGCTGCCAAATAGAGAGAAAAATTATTTCATGAAATATGTACTCATGTGAAAAAAAACCCTAGCATATAGGAAAAAACCGCTAGGAACGCAATTAAAAAAAAAAAGGTAACGAATTGTGCAGATGATGAGTGCATAATCTACCGCACATACTCCTCATTGCAACCAACCTGTCTTCGATCCAAAGACTGTAATGAAACTCTAAGGGTAGAAAGGTTTTCATGAATACTACTCGCACGAATATAAAAAATTAGGAGAGAATATAAAAATATATAATATATACGAATATAAAAATTTTCCACTTGTCACTTATTGGCATTATCGGATGCTTACCCTTTAAACTTGGAAAGGAGCATTTCCTAAAACTTAAATTTCCTAAAACACTTGACCAGCACTGCGACCAAAACTGCATTACGCCAAATCTCTTCTGCTTTATGAATTTGATTTTTATCCAACGACTGCGTCAAAAGTTATTGGGATAGAAAGATGTTTGGCGAAAAATGACCAATATTTTGAAATTTTAAACATTGTTTACTTATTTTCTTTACAGATGTTTCGCATACGAATATCTAATAGTAGCACTGGTTGGTATGGAAATAACTAGCACCCATACCTGAATTTTATCAAATTCGCTTCACATTAAGGCCAATTCACTTTATGAATTTCGTGTTGATTCGATGAATGGATTGGAAATGAAAGAGGTACAAAGATATTTAGGGCTATCACTCAAAAACATTTTCAAATTTTCATAATATTTGTTGTTTATTGTCACCAAATCTCATTACCGTTTGAAAATTTAATGATAATTTCGCTTAATAATTACAAAAACAACCACGGCTGGCAAACACATAGTGGTTTTCAGCCAAATTCCTACCAAATTTAGGCTACCAAAATTTATTGTCGGGATTTTGCTTTTATTGCATGACTATGCTGGAACCTTTACGTCAAAAAGCTTAGTTTTTTGAGCGAATTTTCAAGAATCAAGAGATAAAACGCATTATAGCCAGCAGTTAAATCCCAATTTTTCAACCAATCTTCCATCAAATGTGGCTTAGATTAAGATACAGCAACTCTCCGAATTTCATTAAAATCAAGTGACTGGATCAGGTTTTATAGGGCCAATAGCAGCTTTTTTTGTGATTTTTCAATATGGCACCACTGTTACCGATTAGCCCACATTTCAAAATCATTTCTGCCATATTTTGTCACTACCATCAGATCAATAAGTCCTGTGAATTTGATATTGATTGGTTTATCGGGTTGTAAGTTCTCGCCTACATATATTTCGAGTGATAAAAATAGAGGTAATTTAATCGAGTTTCGAAATTTTTTTGGAGCTGTATAGAAAAACCCTGAGGCTTATCCAAAATTTGCATCTTTTACTTTAAAAATTTACAAACTTTTTAGGTGGGTTGTTAATTTGAAGGTTTTATGTTAAGGTATCTCTCATAGCTACCGAGTGATCCACACAATTATCAACAGCATCGTACAAGCATATATTTGCGCTCTTCAATGTAATCTTTTATTTTTCGTTACAACCTGATAAATCTGTGCAAAGTTGTCGCAAGTCGCAATTTTGCAAATTTTCTTTGTTAATTTTTCGGCAGTTAGCAGCTGGGTGGAGAAGACTCAGCAATTCAATTATTTTCATTACGATCATTAGTATTAGAGACTCAAAACGAATTTGCAAGCAAAAACTTTAAAGCTTCAAAATAATAATAAAAAGTATTTCGAAAAATTCAACGTGGAATATGACAATAATAAAAGTGGAAAGGATACGTAGCCCAAGAAGCAAGCACAATAATTTTTACGATAATTTTTAAGTTTCTCCTAATGCAACGAATGCAGAGAAATAAAAATAATAATGATAATAAAATAACTTTAGTTTAAAGTGCAATATCTCAACTTTCGATTTTGGGCATACCTTTAAATTTAGGTTGGTAAGAGCCAATAATACTATATAATGTATAATTTATTGTAACTTTTTACTAATTTTCGAAGAAAATTAGTATTAAACTCGTTTCGCCGAAAATTCATATATCTTTATATATATATATATATATATATATATATATATATATATATATATATATATATATATATATATATATATATATATATATATATATATATATATATATATATATATATATATATATATATATATATATATATATATATATATATATATATATATATTTATTTATTTATTTATTTATTTATTGAATAATTTACGGAACAATGTTCCATTACATTAGTGTAGTAACACATTATTTTATCATAATTCTATCCTTAATATTTAGCTTAATTCTATGCCTCAAGTTATATCCGAGCCACAGCTGAAATAGTGTTTAAAAGTTTACATTCGAAAAATTGCACACTATATATTTAATGCGGGCCAAATCATCATTAAAAATATCGGCTCGACGAGATATATTATTACCAAGACGTTTTAGTCTCTCAACGGGGGAATGCATTAGGTAATTTACCCTATAGTTTTGTAGCATAAATATGTCATTGCACCTCGTGGTTCTAGAAGGGACTCTTAGCGAAAATTCACCTAGGAGAGAGGGTACATCGAGATTCCCATTAACAATGTTGAATAAAAAAGTTGCGTCAAAACATATACGTCTATCTGCTAGAGATCTGATGTGTAGTAAATCCATTATGTTGCGATAATTCAATTGATTGCGACTAATGCGCAGTTTATAACCCACGTACCTCAGAAATTTATTCTGGATTTTTTCCAAAGCCTCCGAATGGGCTCCGTAATAAGGATTCCAGAGAACACAGGCATAATCAAGTTTACTTCTTACTAATGATGTATATAACATTTTCAGTGCATTTACGTTAAAAAATTCGCTTGTACTTCTTATCACAAAACCAAGCATTCTGCGCGATTCATCTGCGATATTTCTAATGTGAGCTATAAAATTCAAGGATGGGTCAAAAGTGATGCCTAAATCTTTAACGGAATCAACGACTCTTATGGGATCATTGCCTAGCATGTATACATGATTAAAATTGTACGTTGTCCTATTGAAAACCATTAGCTGACATTTAGAAGCATTTAAATCGAGACAATTATTAAGACAGTAATTAAAAAAGTTATCCAAGTTGGATTGTAATACCGAAATATCTGCCATTGACGCGATAGAATGAAAAATTTTGCAGTCGTCAGCGAATAAGAGATACTGAACATCATTGAATATTGTACTTATGTCATTTATGAATATAAGAAAGAGCAGCGGACCCAGATGTGACCCTTGGGGAACACCAGATGTAGGAGTAAATGGTAAGGAAAAGTGACCATCAAAATTTACTATAAGACATCGATCACGAATGTAATCAGAAAGCCATTCGAATAGTTTCCCATCAATACCGATTAGTTTGAGTTTTTTCTCCAATATACTGAAGTTGATCCGGTCAAATGCCTTGCTGAAATCCGTGTATATAGTATGAACCTGTTGTGACAATGCAAAGGACTGAGCAATAAAATTATGATAAGTAATTAGATTAGTGGTTGTTGACTTTCCAGCACAGAAACCATGTTGGTTATCTATAATTAGAGGCCTGATGGAAGGTGTTAGATAGTCCGTAATTAAGCTTTCGAATATTTTCGGTATAACGGATAAAATAGAAATGGGACGATAGTTACTAACATCTGATTTGTCCCCAGACTTGAATACTGGAATTACATGAGAGCTCTTCCAAATTTTTGGAAAAATTCCCAGGGCTAATGAGTGATTAAAAATAAATAGTAGAGGGGCTAAAAGTGATTCCGCGCATTTTTGAACAAATACCGGCGGCAGACCGTCAGGCCCACCACATTTACTTACATCAACAGACAGTAACTTCTTTAATAGCAATTCGGGGCATATAATATGGCAATTGAGATTAAGATGGGTTAAGGAAACCGGAGGATCAAAAGAACTGGTTTTGGTTGAGAAGGCTTTGGAAAAACTCTCTGCGAACATATTCGATATGGTGGACTTGTCGGAGCTGAAATGATTTTCCAAGTGCATCATCGGGGGGTATGATTTATCAAGTCTTTCCTTGCTAATGTAACTAAAGAAATGCTTAGTGTTGCACGTAATGTTTGATTCTAATTTACGTAAGTACTTATAACGGTCTAATTTAATTTTCCGTTTACATTCACTTCTAAGACTATCAAATTCTCTATAATCAGCTAATAGGCCTGTTGACTTATATTTACAGTGTGCAATTTTTTTCAGTTTAACATGCTTTTTTAAATCATACGAAAACCATTCGGGAAAATTATCACTAGTTATAACTGCAGTCGGGACATATCTTTCTATCAATCCGTTGGTAATATTGTAAAATGTTCTAACAGTTTGTTCAAGAGACATGTTATTGAATTCATTCTTCCAGTCAATGCAAGATAAAGCGCGATTAAGTTCAACATAATTTGCTTTCTTAAAATTGTATATACGTTTAGATGAAACATTGGTAATATACGAACCACTCACAGACAAGGCAATATTGATATCTAAGACTGGGTGGTATGAATCTACAGGTACTAATGAAAAGTTACTCCGACTTACAGCTATGTTGTTACAATTTGACAGAACCAGGTCAAGATTTCTATTCATAAAGTTTTTAACGGAATTAAATTGATTCAGGTCGAGGTAAGAAAAAGATTCCGTAACTAATGTACTACTAGGACTGTTATAGTAAGCTGGCCACGCGTTAGCTTGCCAGTTCACCATAGGCAAATTATAATCGCCAGTAATGACTAATTGTGAATTTGGGTATGTTTTGGTTAAATTTAGTAAATCTTCGGCGTGACAACGATATATATTCGAATCTGCATCAGGCGGTATGTAAACTGCCGATATTATTAATTTGTAGTTATTAACTTGTAGCAAAACAAAGAGCTGCTCGATGTTATGGTGAAGGCAAGACAGTCTTTTGGATATAAATGAATCTCTGACAGCAATTAATACTCCGCCACCTCGTACCTTGCTTGATGTTGAAGAGTCCCGATCGCACCGGTAAATATTATATTTTGAGAAGCCAAGTTCTTGTGAAAAATGGTGCTTCGATAACCAGGTCTCGGTAAAAACGTATACATCGTAGTTTGAGATTAACAGAGCATCACGTAGATCATTGAGCTTCGATGATATGCCACGAGTGTTTTGGTAATAGATGGAAATATTTAATTTTAGTTTTTTGCCCGTGAGTGTATTATAGCTGGTATTCCATATCGATATTTAATTGTTGCACCTGGGTCCAACTTTTGTACTTCAGCAAGCTCATCGCGTAAGTTTTTCATGTACTTTCTTTGATTTTCAGAAGAATCCTGAGTAATATTTATTTTTTTATTGGTTAAGTACTGCCGATGTACGGTTTCACGTTTTTTTCGCAAAATATTTATAGCAATCTCAGAGCTATGAGTTATTAATTTTATCGGGCGAAACGTTTGCGTTGTCTGCTTCCCAAGTCTTATTACTTTTACGTCAGATGCGGTAAGTGCTGGGCAGTCTGATATTTTATTGACCACTTCCAGCGAATTAGAAATGTCACCTTGCCTATCCGATTCAGGAATGCCATGTATGATAATATTTGTTGATCTCCTTTTACGATCTTCCATTTCGCTTATGATAGCTTCGATGCTAGGTGAGAGAGAATGCGAAGACTTTAACTCGGCGATGTCGGATTTTAATTTGTCAACTTCATTCTTGAGGCGATTTACCAGATCGTGAAGATCATCAAGTCGTGCCTTTTCCTTCACACAGAGTGTACATACGAAGTACGCTTTACGGGACGTCGATTTCAGTGCTAAAATTGACGTGCGCGAAAGCTCAGCACAGACTGCATGCTGAGGTCGCTTGCACTTTTCGCAGGTGAAAACTTCTTCGCTTGATTTAGCGTCTTTGTCACACACTGAACATGAGTTCCAGAACACGACTGACATTCTGAACGCAAATCACTATGCAGCCCGACCAACAAGTTTGACACTCAAATAACTGTGATTCAGCTAAGTTGTATTTTACTATTTCGCCAATTTATTTTACTGATGTGACAAACAACAATTTAACTTGCGGTATAGAATCAAAACTAATAGAAATTGCGAAAGACTTAAAACTTGTTTAGTTGAAGCTGTTGTGTTATATTTTCGGATGAATTAGTTCCAAAATAATGCGAAAAATTACAGAAGAGCAAATTTAAGCAGCCGCTTCAACTTGACACTTGCACACTCCACTGCTGGAATAGAATTAAATATATATATATATATATATATATATATATATATATATATATATATATATATATATATATATATATATATATATATATATATATATATATATATATATATATATATATATATATATATATATATATATATATATATATATATATATATATATATATATATATATATATATATAGTTATCAGCAAAATGATTTTCCGAGATAATCTCTGGAGTGGCCGATCCGATTGAGCTGAAATTTTTGGAGCACGTAGATGTATATAGTAGGTAGGTCCACAATTTGCTAGAATTCAGATATCTTAAATCTTTTGGCAGCGGCGAGCGTTTTAGTGAATTTTCAGGTACTCCTATATTTCCAAGCAGTGTAAATTTTTGTTAATATAAATGTTTGGGAATGAAAACTTGTTTTGTTCTAAGCTTGTGAATGTTAAAATATTGGAAATTTTGAGCCGTGTATGGGTGCAGCATGACTAAAAGTAGGCAAGGATTTTTTTTCAAATTTTGATTTGTCATTACTTCTAAGAAAAACAATGGATCATCGTGAAATTTGCAGAGCGTATTTATGTTGACTAAAACTTAGCACACGTGAATATTCAAGATAGTGCGAGTAACCCTGTAGCTAGGGCAGGCTCCTGAAAAAAAAACCTTCAAATCATTGAACTTTCTGAAAATTTTTTTATTTTTGACCAAAAATGCAAATCATTGATAAATTTTAACCTTTTTCCATCGTGTCAAATTGAAATTTTCAAAATTCTTATTTACACAAGAACGACAAGCCATCACCAAATTACCTCTATTTTCAGCACTCGAAAGTTCTGTTCACGAGAACTGATGACCGGATTATCCGATCATAACGAAATTTACAGGAAATGTTGGTATTAGCTAGGACCAAGTCTGATAGAAGTGATTTTGAAATGTGGGTAACTCTGTGCCAGTGGTACCATCATGCAAAATCACTATAACTTCCGATTCAGCCATCAAATTTTGACAAGATTCACACAGTACTTGAATCTTAACTAAGATAATATTTGGGAAAAATTATAAAAGAGTTGCCAGCTATGGTGATTTTTGTCTCCGCAATCTTGCAAATTTGCTCAGCAAAATAAAGTATTTTTCCCTTTAACTTCCGGTCCAGGGTAGAAATCTGAACAAAGTTCACGCAGTAAATGGACCTTAATGTGAACCAAATGCTGTAGAAATTTTGTACAAAAATCATGAAAGGGCTGGCAGCTTTGTCCATTTTTGTAATTTTGTTGAATTTCTTTACTGAGCGATTATGTCATTAGAATTACGAATGGAAATGATCCTGCAATGAAAGCTAGCAACAAATATTAACGCTTTCAAAATTTGAAAAGTTTTGAGGGTGGTAACCCTAAAAATCTTTTCCCCCGTATAACTTTCAGCAGAATGATTAAATCGAAACGAAATTTACTGGTTGGGTTCAACTTAACGTGAAGCAGATTTGGTATATATTTTGCTTTGCTGCTGACACAGGCTAATCAGCATTTGCCATTTTCGTAAATATTGCACCAACAGATGCTTCAAATTACGTTCTCGTATGCAAAGCATTTGCAATAAAAATAAGGAATCAATTTTGAAATTTTCCGAGTTTTGAACATTTTTCGGATGTCAGCCTCAAACAACGTTTAACCGCTGAAACTTTCAATGAAATCCTGCGATGAGAACGAAATTCAAAGGATAAGTTGATTTAAGTATGAGCTTGTTATGGTTAACTTATTGCTGCTTCGTTCGGAAAGTGTTGCCAGCACTGAACATTTTCATCATGTGTGTTATAGTTGAGTTTTCTTGTTTTGAATAAAGAATGGTTGATATGATTCTACAAAACAGTGTATTACGTATTTCCACACTTTTTTTGTCACTCAAAGACAATTTTTTCGAAAATTAGTTTTCTAGCGGTTCAGGTGCGCTAGAGTTTTTTTTAGCTTAAAACCGAATGTTGAGTTGTATTTACTTAACTAAAAGAATATATTTAAATGTAGATAATTAATCAGAAGCTATAAGTTTCAGAGCTATTGTCAGTGTGACGTTAATAGAGAAAACAGAAGATTATTGCAACAACTCTATTTGTTGAGAAATAATTTTTGAAAATATTGTGCTGTTTTTGGAATGTTATTACGTTCTGCCGTATAGTGTACCTCAAAAGTTGATAAATAATAGTGCGATTTTCAAGGCTTGCAATTCTCTTCTGTGGGAATTAGCGGAGCTGTTCCATACAAAGCACCCATAGATGTTGATATGTTGTATTATGTTCTCATAGAATAACAATAGATTAGCTGTTGATAACCTTGATTACTGAATAATAATTGGGCATAAAATTCTTTTGACCATTTTGATTTAGCTACCTCGATGTGAGAATGTAGGATGAATTTCTAATCAAGGTATACACCGAAATACTTTATATCGTTTTTCAATAAAACAATAGCTCCTACAATATTTACTTAGCTGTAAGGCAGGTGTTTGGAGTCTGTTTTATTGGGGTTTTGAATGATAATTCCAAAGCTCAACGGATTACCCTTTGAAGCAAATGCTTAGCTTTGGTTGTTGGTAGATACACATGAGGGAAACCAATTTCAATTATTCCATTATTGAATTTGAATATTTGCCCATTTGAAAAAAATTGCCTGTATCTTCTCCCAATCAATTTATTTTTCTGTTTAATACAGAAGCTGTTTATAAGTGAGAGCTGCTGTGGAAGATTGCTAATTATTAAATTTGGGTCATTACTACCCGCACATATTGCCATGTCATCGCTTATGAACTCGGGAGTCTTTTCCAGATTGTACACGTGAATATTGCATAAACTAGAGCTAAGAACAGAACCCTCCTTCCAGACCAGAAAATATTCATTACAAAAATGAATTTATTAAAAAACATTTTCTGAAAATTCACCATATTTCATAATTTTTCTTAGATTAGTCATCATAAAAGCGTATGTACGTGTTTTAATTTCTTTTGGAACAAAGGGAAACCGACTTTTGATATATCTAACTTTTTGAAAATGAGCCAAGAAACCGGATAGTAATCCGAAAGAATGAACAAATAAGAAAATAAAAGATATGAGAAATAGGAAAACAAATTCATATAATATTAATTGTTCAAAATAATATGCGAATAATTCGCATGAGAGTTACATCAAATGAAAATCTGCTAACGGCTGTATCAGTACAAAGAACAAACAATGTAATAACATATACTAATGTTGGCAATGTTGCTTGAAATTCCAATGCAAGTGTACTAGCATTGATGATTTAATATACCAGGGCTAAAAAAATATTTATGCAGCTATGTAAAACTAAAACAAAAATATTCAACAACAGTCCGGGAGAGTGCCGTTAAGTCGATTGTAGTAAACACTGCATCACGATCATGATCAGCAACCGAATTGTAGAAATTATATTTCAAATCAAAGTGGAAGACTTAGAAATTCAGTAATAATTAACATTTTTGCTCAGTGCGTCCTAATTTAGAAAAAAAACCCAAAAATGTTTTTGACCTTACCCCGTAAAGTGTTATGAGTAGATTTTAAAATTAAATTAAAATACCAGAAACGTCAGAAATAAATGAGTCAATAGCAGACAAGAAGGCAATTGTGAAGGCTGCAATGTGATTCTCGAAAACGAAAATCGCGCTCTGCAAAGTGCCTAACAAGCTTCGTTGGTAGATTACGTCATTTCTGGCGAGTAACAAGGTGAGATGTTGCTAGCAACAAGGCCACTACCGAATGCATTAATGCCTCAGTTGTAGCATCATCAAAAAGTGAAAAATATTTTTAAATTAATTATTTGTACATTCTTAACCTAACTAAAGTTTAATTAACAAGAAAAATTACAAATCATGTGGATATACTATTTTGGCCTGCTGGTTTGATTTTTTTTCAGTTTTTACCGCACAAATTTGATTTCTTACACACTAATGGTATTACCCAGCCTGTACAACAGCTGGTATTATCCTAAGCATCATCAAGTGATTCGATGAAAACAGCCAGGATTTCAGCTTGGTGGCGCGATAAAGGACAAAAACGAATGCACAAACAAAAGATCCTGTAATACGAATGCTGCTAATGTTTGTCTGCTCCAAAAATGGTCTTAATCTCTTAATCGACCTACACCAATTTATTAAGTTTCCGCCTTCAACAGCTGTTAAGGTGGACATTCTGAAGCTCATCACTGAACTTCATGGTCAAAGAATCAGTGTAAGTATTCAAAATATCTCAAGTGATAGATCTAGCTACTGCAATGAAACCTCAGTTGCAGCCTCAACGATTTGTCAGCTCTGCGAATAATTTCATTTCCTCTTTAGGTGATTGTGTCCCGCCGACACGTCCACTGTAGTCGTTGAAAATTACATCTGCAGCAAACTCGGCTATACGTTGCGTATCTTCGACTGAATCAAACTGACTAAGGACAACCATCCTAAATGATTGGTAGCTTCTTTCATACTTACACTGCCAGATGAGCTTGATATTGTAGCCAGTCCGATGTTTTGGCCACCTGGTACGTCAAAACATCTCTTTATGTTACCAGAATGTTCGTGGCATGAGGACTAAGCTGGAGGAATTTCAAACTGCTACTTTACTCGAAATGGATCACCTACTCTGGTTCTCTGAAACCTGGCTTGTTAATAATATATTCAGCTCTGAATTTTTTCTAATTCATAATGCCTATTTCCGTAACTGTAATCGCCTAGCAACTATGAAGCCTGATGGTGGTGGGGTGCTTATTGCAGTGCTTGATTCCCTTCAAAGTAAATTCAGCACTGATTTCGTTCCCAGCCTTACTGTTGAATGTGTAGCAGTTTGTGTGTCCCTGTCGCTTAAATCTTCATTTTTTGTGGCCTCTGTATATATTTCGTGCAAATTACCTTTTTCTACCTATTAATGATCTTTCACCGAACTATCTACCTACCTATATATAAACTTTCCCTCTTCGTTTGTCATCATCTGTGGTGACTTTAATGTTCCAACTGTCCAATGAGACTCTGGTTTTTCCCGCATTATTTCTCACAATAATATTTCTATTGCTCTCTTACCTTTCCTTCCATATTTTCAATTTACAAAATTTAACTCGGTCCTTAATGTAAATAATAAGATCCTTGACCTCATCCTTTCAACATCAAACCTTCATCAATTTTGCTATCTCCCTCCACAACGCCTTATACAAACTCTGACTCCCATGATCCTCCCCTCTATGTATATATTATCGCTTATATGTCTAATCGTGCTAGATTTTCAATTAAGCCTTGTTTCAATTTAAAATAACAAACAAATTACGACATCTTAGCTCTCGATCTCAACTTAATTAATTGGTTTGGCTTGTTTCGAGGACTTGACATTGACATTGCAGCTAAGAAATAATATTCTGTTCTCCTCGATTTCCTGTTTGCGCAGCGCCGGATTAAGCTTTATAGGGACCCGGGGCTAAACAACGAAGGGACCCTCTTAAGGGCAAAGAAAATCCCAACTTTTGCGAAAATAGAATAAAATCCGAATTATTCAATGTTAAACATTTTTATTTTGACAAGTAAACATTTTTATTTTTACAGGTAATTACAATATACATTATAATTAAAAACATTTCTTTCTCGCCTTCTTTGCTGCATATTCCGCTATTACATCATCAAAATCAAGCGATCTCAGCAGCTCTTTTTCAATATTCAATCTTGCTAAAGAGAACAGTCTTTCGTTCAGCATTGTCGATCTAAACATATTTTTTATTCTTTTTAACGTAGAAAATGACCTTTCTGTCTCGCAATTAGCTATTGGAATAGTGACTAGAATTCTGTAGGCAATATACGTATTAGGGAATACTGAGATCATGTCATTAGCGACTATCCAATTCAATACTTTCACAGGGTTCAGTAGTTCGTCAATTGCTTTATCAGATTCTTTTGAACGGTTCGAAAAGAAACCTCTCTCTTGCAATTTCAAAAGAGGAATGAATTGCTTCAACTCGAGAAAAAAACTGTTGTCTAAATCATTTGAGTAAACTTCTACAAGTTTATTTGCTTTGATTTGTAAATCGTCTTCATCCATGACCAGCAAGTGCAGAAGAAAACCAAACAATTCAGTGATGTGAGTGTAAGCTTTGCATCGTTTTTGCAATTCAACGACTAGATTGTCTATTATCACATAGTAAGTATTGATGCGAAAGTTATCTGAGCCAGACAAAGTACAAGCTTGCACTCCTCCGTCTGCTAGTCTCTTAGTTATTTTGCGCTTGTTGTTATCAGAATATTCTTTACTAACCAAGGGACTAAGTTCCTTAGCTTTACCTTCAAAATCAGAAAATTTATCTCGCAAATTCTGGACGAAATCGACTAAAGATAAGAGCATCTTACTGGCAGAAATCAAATCTACTTCTACTTTCTGCAGGTATTGACTTGTAGCATCAAAACGATTCAATACGAAGTCCCAAAAAATAGTCATAAACGCATTTTCAAGCTTGATGATATGTGTCATTAAAGCTGAAGCTTCGTTACGCACTACAGGTTTCTGGTATACGTCATTAGCTATCTTCTTCAATGCCTTGTAGATACCTTCGAAATTATCTTTCAAAGCTCTAGAAGCATCTGATCGTCGTGACCATCTTGTTTTCGATAAGTTTTTCAAAATCGATTTTTCACCCACTAAGATGTCCCATCGACCAGTTGACGCGGAAAAAAATACGTATAACTGTTGCAAAACACCAAAAAAGTTGACGGCAATAGAACACACCTGTACGCAACATTCTCCGACTAAATTTAATGAATGACCAGTGCATGGAACATAAAATGCCAGTTGGTTTTTTCCGCATATGCAAGCTTGGAGTCCGTTGTATTCGCCGGAAATATTGCGAGCATTGTCGTATGTCTGTGCTAGGCAATTCTCTAATTCAATAGAAAGTGTTTCAAGCAATAACAAAACTTCTTCTGACATGGACTTACCCTTGTGACTTTTTATTGGTATAAAATCAATGAAGCGTTCATAAACTTGATTATTTGCATAATACCGAATTACAACCGATAATTGGTCGACATGTGAAATGTCAGGAGTTGAGTCCAGCACAAGTCCCCAATACTTTGCATTTTTTATTTCATTTATAATGTGCTGCAACACTTTTTCAGCCATAAGCTCTATAAATTCTTCGTATGTAGTCTTTGATAAATACGAAACATTTCCACTACCTTTATTTGCATATAATTTAATATGCTGTTGTAAGAACGGATCGTATTCAGCAAGCAGTTCTATCATACCCAAAAAATTGCCATTGTTTGGTGAACCGATTGTTTCCGTCGTTCCACGAAATGGAAGGCCTCTTTCAGCGAGAAGTCGTATGACTGATAGAACTCTTGTAAGCACTTTATGCCAATATTGCACTTCATTTGCAAATGTTTGTACCATACTTTTATCTATACGATTACTTTTTGATGAAAAATTCAAATATTGTGACATACAGTTGTAGTGTTCCTTACTATTTTCGTGACATCAAATATATTCATTGCCTTTTTTCCAGTTGGAAAATTCATCCTTAACAAAAGGATTGTCATAATCTGTGGAAAATAATTTGCATGCATAGCAAAAAACAGATCCAGCTGATTCAGAAAACATGAGCCACTTTCGTTCACACTTTTCACCATTCTGAAGTATTTTCTGAAATAAATTTGGTGAAAAATACCTATTTTGATTGTTCTACTCTCGCTTCGATGTCTTGAAACTAGAATTCTTGTTTTGAAAGTATAAACAATCATTTCGCAAATATTTATTACGCTCATGGCTATTCTCGCACAATCTCAAAGGCCACAAGGCAGGATCTCTCTCCACAGTCTCTACATCTAAAAAATATAATAGCTGAAAATATCAATTTTTAAATCATTAAAAAGTCATTACTAAAATTTAAAAATAATTATTAACAATTAAAAACAAAATTAAAAATACGTAATCGATTGATAATAAAATAGTTTAAATTTACCTTCATCAGTCTTATCACTCTCATCGTTCGAGTAAACTTTGTCAATGATAGAAACGGAGTCGTCAAGTGTAGATGTACTGTTTTTGTCACGCAAGAAATCAGTTGATGTTTCAGATGGAGCAGATATCTCATCTTGTGTCACTTAAAAAGACGTTTATGAAATTCAAGTAAACTTCTCGATTGATATGTCATATTACACACTAAAACAGTACATGTACGCGATCACGAATGCACTATGCGCTGTATATGATTTTTTTTATCGCTTTGATACACTATATAACTTCAAACAAAATATTCACAGTTGGTTATATTCTTACCTGATTGATTTTCTTCAATTGAAGGATGTGTAAGTGTAAAATATTTGGTTACACTAGGCAGTTTCTTAATTGCTTCTTCTCTCGCTTTTTTTCTTTCTTTTTGTCATTTCCACAAGGATATTTGCGATGGGGTTGAAGAGGCAACATGGCATTTCAAAAATTAAAATATCACATGGAAAAGAAAATACGGCGTTGGGGCACTTCCAGTAAGAAATTCAATGAGCACAGACAACTGACAAGAAAAAAGTAGTTCGGACTAGAGCTCCACCTATAGAGCTTGCTTCCGACTGATATCAAACACCGTGTGCAGCAGACGCGTGCCGAAAAGTGTTGTTTTGTTTTTCCGTGAAACTGGCGGCGATGCGGCAGCGAAGTTCGCGAAAAAACTTGAGGATGCGTTCCCCGGATCGCATCGTCATTTCTGAAACCATAATATAGTATTATTTCTTTTCAATCAGTTTTTGAGAGAAATGCTTTCGTTTTAACATATATGTGATGTATTACATTTTCAGAAACCTTGCTTTAGAATATTATGGATTATGAATTCTCAAGCGAATGATTTCTAAATGCATTTTCTCAGCGGATATGTGTAGCTAGAACTAAACAATATTTTTCTATTTTTTACAAAAATATATTGACTTTTTGTCAAATAATTTTTCTCTCTGACAGATACTGTAACTAAATTATTTTCAAATAACAAAAATCAAATCCGCAGTATGAATACCTAAAAAATTGAGTCAACAAATTGAAAAAAACAATTTTTCTACGTTTGATATAATGTTTTTTGTTATATTATTCGTAATTTTTATTCTTATTTTTCGAGAGTAAGGGGCCCCCAGGATCCCAGGGGCCCGGGGCTGCAGCCCCTACTAGCCTTATGGTAAATCCGGCGCTGTGTTTGCGTAAGCTTTATGATGCTCCTTGGTTCACTGAGAGTATTAAACGTGCTTTAGATACTAAAAATGCAGCACGTTGCAAATTTTTGAGCTCTCATTCCGCCCAGGACTGCTAATTTATCTCGTTTACGTGCTGCTGCCAAGAATCAAATAAAGCTTGTCATGCGCAACTATCTATTGCACATTGAATCTTATCTGCTTTCGAATGACCTTGAAAGCTTCCGGTCATTCTTTCGCTTCTTAAAATCCTCCTCTCCTATACTCGACTCTCTTACATTTTATAATATCACTGCTGCTCATCCTCAGAATGTTTGTGATCTTATCGTTTTGTAACGGTTTTTTTTTGTATGCTCTGATTCAATAATCCCCTCTTCTTAAAGCGTTTCTTTTGATTTCCCTCCTTGTCTCTCTTCACTCTCGACTAATCCTCTTAAAGTTGAATCCCTTATATCGTCTCTTGATTCTAATTACTCTCCTGGTCCTGGTAGCCTTCCTACATTTTTTGTGAAAAATCTTACATTTTCCCCTATGTGTTCTCCTATCAATTTTATTCAATATAAGTATTTGTTCTGGTAAATTTCCTTCCTCCTGGAAACTGGCAAGCATTTTCCCTATTTTCAAATCTGGCGAACGCAACGTCGCGTCAAATTATCGCCCTATTTATATCCTTCCCTGTTTTTCCAAAATAATTGAACGTTTCGTGTTCATTAAAATTGATGACTCTCTTAAGTATGCGTTCGTACCTCAGCAACAAGATTTTATTAAAGGTCGGTCCAAATATACGAATCTCATTGAATTTTCTCATGCAGTGGCTTCGGCGTTAGATTGGAACTCGCAAGGCTATGCTATGTATATATGATATTGACTCTGTCAATCTTGAGCTTCTTCTACTCAAATTAAACCACTATGGTATCTGTGAGCCTTTACTTTCTTGGATATCTTCGTTCTTAATCAACCGCACTTGTTTTGTCTCCCTCTCCGACGTGTCATCCTCACCGTTGTTGCCCTCTTCATGTGTATCCCAAAGATCTATATTCGGACCGCTTTAATTCAACCTTTTCATCAACGATCTTCCTAACATTTTATCATCTTGTTTGCTTTATGCAGATCACTTAAAATTATTTCTGGTAATCAATAGCTCAGATGATCATCTACTTCTTCAAGATTATTTGAACTCTCTTACTGCTTGGCGTAAGTCTATCTGTCTATCGTTAAATTTTTCCAAGTGTTTGGCCATATCTTATTCCCTGAAGCCTCAGACGTATGCCTTTCCTTACTTAATATGTGTATCCGTCCTTGTCTCTGCGGAATATTTTACTGATCTGGGGGTCAACATGTTTGTACTATTACTAGTAGTGCATCGCGGATGGCTGGCCTTGCTATACGTTTCTGCCACAATTATTTTAGCATTTTTACATGTGTCAAGATATTTGTTACCCTAGCTCATTCCAAACTTGAATTCTGTACTCAAGTCTAGTCTCCTCGTTTCACATATATTACCGATGCCGTTGAATCTGTTCAGCGGAGGTTCACTCGCACCCTATCGTTTAAATATAATCTTCCCTACATGCCTTATGATGAACGCTTATCGCTCCTTAATCTCCCTCTTCCTGCAAAGTACAGAGTTTACCTGGATGAATGCTTTCTGTTCAAAATTTGCCGTGGTTATCTGATTTCATCTATAGCATCTATGATTAATGTACGGCAGTGTGAGGAGCAAATTAGGTCCTCTCTTGTCTTTGATGTACCATTTCCGCGTACAAATACTGACTTTCATTCTCCTGTTTTACGCTTATTACGTATCTATAATGGCCTCCAATTTGGTCCTCTTCCTCACTCTGTGGCCACTTTTAAAAGTAGCATTCGTAACTCAATATTTGCTGCTGATTAATTTATAAATTTTTTTATCAATCGTGGCTTTGAATTGTAGATTTTTAATTTTCTCAATTTTGAGTATCTGTTTTTATTTTATATTTGTTATTTTCTGTTTCTATTTGTAAGCAATTATTTTTGAAATTGGGTTTCTTGCCTGTAAATGGATTGTTAAATAAATAAATAAATGTGCCTTCATTGGAAACCATAAACTAGTTTTCAATCTTATTAAAACCACTGGTCGAAAATTAAGGAACCACTTTGCAGCTACACGGCCGCCAGACGATGTGTATGTAAACTCGAAACTAGTGGCGCATTATCCTGACATTAAGGTGAAGTTGATATTGCACTTCCGTCTCGCAGAGTAAGTCAGTAGTGGCTAAATACTTCAAACTGAGGTCAGGGCACTTTATTCCACAGTTCAAACCCTTCCAGCAGCTAGTTGGTATATCTGAAATGCCCTCCATCCTCTAGCAGAGAATATATTCGGAGACAGTACGGGACAAAGAAAGGCTGCTGCCAAAAATGTCGGATATACTGCCGCTAACTGCTATCCACAGCTCCGTAAAACGCTTGGAGCACTGCAAAAAAAATGGACGATGCACAGCGTGCATGCACTAACTGTGGTCAAAATGATCATTCAATTAACTAACGTGGATGTATTGCATATATAAAAACTCTAGCGCACCTGAACCGCTAGAAACACTAATGTTCGAAGAACACTGCCCTATTAAGCGCAAAAGCGGTATCTCAAAAAAAATCGAAAAGTTGATTTTTATAACACTAGAAAGCTTACAACAATACGTATCTAATGAACTAAGCCTTTTAATGGTATCTTATTTAAAACATATGGGAAACACCTTAAGAAAGTTTTTTAAACCTAAGTACCCGATGTATCCAAGAGCGACAGACCGCTCACCGAGAAAAATGGAGTAAGGAGAATCCTCCACCAGCTCCAAACAAACCCAATTCCTCGTCGTTCATCTCAATTTGACCTTAAATCACTAAGGGAATTAGAGGTATTTCAATATTACTACCTTTACAAAACTTCAATTATCTCGAAACTCGCTTTCATTGAGATACCGCTTTTGCGCTTAGTACGGCAGGTAGAAGAATCGTGCAGGTTTTGAGTGCATATTCCACCACATGAGCTGCTTATTGCGGCCAAACTGTTTCAAACACCACGTTTTACTTTGGTCTCAAGAATGCATTATAACTCATATGGTAGAAGGTTTCAGATATTACCACTGGCATGAATTTCAACGTTTATGAGAGCAAAACACGGGTTAATTATATTCGTTATCAGTTCCTTATTTCACATAATTTTGAAAGCAGCATCTCAAATAACATCAATGAAGCAAATGCTCAGTGCTTACAGCACTGTAAATGAAGTTGGTGTTTGGGGCTGCGATCCGAAAAATTTGCAGAGCTTTGGGAATTGAAACATCGGTTATTTATTTTCATTGTAAATGTTTCCGGTATGAATACTAACTGTAAGCATTTATTGATACAAAAGTAGCACAACTGACTTGTGCTGGCAACCTTTTGCCAGTATCAAAGCCAAGAATATATCACATCTGCTTCACGTTGTTGTATTACCTTCGAAGTTATAGGAGCATAAGGAAATTTAGGGTTACCTGCAGCGAGTTTTTTCAAATAATCGAAAACTTAATATTTGCTGTTTATTGTCACTACAATATCATTACCATTTGAATATTCTACGATGAAACCGCTTAATAAAGATATTGCAATTAAACACAAAACCAACAATAGCTGGCAACCCTATCGTGGCTTTTCAACCAAATTTGGCCTGAATAATGTTTATAAAATGTTCCATTAATTGTATGAAATTCGTATTGATTTCATGACTGCACTTTAAGTTATAGGGCAAAAAGTTTTATTTTCCTGAGCGAATTTTCAAAACCAAAGACACAAAAGTTACCTTAGCTGGCAGCACCAATTGAGTTTTCCAACCAAATTTCTATCAAACAGAGTTTAGAGTTAGGTTCAGCTACTGTGTCAATTTCATGAAAATCTGGTAACTTATTCACATTTCATACAGCAAAAAGCATTTTTTTTTCTATGTAATTTTTTAAGATGGCACCACTGTTGCAGAGTTAGCCACAATTCAAAATCGCTTCTATCAGACCTGGTCCTACTTAAGTCCAATGCATTCTGTAAATTTCAGTTGTATCTGATTATTGGTTCGTGAGTTCCCGTGAACCGAAGTTTTTGATGCTAAAAATATAGGTTAACTGGGAAAGAGTTATCGTTCTTGTCCGACATTAAATTTCCAAAGTTTTACTGTGGACATGTAAATAAGGCGTGAGATTTTTATATAGATTGGTTTAATTGTAAGAAACGGACATTTTTTGAGGATATTTGATGGTTTGAATGTTTTCACTTTCAAATTTTGATTTTTTCAAATTTAAGACACCAAAATTATCATAGCTGGCAGCTCCAACCGAATTTCTACCAAACGTGGCCTAAAGCAAAGTCCAACTACAGTATGAATTTCGTCAAAATCAAACGATTCAATCAGAATTTAGAGGGCCAAAAGCAGTTAGCTTTTTTTTGTGATTTTTCAAGATGGCACCACTGGCACAGAATCGCCCGCATTTCAAAATCACTTCTTTCAGACCTGGTCCTATTCAAGGGGGGAAATACATGTTAAATCGAAAAAAATTGCTAATTTCAGATTGAATTAAAATATATATATTGTTTATTCAGAAAATGTTAAATATTAAATCCTAAAAATACATGTTTCACAGTAAATGAAAATTTTTTTTCAATAATTTTTCAACAAAAAATGGCGGCGATGCGAGTGAATGAAAAAAAACACATGAAAAACTGCCTCGTACAACTTAACGCCTTTTCCGGGGAGCTTGCAACATTCAGAGAAAAAAAAACTGCCTAATGAAATATGTAATTCATAGGTGAACCAATAAAATGTACAAAAATATTTTAAATTTTTACATTAATTTTAGATTAAACATAAAAATCGATTATTTTTCAAAAAATCACACTTTAAACATCAATAAACAAACTATTTTTCTGAAATTACAATAACATTTAGGTTCAACGAGGCGATAATACTCTTTTGAAGATGTGGTATAAATTTGAGCCGGATCGATTCAATATTTTTTGAGATATCTTGTACGGCAGTTGAAAAAGTACTACTTTGAGAAAAACGCGTTTAAAATTTTAAAGCTCCACTGACCTGGGGAACGCCGCGCTGCCTTTAACTGACTAGAACTTGAGAACTAATACGAATATCGCTTCAAAATTTTTTTGGTTTATTTTAAGAGCATTTCAAACATTTTGATGTAATAAAAATAAACGATTTTTTTAGCAGTTACATGTATTTTCCCCCTTAAGGCCAACACATTCTGTAAATTTCAGTTAATTTTGCTCATTGGATCGTTAGTTTCCGTGAACAGAAGTTTTTGATGTTAAAAATATAGGTAAATAGGGCAAGGGTTACCAGGCGTGCCCGTTGTACCATATCAAATTTTTTACTTTTGCTATGTTAACATAGCATACGATTTCCATATAAGTGCCATTTTTTTGAAGAAGCGGCATTTTTTCAAGAGAGACGATGATTTGGAGGTTTTCACTTGCAGTGTCTGCCCTAGCTACAGGGCTGCCAACCCACTCATTAAAAGCTACACAAATTTACAATAAAATAATATTTGTATATCCTGAAAATTTCGTAATGATTGAATAGCTGTGTCAAAAGTTATCGCAATTTAAAAATTTTCAAATTTTTCCGTTCTCTTTTTAGGCATCTTGCGCACACATTTAAAAAAATTCCAAAACATCCGAATCGCGTTTAAAACACGTTCGAAATTTATTTCGTCAACTTTATTTTCGCGAAAATTATTTGTGTACGGAATAATAGGTATATTGAAAATATCACTAAAATGGCCGCCGGTGCCAATGGGTTAACAATAATTGACATTTAGTGAGACCTGGACCTATTCTGCATATACACAAATGTATACATATATATATATATATATATATATATATATATATATATATATATATATATATATATATATATATATATATATATATATATATATATATATATATATATATATATATATATATATATATATATATATATATATATATATATATATATATATATATATATATATATATATATATACATATATATATATATATATATATATATATATATATATATATATATATATATATATATATATATATATATATATATATATATACATATATATATATATATATATATATATATATATATATATATATATATATATATATATATATATATATATATATATATAAATTTATGTATGGAAATATGAATTTTTGGCGGAAACGATTTTAACACTTATGTTCTTCGAACATTAGAAAAATGGCAGCTTCGAAAAAATATGCGTTAGCGAAAAAAATGGCAGTAAATATTGTTCTTAAGATGCAATTTTATATCGAAAAGAAGGAAAAGTTAATTTAGTATTTGATACCAATTAATGTTATGGATTGTAAATATCCTGATTTTGTGTACATGATAAATGTTCCAAACGAGGCAAAAAGAAACCACATGTTTTCGTTGCTGAAATTCCACTCCTTGAAATTCTTTCACGCTGTTTCGTTGATATGCACATCCTATTCAACAGTGTTGATACACAAACAGTACAAATTAACCTCGCACATATAAAATATCTAATGTTAAAAGCCTGTTCGGTCATAAAGAGGTTTCCAAATACATAGTATTCTTTGGAACGGGACATGAGTGGCGTTGTGGTGTGAAGATGGAGTTGAAGTGCACGTAGAAAGCAAAAGATTTGAGTTTAGTCATCTTAAATAATGGCCACATTGCATTACTCAGAGTCGGCTTTCATTATTCGGAAGGATGATGACAACGGCTACAAACTACTCTTATTTCGATACGAACACATGAGCTACAAGAATATTTTGTTGAACAGTAGAAAGTTTTAACTGCCTCAAAACTTTGCTCATATGTTCAAAAACAAATGTAGTACTTAAGAGCAGATTGCGCTTGAAGTTGCCCGCCAAGTAAGCTTAGGATCCTTTGAGCAGAACCAGTTATCAATGCTGGTTATATGTACTTTTGAACGACGGTGACGGCAACGAGGTGAACTGGTGAGAATGCCATTGAATTGGCCATTTAAAGCTTGTCGCAAAGCATTGCTGGGATGGACGTTGATGCCTTCAACTGAATCGTGTATTGTTTCTAAGAAGTCACCGAAAGACTCGCTTAAGATGCCGTACATTTCAAAGCAAAGTTTGTGCGGAAATTAAGTTTGGGTGGACAAAGAAGTTATTTCATGAAGATTTTGAAAAGAGCCACCTATTTGAAGGAACACAATAAATACAAACACTTTACTCTGAAAATCTCCAACCTCGAATGACAGTGCTCATTCTTCGTGATCCTACATTAAGATATATTTAATAGAGCATCTCAAATAGAGCTAGTAGAGCATATCAATTTATCCTTTGTCATTCTTATCACGCACAAACTGTGCATTTCACCTTACCTTACATATACCGTGTTCCCCTCGGCACTTAACCTTTACCGTTAATCCTTTCTCATCAAAAGTACATTGGTCTTGCGACGACACCGGTTGAGTTTTATGGCTTAAACGACGGGCAATCTTGTGCACCTGATTATAACGTAACTTTCTTACTTACATAATTTATGACAGTAATTAGCGTTTGAATTTCCGTACCACGACGCAAACGAGGATAAAACGATAGCAATAGATTACAACCAGGTTTCCTTATTTTTCTCATGTTTGTTCCGTAAAATGGATAGATATCGTCCTTCAAACATGAATCCACCGTAGTAAAATAGTACTGATTCAATGGTACGCAATTCATAATTCATCTTGTAGAATATACTAATTTCCGTAATCGCTTCCTCTATCCGAAATGATGACACTTAGCTGAGAAGAGTGTAGCACCCGTTAAAAATACTTGGCTATAGTGTATAGAAATAGTTAAAATTTTGCACATGCATCCATCCGTTCATATCCATTGAAAAAGTGGAAGAAGGATCAAATGTGTCGGTTAAGTTTTACTTGGATGACTTCAGAATTAGGAGCGTATTAATAGCACGGATTTATGCTTGTTAAATATGCAAACTTTTTCAGGATTTTCTGTGTGTGTATTCTTAGAACTTCGGCGCTGTAGTTTGAGTGAAAAGTTTTTATTTTACTGCTTGATGAAATAGTTTTAAGTTTGCTGTAATCGCTAAGGTAGCACAAAACAGCTGAAAATAAAGCGAGAAAATTACGGAAACAAACAACCATAATCGATAAAAAATACAAACTAACTACAAAAACATTCAACATAACCTTGAAAAACCCAAAGCCACCGCATGCCAAAAAACATAACTTCTCATGAGCTTTTCTTTTTTCTATCAGCACAGTCTATAGTTCAGCACGTGAACTACAAATGAGGAATAGAATCTCTGTAATAGTGAATTCACAGGTATAGGAATGTTGTTGTTTCCAATGCGTATACTCTATTTCGCTTTATTTGATTTTGTCAGGATATCGATAAATTTCGAGACTATTGGAGCCATTTTCCGAAAGAATTCCAAACTCGAGAGGAGCTGTAGTGGTACGACATAGACGACTAGGATGACGATCAACGCTATCGAGGCTTATGTACGACAGCTAAAATGCATGAAAAGTGGTCAGGTTCCTTTCTACGTATTTTGAATAAACTCTCCGGATATATTTTATTCAAATTTGAAGCTAGCTTTAATTTACACGGACAGTAAAAAGCGAGCGATTTGTTTCGATTTCATTCATACACCCAGAAAAATGTATTTTAATAGAATCAAATTTGAATCAAAAGTTGAAATCACTTTGAAATAAAAAGCGAATCTTATATGAATTCCACTTTATTATAAAAATTTTCTTTTCAAATCAAAATTTTTCATCATTGAATTAAAAAGAAACGTATATGAAGCCAAATCATATTTGAAAATTTTTGAATCAAAAATGTTCAAATATGATTTGGCGCCATATTCGTTTTCTTTTTCATTCAATGATGAAAAAATTTGATTTGAAAAGAAAATTTTTATAATTAAGTGGAATTCATATAAGATTCGCTTTTTATTTCAAAGTGATTTCAACTTTTGATTTAAAGTGATTCTAAAAAAGTGATTTAAAGTGAAATTTTTTTGAGTGATACGAATAGAATACGTTGTTTTATACGGTACTTGTGATTTCATTTACTATTGTAATTAGTATTCTAGCGAGCCGCCACGGCCAACCTAATTGCTCACCAATTGTATATTTGCCAAAAAGCAATATCTACTATTCTCGATCATAGAGAACAATGGAGATGGAGGCGCAATTACAATCGACAAGAAAGAAAAAAAGAAAAGAAAAGAGCCACACAGAATTCAAAATACTACTTTTTGTAAATAGTTCATTAAGGTTTCCTTTAGAGAATTGTAGTTAGTATAAGTAAGTAACATATATCAAAAAACAACAAACTACTAAAATGGAAACAAAACATAACACGAAAGAATCGTTTGGTTTAATAATCCAATAACTATCTGGATTATAATAGTAAGAAAATGAAAATTATGGAAAATACGTACTTATGTCTAATGGTTACACCCTGTTGATAGTTCGAACTGTCACCTGACAGCAAGTACGGAGCAGATGGTTCCATATCCCAAAATAGAATGGTTCGGAAAGAAGCCCCGAAAGGGGTTAATTTTTTTAACGGGTTTTAAAATTCTTTTGCGGTAGAAAAAGTTCTCCGTTATTCAGGAATATAAAAAAAACCTTGCTTCCTTCTGAATTGTGCACTGTTGAGGTACAGACGTGGTATATCCGAGGGCGAAGAACTAATAAAATAGCTTTTTCGTGGATTTTTAATCAGAATCGAGTTACTTCAGTGCGACTGGAAGGAAGATTTAAGCGATTACTCAGCCGTCGAGCGTAGATAATCAAAATTGATATACCATCAAAATTGAAGGTCCTCTACAGGAGGGAGCGTGGTCAACTGCGACGAACAACAGGGGCCACTATCAGAACGGTATACATTCAAGTTTAGATATTGCATGAATTCATTCTCCTTTTTACTATTAAATGTGTATATACCTAATAAGTAATATTGCGGTCAAATGTGAACTCGGTAGAATTTTCCAAATACACTAAAGTGTGTTCTTCTAGAAGCAAAAGCAATGAGATTCGCCAAATCGGAATATTGTCTTTTAGCCCAGTGAAATTCGACACAAAATGGCGAAATTTCGGAAAATTAGGGGAAAGCTGGATTTTGGGTGTGAACCTTGGTACTGGTGCAATGAGCAAAATGTCAAAAGTCCCCATCGATCCAAGTGCTGCGTTAAATTTTATACGGGGTCAAAGGTAACCAAAAGTGACCTTTCGCAAATATCGCAAAAACAGTAACCTCTACAGAAAATGTTTGACGAATTTGTAACTTAAAAATTTCCCACAAAAAAGATTTTATAACATTTTCTTGTAAAGATAACCGTTAGATAGCCGATAACCTCATGAAACGTGCAATTCATTCCATACCACCTTTGAGGTAGAGTAAAAAGTGCGTTTTTTTAATGAGGTACCCCCAGTAGATCTAATACACATTTGTTTTTGTTTGCAAAATGTTAATTTTTTAATTAATTATTATGAATTTGTTAATAATTTTTTTTTATTTATCGTAAACAGGAGTAATTAATTTCAATAAATATCCTCTTCGGACTCTATTTCTATGTTTATGTTTTCCTCTTCATCATATTTTTGTTCTTCTGTTTTCTCTTGTATTTTCATGGATTCAGCCAGGAAACAAGGTGGATCTTAATCATCAGTCGGGTCGTAGTCATCGATGGGGACTTTTGACATTTTATTTATTATACCAGTACCAAGGCTCACACAAAAATTCAGTTCTACTTTGTGATTTGCGCTTTGCTTGTTTGTTATGGAACGTAGAACATTTGTGCGGTGGCTAATTATTGGAGCCCTTCACTCCCTTCTTGCTTCAGGGCGTTGGCTGGACGGCAGTCATTGGGGTTGAAGTGATTGTGGCCCGACTCACCGCTTTTTCTCGCAAGCAATAGCCATCCAAAGCCGCCTAATTCGATACTGTCGAGGACAAAGCACAAAAAGTGCTGTAATTTTCAGGATAACGATAACACCGCAATAATATAATTGTTTTGGTGAAAATTCCATTATTAAAGTGACTGAGATATCCATGACTTACATATACTGTGCAAGTGTTTATTCAAATTGAATAATGAACTTTTAATCTAGCTTTTTCAAAAAGTGATAAGCATAAAAGCCATAATTTGGAAAGTTATCATCGTTAGTTAAATTGCATGTCCGTTAAATGCATGCACGAATTTCCAACTAAAACCAAGTTGTGGACCAATGCAACACGTTGCAGCTAAACAAGAACAAATTTTTTCTAGATAACTAATTGCAATTTCAGATATGAATCGTTAAAATTGCTCAAGGTGCTGAACGAGGAAAAAAAATTCTTGGGAATGACAACAAATTACGATTTGCCGAGTTAAGCTTTCAACGGCTTTTTTTCTCGATTGGTTTGTATATATAGTTTGGAGCAACACAAAATGCACTTGGTCGTTGTATTGCGTGTTCGGATCATTGCCAGAAGCGAAATTCTACTGGACAAGTTTCATAGTAGTTTTTTAAACTGCATCCGTCGGATCTCAGCAGTATTTTCATCATCACCTACTTAATCGATGCATATGTTCCAGGAAAACTTGAAACGTACCATTAGTTGCAGAACGGATGGATAAGTTGTCTGAATGACATATATGTATATATAATTTGAGCATGAATGAAATTGCGAGGATTCTCTTGTCCTTCATTCTATAGTTACCATGACTAGTAGTTCTCGACAATTCGTTTGCTTTATCTATGCATGGACAGACGAAATTTCACTTGAATTGACTTGAAAGGAATAATTTCCCTGTGAAATATCTTTGACAGTGTAACGAAAGTCGAAAGCGGAATAAGATGGTGCAGTGTATGAGTTTTTGTTTATGTGGGAATACCTTAAGTGAATGGATGAGTCCTTATAAGTCTAGCGAAGCGTTAAGATGTCAATGATTTGAAGACTTTTACATTTTTTTCATTCGGCAGAATTTGTAAGTAAACTAATCTTACTACTTGTTGGGTCTAGAAGTTGAAGTTATTGGAGAGCATCATTCACAAATTTAAATTCAATGTGTATAAGTTACGGTACCCCCCTAACATTAGCACGCAGAACGAAATATCACACATATCTGCACATTTTGCAACTTCTCACGCGAAATCGAAATCTGACCCACTGTCTGGCTTAAATCCGTTCTTCTAAATTTTACACAGCAACTTCTCATGCGAAATCAAAATCTGACCCACTGTCTGACTTACACCCGTTTTTTATTATGTCCACACTAAAATTGAAACTGAATCCGTCTATCTCGCTAGTTTTCAAGCGTTACGGGAAACCGAGTTTTAATTAATCATAATAATTCAAGTCAGTCTTTTTCGACCATTCAACGAAAGAGCACATAGTGCTTAATTAACAATCAAGAAGCAATATATAAAAATTTGTGCAAACCAAGCTGTGTTTGAACTGAATAAAGTTTGTGTAAACTAAGTTGTGTTTTAACTTAAACCAAGTTGTGTTTTAACTGGCGCCCAACGTGGGGCCGCATACAGTGCAGTGACAGCAGCTCGTCCCTGAACACCCTTCAACAGAATAATAGGACCTCGATTTTTTTTTCGCTGGAACACTTGTGGTCCAAATTTCGAAAGTTAAGAAGCCGTACCCACGGTAACACTCCCACCGGAGCTTCAACTCGCACAGGAGGATCAACTCTAGGGACATCTAAATACCTATATACCTAAGTCAACCAAACTATCGAAGTTATCAACTTGCAGCAGGCTATCTTATCCAACATGGACAAAGTGTATTTCATGTAAGTAGAGTCTTCAGCCATTTATTTTGCGAATTTAGTTTTTTAAAAATAACTAATTTGAATCAATAAATTGCATTAAATTATTGTGTGAAACTATTTGGGTTCCAGGCTTTCCAATATTTCCTAAATTAAGTTAAGAAAATACGTGTTTTTGTGTGAGTTTTTGTGGTATTTCCAAGTATTTTTTTTTTGGAAATGGACGGAGCGCAATTGCAAGCCTTAATTAGCGCGGCAGTACAGACGGCAACAGAACGTACGCGACAGTCTTTCGAACGGACTATTACCGAACTTACGACACGACTTCACGCTTTGGAAAGACCAACGGAGGTAGAAGAGTGCGAATCGGTTACTATCGATCCCGAAAGGAGATGTGAAGAATCTCTGGATCTAGTGAAATCTCTTCCCGAGTTTTGTGGTGAACAAGCGCGCTACATTGCATGGCGACAAGCAGCATATAAACTATGCTGGAATGCCTATAAACTATTTGAGGGATATAAAGGTAGCTCAAAACACTACCAAGCAGTCGCCATAATACGGAATAAAGTAGTAGGTTCCGCAGATCTTGTCTTTCAATACGGTATTAAATTTTAGGGCTATAATAGGGCGGCTTGATTTTACATACGCAGATAAGAAACCAATTCATTAAATAGAGCAGGAAATGTCAACTCTACGACAAGGAAGGCTATCTGAAGATCAATTTTACGATGCGGTAGAACAGAAGCTTACCTTGATAATTCACAAAACAATTATGTTACATGGGAGTGACAGTGCTCTCATAGCATCTCTGAGCCAAAAATATCGTCAAGATGGTCTGAGAACCTTCATTTCTGGTCTAAATAGGCCATTGTACAATAGACTTTTCTCCTCCCGACCAACTGATATGCCGTCAGCGCTAGTTTTAGCCCAAGAACTCGAGCCAGATCACGCGCGCTACGCCTTTGCAAGTGCTTTTCACAACCGGCAAAGCCAACTAATAGTCGAAGACAGGCGTAACCAACAAGGACCTCATATTTCTCTACATTATAGGAGAGTCTCCGCTGTGTAAACTCACTTGAGTCCAGTTCCAATGGAAGTGGACCCAACACTTTCTCATTACAGGAGGAATGCACCAACTCCAAATAACCTTCCGATAAGACAGGTCTCAAGCTTAGCTCAAAACCAGGAAATCCTTGCAAACACTAATCAGCCCTTTCCTATTAACCCAAATCTGTTAGCTAGACTCCTAAAAAGGCAGAATGGGTCGGATCGGCAACCGATTTCAAAAGTTCAGTGGATCAATCACTTAGAAGACCAACAAGTGTCAACACCATCAACTGTGGAGTTTGAAGTAGGGAGCTATCAGCCAAATAACGACAATTACTACTATGATGACTACGAGGACTTGCAGAATCCTTATCTAGATCTCACCACCGACTCATCTGAAGAGATTAATTTTTTAGGGGTAAGACCCTCCTGCCATATGTTAGTCGAACGCTGGCAGGAGAACCAGTAAAGTTTCTAATAGACACGGGTGCTGCCGAAAACTATGATAATTTAAAGACCTCGGCGCTCTCAAGGATCTCCGAAATGTAGAAAAACCCTTTTTGGTAAAGTCTATTCATGGAACAACTAAGGTACTGTCTAAGTGTTTCATAAATATTTTCAATAAAAATGCTTGGTTCTATATTCTGCCTAATCTTGAAACATTCGATGGTATCATCGGTTTTGATCGTTTACAAGAGGTCGATGCCGAAATTAATCTACAATCCGGAAATCTAATCCTTGATTGTGGACAGGAAAGGTTGGCGCATCTTCAGTGCAGAGATGTGAATAACGTCTCCACTGCAAGTGAGATTTCTAGTGTTTCCATACCTCCGGGCATAAAAACGGAATTTTCTGAAATGGTGAAACGGTATACTAGAGTTTTTGCTGATATTATTGAATCTTCGCCTTTTAACACTAACATTGTTGCAACCATCAGGACAACCGATAATGAGTCTGTGTATTCGAAAACTTATCCTTACCCGATAGCGGCGAGTGGGTTTGTGAATAAAGAAATTTATGGTTCTTTGATAAGAAAGGTATTGATGATTTGGGAAATCGTTAGATGCGGCTGGTTATAGACTTTAGAAAATTAAATGGCAAAAGGATAAACGATAAATACCTCATCCCGGATACCTCTGTTGTCTTGGCTAATTTAGGCAAAGCATCGTATTTTTCCACGCAAGACTTAAAGTCTGGCTTCCACCAAACAAACCTGGCGGAATGCGATGGAGAAAAGACAGCATTTTCCGTAAAAAACGGGAAACACGAGTTCTGCAGGCTTCTTTTTGGATTAAAAAATGCACCCAGCATCTTTCAAAGGGCAATCGACGATATCTTAAGGGAAGAAATCGGCACGACCTGCCACGCCTATATTGACGATGTCATAATTTTTTCGGAAACCAAAGAACAACACCTAGATGACGTAGACCGAATTCTGAAGAAGTTTTAGGCGGCCCATATGCGGGTGTCACCAGAAAAATCTAAATTTTTTAAGACGAATGTCAAATTCCTAAGATTTGTAGTTTCTGCTGATGGTATAAAAACCTGTTCAGATAAGGTTCGTGATATTTTTGAATATGAGTTCCCAAAACACTTCATAGCCTACGATCATTCCTTGGACTCGCTGGCTACTACAGGCGTTTTATAAAAGATTACGCTCAAATCGCGAAGCCTCTAACGAAATATTTGCGTGGGGAAAACAGACATGTAGGTTATAACCGATCAAAATATATAAGAATTGAATTCGATGACGAGGCACTACTCGCTTTTGACAAGATAAAGAATATTTTAGCCTCGGAAGATGTGCTTTTACTATATTTCAACTACGAGAAACTTTTCGACCTAACCACCGATGCAACTCCAAATGCAATAGGGGCTGTTCCAGGGAGGTAGGCCAATAACAATGATCTCAAGATCATTGTCGTCCACTGAGGTGCACTACGCTACCAATGAGCGTGAACTTTTGGCAATAGTTTGGAGTCTGCAAAAACTGCGCAACTACCTTTACGGCTTGAAACAGCTTAATATTTTTACGGACTACCAGCCTCTAACCTTTGCAATTTCAGATAAAAATCCGAACGCCAAAATCAAAAGGTGGCGAGCGTTTGTAGAAGAATTCTCTCCGAAATTACCTTGAAAAGAAAATCACGTTGCCAATGCCCTTTTAAGGCAGGATATAAATATTCTTGTAGGTTCCACAGAAACTGATGAAGTAACAGGCTATAGCGGAGAATCTTCAACCAATACCATTCCAACGGTCCTCAACCCAATAAATTGTTTTCGGAATCAAATAATCTTGGAAGCCGGAATCGAATTGAAGAAGGTGACAAAAATTATATTTAAAAAAGTCTAGCGCATCAGAACCGCTAGAAAACTAATTTTTGAAGATATTGTCTTTTTGTGACAAAAAAATGTGGGAAGACGTAATACACTTTTTTGTACAACCATTCCTTATCCCAAGCAACAAAACTCAACTATAACACAAATGATGAAAATGTTCAGTGCTGGCAATACTTTCCCAATGAAGCAGCAATAAGTTAACCTTAACAAGCTCATACTTAAATCAACTTATCCTTTGAATTTCATTCTCATCGCAGGATTTCATCGAAAGTTTCAGCGGTTAAACGTTGTTTGAGGCTGCCATCCGAAAAATGTTCAAAACTCGGAAATTTTAAATATTTGGTTTCTTATTTTTATTGCAAATGCTTTGCATATGAGTACGTAATTTGAAGCATCTGTTGGTGCAATATTTACGAAAATGGCTAATGCTGGTTAGCCTCTGCCAGCAGCAAAGCAAAAAAATACCAAATCTGCTTCAAGTAAAGTTAAACCCAACCAGTAAATTTCGTTTCGATTGAATCACTGCGCTGGAAGGTATACGGGTGAAAAGGATTATAGGGTAACCACCCCCAAAACTTTTCAAATTTTTAAAACGTTAATATTTGTTGTTGATTTTCATTGCAGGATCAGTCTCAATTGCAAATCTAATGACATAATTGCTCAGTAAAGAAATTCCACAAATTACAAAAATGGTCATAGCTGGCAGCCCTTTCATGATTTTTGTACGACATTCCTACGACATTTTGTCTACATTAAGGTCCATTTACTACATGAACTTCGTTTTGATTTCTCCACTAGACCGGAAGTTATAGGGAAAAAAGCTTTATTTTTCTGAGCAAATTTGCAAGACTTTTGAGACAAAAATCACCACAGCTGCCAGCTCTATACTAATTTTTCAAACAAATTTTCACCAAATGTTACATAGAGTAACATCCAAGTACTGTGTAAATTTTGTTAAAATCTGATGGTCGAATCGGAAGTTATAGGCCAAAAAGCTGTTTTTTTCTCAGTTATTTTTCAAGATGGTACCACTGCCACAGGGTTGCCCGCATTTCAAAATCACTTCTCTCAGACCTGGTCCTTTTTAATACCAACATGTCCTGTAAATTTCATTATGATTGGATTATCCTGTCGTCAGTTCTCGTGAACAGAACTTTCGAGTGCTGAAAATAGAGGTAATTTGGGGATGGGTTGCCGTTCTTATGCAAATCGGAATTTTGAAAATTTTATCTTGAGAAGAAGGATAAAAAATAAAATTTATCAAAGATTTGCAGTTTTTGTCAAAAATCAAAAATTTTTCAGGAAGGTCAATGATTTGAAGGATTTTTTTTCAGCAGCCTGCCACAGCTACAGGGTTACCCGCTTGATGCTGAAAATCTATATGTGCCAAATTTTATTCAACATCAATATGCTCTGTAATTTTCACGATGATCCATTGTTTTTCTTACAAGTAATGACGAATCAAAATTTGAAAAAAATTCCTTGCTTACTTTTATGCCGCGTTTCCAATGCTGGCTTGGAGTGAAATCTGTTTGCGTACACTTTTGCTCTCATGCACTTTCACATATCTTCCTCTCTCTCTAATCAATCTCTAAAATCTGTGGTTGAACTCTAGAGTGGGACCTATTTCAACTACAGCGTGAAACTTTTCGGACATTTTCGAATTTTTAGATTCACTACTTTTCAATAGAAGGCGTTGCTGAAAGCTCTGTTTAAAATGAAGTGTAAAGTGTTGTTTTCTGCGTTAAAAAATAGATAATGTCATAGAAAATACAGTTGGATGAATGATTTGTGCATTGGAATCAATAAAGAAACAAATTCATAACCCATCTGTGATAAAAATAGTTATTGAAAATTAAATTCAAATATGTGTTACGACAGATGTCGTTGTACCTTCGAAATTCAAATTCGAATGATTTCATGTGTTGAAAGTTGTGAGGTTGGAGTAGGCATTGCCGGAAAATGGACAAACCAAAGGCGTATGCGATTTCGATTTGCCTTTTTTCTCCTGGGTGTCTAAAATAAAATGCCTCATGAAAATTTTGAGTGAAATATTGTAATTATTACGTTTTATTAACGTTACCATAGTTTTTGATATTTAAAGGTGAAGCAATATAGTCCTTGATAAAGACAATGATGCAGCTGAAAATTAAATTCACGGAATAAATGAGAATAGTTTGCCTTTATAAAGCACAATCAATAGCACATCGATTGAAAAAAATTGTTATACATGATTATCCCATATTAGAATTTTGTATTACTTCTATATATCATAAAAGTACATACCATAAACATATATTATTACGTGCCTTTCGAAGAAAATCAAATTTATCTGCTACAGACATACTAAATGATCAGCATCAATGATAATTTGAAAATCTGCTAAAGTATTCCTCGCAAACTACAGCGCATTGCACATACCTAAATGGTAAATGATTCAGCCTTTCTTGATCGAATTGTAATAAAGTCGTTGGCCATGGTGTCATGTGCATTCCAGCCAAGTAATCTGGGCATGGTTTAATTTTTTTTCATCCCTAGTAATTCGCATCATTTAAGCGCCATTGTCAGCTAAATGTTGGATTCAAAGTGACGTAGTGTGCTTTTTGCTCACCAAAAATACTGGAAATTAGTAAATGGCCAAGAGTAATTTTCCATGCCATTAATACGCTCAGCTCAGTTACCTCCATCTGCACATTCAACTCCAAACGTACTTTTACCTTCACCCAAACCTGTCCCAAAATCATTGCTTCGAATTAATAAAGAATGGCAGCACCGATTACTGTCCACTCATTTTATTCCTACAGAAATTCCTGATACAAAATCTCGCAGGAGAAGTTCAGTCGATATCGAACGATCAACAAGTAAAAAAATCTAAAAAGGGTAACTTTAGTTCATGATAGCTAATGCGTACCCAGATACATTACACTTCAAGCCAGCATTGGAAACACGGCCTAGTTCTAAAAGTGAATTTATCGTTTTTAAACTCCAAGCGAACATTCAAATTATTAATTTACATAACATCTAAATTTATTATTTACATAACATATGTATTAAAAATTATTATAGATGTTATACAAATTACTAGCTAATTTGATCGATTTAATCGTTTGTTTTCAAGAAATCTAGAAAAAAATCCGATTATATTAGTTTTTCATAAAATGCCCCCAAACTAGCAATGAGTGCTACAGCTTTGAGTTTTCAAAGCACAAAATGTCATCACAATTTTCGAATTTCGAAAATCTATCATTGGGAACAGGCCAGCTCTACTCTGAGATTCGGCGAAAGCTCACTCCATCATTGGAAACGCCGCCTTAGGCATCCTGCACCCACTCACGGCTCAATATTTCCAATTCTTTATCATAGACAAGCTAAAAACATAATAAGTTTTCATTCCCAATACTTTTCTTTACAAAAATTTATAAAATATAGGAGTTCCTCAAAATTCACTAAAACGCTCGCCGCCGCCAAAAAAAATTAGGATATCTGAGTTTGAGAAAGTGATGGATCTACCTACTGTATACATCTACGTTCTCCGAAAATTTCAGCCCAAATGGGTCGGCCACTCCAGAGATTATCTCCCTTAATCATTTTGCTGATATATATATATATATATATATATATATATATATATATATATATATATATATATATATATATATATATAGATATATATATATATATATATATATATATATATATATATATATATATATATATATATATATATATATATATATATATATATATATATATATATATATATATATATATATATATATATATAAAGAAATATGAATTTTCGGCGAAACGAGTTTAATACTATTGTTCTTCGAACATTAGTAAAAACATATCAGGCACTTACTAGTTTATAAAGATCTGGACAGCTTATATGAACTACTTAAAGAGGCTGTGAATTCAAACGTGGTTAACGCACTTCTTTGTGACTTGCACATCTCTGGCCAGATTCAAAACGAGCTAGTGAGAAGATTTCCATCAGTTAAATTTGTCTATACCGTAAAGTTTGGCACGGATATATTTGATCCAAATGATCAAGTTGAGATTGTAGCAACTGAACACAGTAGGGCTCATCGATCTGTGTAAGAGAATTATCATCTGAATCTCAAGGACTATTACTTTCGCCAAATACGAAAACGGATTAAAGAAGTGATTGCTAACTGTAGAGTTTGTCATGAGGCTAAGTATCAAAGGCATCCACCTAAGCCAGAAATTGAAAGAATACTCAATCCCTCCCAACCCGGTGAAATACTTTACATTGATATCTATTCTACACTGAAAAAACACATGGCGCCAGACGCCATAACTTATGGACTTCTGGCGCCATGTACATATTCGATTTGGGGATTGTGATAAAATACAGCGCCACATGCCATAGTACATGGCGAAAAGTACATAGGAGCAGACGCTATGATTATAGCCTTCTACGCCAGGTAATATAGTCCTCCACGCCATGTACTATGGCTTTCCACGCTATGCACTATGGTCCTCCACGCCTTGTATTATGCCCCCCACGCCATCTACTATCGTCCTCCACGCCATGCACTTCATGCAAACTAAAGCACTACAATAAAGGTCTAATAAAAAATTTAACATTTAAAATATTTGCACGCATGCTTAACACCATATATGTATACCTCCATATATATTTTTTTTTTTAATTTTCTTTTTAATTTATTTTTTATTTTGTTTCTTTTTCATTGTGCTTCCCAGACAACTAGTTTGTTTGGTTAAGGGACAGCACAAAGTCTTATATGCCAACGTCACGTGGTATTCCCAAGCGGTCCCCTATCTATGTCCCTATGGCTCAGAGTGCTATGTACATTGCGTATGGGACCATAAATATTGCGCTATGTTACATGGCTCTGGGCGCCATGTAGATTTTTTTCAGTGTACTGATAAAACACATTTTCTTACCTGTATAGACAAATTCTCTAAGTTTGCAACAGTCATACCAATCAAATCTCGCTCGATTATCGATATAAAAGGACCTTTATTGCAGATTCTCAATCCATTCGATCAAACAAAAACTATAGTTAGTGACAACGAAAAAACTTTTAGCTCCCATACGATAAAGTTATTGCTTGGAGACCATTTCAAAATAGATACTTTCGCAATCCCTCCACTTCATAGCACAACTAACGGGCAAGTAGAGCGATTCCATAGTAGTTTGACGGAAATTGATAGGTGCATGAAGCTTGATCAAATTGTCAGCGACACTGTTGAGCCGACCTTGATAGCGACAGCTAAATATAACAGAACAATTGATTCAGTTACTAAAATCAGGCCAATCGATGTAATTAACTCTATGCCTACCTAATTGAGAGAAGAAATAGAAGTATGGATTAAGGAAGCTCAAGAAACAGAACTCAAACGAAATAATACAGACAGACATACCAAAACATTTCAACCAGGAGACAAAGTTTTTGTGAAAACAAACAAGCGCATAGGAAATTAGTTCTCAAAACTTCAAATTCAAAAAGCGGTTGAAAAAGACTTAGGAACAACTGTTTTAATTAATAACAAGCAGGTACATAAATGCAATCTAAGATCATTTACATATTTGATTCTAGGTTCTTCTTAACTACAAACCTTCACTGGACTCACGAAAAGATACTGGACTACTCGAACTCATATTACATACCTATAACTACTGGCCAGGTAGCAGTCTTCGAGGATTTTGGTTACCTAACTCACTATACGAACTTGACAGCATACGAATCTATAGCCCACGAAACACTATGTTTCTTACAACTTTTTACTGACGCTAACGTTCGAACAACTATTCAGACAGACATTGATCAGATCCTCCATCTCTTAAAGACATTACAAATCCATCACCGTCATGCACGCAGTATTAACCTGCTAGGAACAGCCTTAAAATATGGGGCCGGAACTCCTGATTTTGACGACTTTTACGAGGTCAAAACCAAGAAGGAAGCATTGATAGAAACTAATGAACAACAAATATGTATTATTACGGAAATTCAGGTAAAAATAAATCAATTAACTGATACGGTGACCAAATTGGTAGCTGCTAATAAAAAGGTAACAACGGACTCCGGACATCTACTCGCGGTAATTCAGAGCAGGAGCAAAGCTTTTATTAATCACCTCGAAAATATAGTTTACTCGATAGTGTTGGGAAAGCTTAATGTTATAAACCCTGTTATTTTAGATAATAGAGAAGTGGAATCTTTACTTGTGGCTAAACAATCTGCAAACGTTAGCATTAGTGATAAGATAATAAGAGTAAACAGGTCGAAATTAAAAATTACACAAGACAGTGATCAAATATTTTTCTTTATTAAATACCCCAAAGTCAAGTCCATTTGTAATAAAATTCAGATGTTTCCCGTAATTCATGAAAACAAAATATTAGTAATAGAAACAGACACCGTTGCAAAATGTGGCAGTAACTACAAACCCCTCACAAGCTGCAAGGCGGCGATTTCAACAGCCTTCTGCAAGTACAATCCAGGTAACACATGCGTCCGACAGCTTATACTTAATAGTACAGCATCGTGCAAAACATCTTCGATGGACCACATCAACCCGGTCGAAATAATTTCCGATGGCCTCATCATCCTGAATGATGTGGTCGCAGAAGTCCAAGAAGGGACCAACCTACCAATACAGATACGTGGTACTCACCTCCTGACATTTGAAGATAAAGTCACCATCAACGATACATTGTATGTGAATGTTGAGCGAAGCACCCGCATTACCCCCGAACCGGCCAGGACACAAAAAATAAACCTTACAGACCACCTGACGGTTTTGTCCTTACCATCTCTTCACCAGGCCAACATGAAGAATCTGGAGCATATTGCCACTCTAAAGCAAGAGATTAAAACGCGAAGCATGCAATGGGTCGTCTTATCTTTTCTTGTCACCATGGTTGTATCTGCGGCATCGTGCATCATAATTCTGAAAATTAAAAATCGCCGTTGCAGGAAAAATACAGCGGAAAATTTGCAAAAGTGGGACAGGAAGCAATGATCCACACCACCCAAAAGGCGAGGACGGCTATGCTTAAAACGGGGAGTAGTTACGGCACCCCCTTAACATTAGCACGCAGAACGAAATATCACACGTATCTGCGCATTTCGCAGCTTCTCACGCGAAATCGAAATCTGTCCCACTGTCTGGCTTAAATCCGTTCTTCTAAATTTTACACAGCAACTTCTCATGCGAAATCAAAATCTGACCGACTGTCTGGCTTACACCCGTTTTTTATAATGTCCACACTAAAATTGAAACTGAATCCGTCTATCTCGCTAGTTTTCAAGCGTTACGGGAAACCGAGTTTTAATTAATCATAATAATTCAAGTCAGTCTTTGTCGACCATTCAACGAAAGAGCACATAGTGCTTAGTTAACAATCAAGAAGCAATAAATAAAAATTTGTGTAAACCAAGCTGTGTTTTAACTGAATAAAGTTTGTGTAAACTAAGTTGTGTTTTAACTTAAACCAAGTTGTGTTTCAACTTATACGAGAGTAGAGTGATTACTTCCACGATTCACTTTAATTTTGATTAAATCAGGTGCTTATTCAGAGCTAGGCAAGCTCAAAGCTCGGTGTGCGGTCCCTCGCCAGAGCCTGGATTTAACCAGAGACGCCACACACAAGAAGCCAGTGCCCTATCTGTAAGGCTACTCACTCTTCGGCAAAGTTTGTAGATAGAATTATATTGACATATAAAAGAATGAATCAATTAAGGTAACGTTATTGTATAATATTCTAGTGCTAGTTGAATGTACGATATCTGCAGCTACAATCGAATCAGCTTCAAAAACTTTAAGAGAGTGTGCCATATCCACCAATGTTGTAGGTTTTCATTGTGAATTCTCTATGATCCTGTACCAGCAGAGTTTTTTGAAATATCCTTCTACTACAAAGACACTTCTACAAATTATCAATCATAGGACTAATTCAGTCGGAGCTGGCGTTTAAACTTACTGGGCGATTCATACACGTGACGAAAGCCATCGAAGCACTCTGTATTTCTAGTTAAGCTTTATATCTTTCGATTCCCTGACTTGTGTTTGAATCGAAAAAATTCTTTCCAAGATTTTTTTCTGTGAGCCTAACAAGACTAAGGGATTTTTGAATTATATAAATATATAGGTACCTTACCAAATACCTGCAAACCATATCGTTTGTTTGAAATTGAAATATCTCCCAACTAATTTGTTTCATAGAAATAATCTTGGCCTAGATTACGGCTTTGAAACCATTCCACAAAAAGTTTCGAAAAGTTTAACACAATAAAAAAAAACTCATTCATAAAATTATTAATAGTAAATGTCCCTTAAGATACTCTGAAAAATTTCTCTATCGAAAATCCATTGAAAACCCATTTCGCTGAAAGTAGAATGCAAGGTCTGCCTATAATTCTGTCTAGTTTGTCTGGTTTGCTGCTTTGTGTTGACTATATTGCTCTTAGTTGGTCTTCGTTATATTCGAAGTGTTTGTCGCTGGCTGAGATGGTTTAAAAATAGGTTGCGCTAAAGAGAAGAAGGTGAGTTTTCTGGTCGAGACATATTGTTCTGTTGAATTAATCCTATGAAATGAAAAATATGGATTCAATAAGTTTTTTTTTCTTTTTCAAAGTATGGTTTGATGTTTTGCCAAACTGTCTCTGAGTTACATGAAAGTTCAATTACGCAATCAAAGCTGTAAATTTGTTCAACTTCACGAAACATGACTGTGATCCCTAGTCTACGAGGTATTTCATGTGAAGCGGACATCGAAAAAAAGTCAAGGCTCTGGATTTCGTTCATATTATGCATAATGGTGCTTCTAAAAGATATGAACGTGGATACGTAATTTTTTTCTGTGGAGTTTAGTTGCCGAGCTGTGGGATTCTGAATAATGGACGAAATTGATGGAAGGTTTTTTTTGGAAGCCGTTTCTGAGATTCGAAAAAAAATCTGAAAAGCATTAAACATAATGATTGGTAAAGAAAATTGACTGTTCTTCTTAATTTTGAGATTAGGTTTGAAAATAATTTTTGTTCCTGTGTAAAACCAGAAGTAATAGTAATCACATCATCGACTCTCCTGAAAAATTGTCGCTTTTTGGAAAAGTAAAAGACTTGAAAGTTTACAACGGGCAAGAATGGTAACCCTTTCTCAATTTACCTCCATTCGTAACATTAAAAGCTTCTGTTCACGGGAACTCACGACCCAAAAATCAGATACAGTTGAAATTTACAAAATATATTGGTCTTAAGTAGAGCCAGGTCTGATAGAACTGATTTTGTAATTATGACAATTCTCTGCCAGTGGTGCCATCTTGAAAAATCACAAAGAAAATAGCTGCTTGTGGCCCTATAAATTCTGCACCAGATTTTGACGATTTTTTCACAGTAATTGAATATTACTCTGAAACACGTTTGATGGAAATTTGGTAGAAAAATTTGGTTAGAGCTGCCAGCTATGGTAGTTTTAGTATCCTTGGCTCAGGAAAATGATGCTATTTGCCCTACAACTTCCAGTGCAGTCATGGAATCATAACGAGATTAAAATGGCAAATTAAACTTCTTGTAGGCAATATTCAGTAAAAATCTAGCTTGAAAAACAATGAAAGGGTTGCCAGCTATGGTCATTTTTGTATTTTTTTGGCAAATCTTTAGTAAGCGATTTTATCATAGAATTTTCAAATCGTATCGAATTTGTAGTGAAAAGAAACACCAAATATTAAGATGAAGAAAATTTGAAAACTTTTGCGAATGGTATTTCTGAATTTCTTTGTATCCCTATAAGTTCTAATGCAGTAATCAGAACAATACGAAATTTGCAAAGTAGATTGAATTCAACGTGAGGTAAATGTGACAAAGGGCTGCCAGCATATTATCTTCTTACCAATAAATGTTTACATAAACATTTGCAATGAAAATAAGTGAACAATGATAGCGTTTACAGCAGATGTTTAGTCCGCGGACTATACACCACATTTCACCTAAATTATTTAGTCCACCTGCTGTAAACACTCAGTACCCGACCAAAGCGATAGGTCAGTACATGATTTCAAGTGACCTAACCTAAAATAGATCGTGGACTATATCGCTTCAAACACACCCGACCTAAGCCTTGATTTTTGCGCGACTCTTATGAATTTAAGCTCACAAACCGTCTCGTTTGACTCAAAATCATGTATATAATAGAGAGATAAATGAAATGATACTTACATTGTATGAACTAAAATTAAATTAAATGACAGCTGTCATATACAAACGGGGACTAAATTCGACTTGATCAAATTTTAGGTCAGCTCAATGTAAAGGACTAAATTCACTTAGTCTGCGCTGTAGGTACGGTCACATTTGATCCAACCGCTGTAAACCCTACCAATGTTTAAATTTTCTAAGGTCTGGACATTTTTTGGATGGCAGCCTCAAACACCTTTCTATGGCTGTAACTTTTGATGAAGTCATCGAAATTAAATTGGCTTAGGGTCTATTATTACTTAGGCTGTCCTTGAGTATCTAGTGGTAGAATACACACTAAAATCTGCACAAATCCTCTACTGTTCTTCAAACATTAGTGTTTCTTGCGGTTCTGATGCGCTAGGGTTTTTTTTGGATATAATTCAATGTTTTTCTATGCACTATAGCTGTGCAGCTATGAAACAGTGCTTTTGATAATCATTGAAATGTCCATCCAGTCAACGTTTTGACTAATTCTAGACACCATTAATAATCCTTGATGGTCGAATGACTAATGCAAAATTATGATACATCCAATAGTACTTTGTTGTCAAAGTATGTGACTTTGCTTTAGCAGGATTTGGGGGAATAGCATGTAGCATTTGCCTATTTGAATTTTGTTTCTAAAATTCACGGCAAACGACTTTTGATACGCATTGTATCAAAAGTCCTCTGCTTGCCCTCTAACGGCACCTTGTTTTCGTCAAATCGAAACACAAGCGATGTCGCTTCGAAAAATTCATTTTTCTCAAAACTAATTTACCGTATCAACGGTAAATTGTTTATGGCAAATTGCGATGCTGTGGCTGGGCTGTGAGAATGCAGCGCTTGGCGAGGGGAAGTCGGATCTCATTCGCGACGGAGGCAAGACGTGGTCGCAGAGTCGGAGAGCAACTGGCAATCGTGGCGGTCGGGAAAAGAAAAGGCGACGAGCGATGGGGATCAGAAAAACGTGATACCGCACGAAATGACATTTTTTTCGGATTCAAAGTCGAATTCTTTGAATTGGGATCGAAGATCTGCTTGGAGTGTGTACATGGGCGTCGGAGTGAATTTTCGAGAGAGCAGACGGCGTGGCGAAGGAGTCGTGGTGTGAAAAATATTGCCAACGGGAACTTGAATGAATCGAAAAGTTCGGGAAAAGTGGCAACATAATGCAAATTCTTGCAAAGTTATTGTGGTGCGTCTCAACATTATCAGAGGTTCTTCAGTTTTGTGATGCGTGAAGTGCTGCTACAATTTGCAAATCTGTCGGATAAGTGAGCGTAGCGTTCGTGCATATACTACGTCGTGAACAAGCCAATTGGAATTTTCCTGTTTTGTGCTGAGTTTTGTGGATTCCCTTCCCGGCTGTTACTGCTCCATTCGATTCAACAATATCGTTCGCGATTTTCATCCGAAAACTTTCATTTTTACTACAATCACTTTCGGGCTTTTGAAACCAATGATTTCACATAACCTACAAGTATTTCAATAAAAATCAATTCGTGAAATTCGCTGAGTGATTAATTGACATAAAAAAAAAAAAAAAAATATTCAAAATTTAATCGTGCATTTCTATAAGTCAAGGCAACCACATAGTGCAATTGTTTTATTAACAGCATGGTTATGGTTTAGTGCTTGTAGTTGATTGTGTTAGAACGGAAAAAAAAAAAAAAATCAACAGCATTTGTGTTGTATATACCGTTCGGTTAACCGTTTCGCCTGAGATGTACGAGAATTTCGGATGTGTTATCTTTGGCAGTTGGTTGGTATGGGTTGTTTTGGGAAAAATATTCGGGATTTTGATGTAAGGAGTTTTAAAAGACTTTTCCAAGCTAATGTGTCGTGTGTTTGGCTGCGATTATAGGCGGAGCTAAGAAATAATGCCAACTTAGAATGAGGATATGAATTTTTGGGGTATGTCCCGAACCGGGCGATCAAAATCTGCACCTTCGACCGCAACGGCGTCGTCTTTGACCACTTCTTCTTCCTCGTCGTTGTCAGGATCAACGGCATGAAATTTCATAACCAGTGAGAATGGTAGCCAACCGGTTAGCGATTGTTCCTCGCATTTGCCAACCGACTCAGACAACAACAATTAACCCGGCAAATTTGTCGCCACCGCAATTCCTATCACCCAACTCGGACCAAGTAAGTCTAAATTTTATAAATCCTGCTGAATTGTCTACGGCGTCAAGGTTGGATATACTACGTTGTATTGGAATCCAGATACGTCCAATATATTTGCTCAGCAGATCCGGCTCGAAATTACAAGTCAAAAAGGAAGGTTTGGTTGCTGAGACACGTAAGCGAACTGATTAGATAGCTATTATAAAACACGCCTGTTAAAACTAGTGCGCTGAAGTTAGCGCTGTAACGTAATTTGAAGTCATTGTTTAGCTTCTGGAAATTGAAACTATCGTCATTTGAGAGTAGATATTCGTTTCTGAAGAAAAGTAACGACAAAAAAAAAAAAAAAAAAAAAAAAAAATATTTTAATCAAAGTAATTCAATGTTATTATCGTTAAACGAAAATACTATCGAAGAAAAAAAAAAAAAACAAAAAAAAAGAAAACAAAATATCGAGATATTATTAATAATATCTGCTATCTCTAGTTCTTGTACCTCGAAAAGAATGGAAGAGGTAATAACTTACATTTTTTATATATAAATATTTATGAAGAAGAAAACGAAAAATCATGAAATAATACTACATGCCAGTCGTAAGAGATTTTTTTAGAGCAGATTTGGAGAGAAGAATATGATGTCATATTTGTCATGTTAGTTAAATCTGTACATAACGTAAGCTAGTAGACACGACATTTGTTCTTTTTCACTATCAGACATTTGAGGCAAATGTAAAAATAGTTGTTTTGTGTACGGGCGGCTTGTACCGTTAATCAATTTTTCTCTCATACATTCTTTGATCTAGAAAAAGAGTCAGTCCAAATGATTTAGATGTCGGTTCATGTGTAGTACCTTGCATCCTTTTTCTGAAATACTACTTTTCTACGACAAAAGTAAAGTCTACAATTCTATGTCGGACGAAACATACCTTTCATTGTCTCGAGAAAAAAAAAATGAAAACGGCATAGTTTGGATCCAAACTCCGCACTTATTGTTGATTACTAATATCAGGAAAAGTCGAAAGGTGTACATGTACATATTCGAAGTAGATTTTTGTTGCGAATCATATAAGAAAAAAAAGGTAATAATTTATCTAGCTATTTCTCCTCAAGAATGCAAATAATTTTTACATTAAAATTTTTCAAGCGGATACTTTAATTCATAGCAAAAGAAAATATTGAAGGAATAAAGAAAAAAAAAAAAAAAAAAGGGGCCGCAAACAGGACTTAGTTAAAGATACTTATAAAGCAAATTTTAGAAATTTGGAATAGATGAATTTAATCAGTTAAAGCAAAGCATGAAATAATAATGATGAATTTGTAAAATCTAAACTTTTGGCCTTCTTATTGGGTGAAAGCCCGAGAAGTTCATCTTCTTTTTCAGGTTCCGCTCCAGGCCTGGCTGGCCTATAATGTAATAGTTTTCTCGTGAATTTTTCAGTATTTTTCAGCATCAAAAGGGAGGGATGCTGGCCACACATAGGTAGTTTCCGCTTTGATGTAAATTTTGGTTTTTCTTGATTAGATTTTTGAATTTTGAATTTTTGGATTGATATGGCCAGCATCAGAGGGTGGAGGACCCCAGACCATCGGGGTCAGGGCTCCACTAACATCGGGGGCCCGGGGCTGTCTGCCTCACCCGGGTTCCTTGTAAAGGAGAGGTAGCACTTTTTCCTTTTTCCCTTTTGTAGATTTTTAATTTTCTGGCTCCGTGCGTTGTCACGAGCACTGGGTCTGCTTAGACAGCCCATGTTGCAGAGCCTGGGTGGTTTCCTTTACGGAACTATGCCCCTTTATGTCCTTGGGTATTTTTATATACCAGTTTGCGGCTACAGTATTATGACGGATGAAATAACACGTAGCATCCCGTTTTCTTTGAGAGCAAACTAACCCCATTTTGTTTAAAGAACCCACCCCAGCCGCAGCGAGCTAGCAAAGCGGCACCCCAGCATCCGTCGGGGTTGGTTAAAGGGTGCTCCGCTAATGCGGACGAGGGGCCTTCACGGCCATTTCTAGGGCACCCTGCTCTCGGGGCAATTCTTTTTTTTGTTTTGCCTCTTGAATGGCACTAGCCATTCCCCTTTCCGACCTTAGCACTCTTGGTTCTGGACTTCGGTCTGGTTCTAGGTTGTGCTAAGGCCACTTCTCCATCCTCAAAATCGCTACAAATGGCGCCCAACGTGGGGCCCGAAACTCGTTTTTGGGTAACCCACACCAAAGTGAGAAAACACTTATGAGTTTCGACTCATACTCCCCTTAAGACTTTACGTCTTCAAACCTTAAAATTTCCATTCTCACTAGCAGGTCTTAGAATCGCCTCCTTTGCGATTCCATATTACTTCGTTCGAGAGAACAAAACCCATTTATCAAGACCTGCATCGCTCGCTCTTTCCTTACTAGCCGCAAACATCCTTCCCAGTCCTTTCCTTTTAAACTCACTTCCTAGTTAGCTTACCTCTTGGGCAGCTTCCTGTTGTGTTGTCTTTTGGAGTTTTTTGACTCTGGGTGCAACCTGGAGGTTGGCCGCGGATAACAGGTTGTGGTGGTTTACCGCCGCTCCTGTCCCGGTCAACCGAAGGGCCCCTGCCCCACTTTATGTTGGGAAGCTGTCCCAAATTTTTATATCCTTGCTGTCTTGATCCAGCTTCGGCTTTTGGCTTGGGTTTGGTTCAAGCTGTGGTGGATTACGTGAGGTTGGCGTGGTGCCACCTACACGTCCCTGCAGCTTGGCCAAACTTGAACCATTTGCTGAAGTTGAGTCAAGCAGCAACATAGTTGTTTTTGGTCCCCTGCACCTCTCTTTTCGAGGAATTTCGGGTGAGAGTACAGTCCCCCATACTGGGCGATTCCCTTTTGGAATCGACCCAATTAAATTACTGAACTTCAATACTCATCACACTTAAACAGTTTTCATACTTAAACATTTTGTAATTAAAATTTCAATATTTTCACAATCACACATCCACTTCACTTCGACAATTTTTAATATTTTTCACATCGTTCCAGTCTAACATTGCATAATTAGAATTTCAATTTCTTGCGTTTTTAAAATCAAAAGCCAGCCAGCCAGCGGACCTGAACTGGAGAGAACGGATCGGGTTCCGTCCAGTAAGAGGGCCATCTCTTGGAAATTATATTTATATTTTTTTTCTTGATTCAACTTTGGAAGTTGACAACTTTAGAAAATTTTCTTTCAAACTCTTTGGAAGTTATATTTTTTTTTCTCATTAATTATAGCTACTTGGCATTCTTTTGCTCTTTAGCTGGTAAGTTTTTTTCTCTCTGATAGAGTTAGTCACACCAATGGTGTGCACCTACTTATATATATATATTTTTTTTATATATTTTTTTTTGAATATTTGGCATATTTTGCCTAGTTATCTGTTAAGGTTCTCTGAAAGAGTTAGACACACCCTGTTGTGCACTGGGTTGCATTGGAATTTGCAGCAACTCCTTAGTTATAAGCGTAATTATTTCGTTAGTCACGAGTATCGTGCACTTCCTTTGAATTTTCGTATATAGTCAAACTTCACAGTTTAGACATGCCATTGCGACACAGCAGTGAGGATCTGTCTGGCACCACAGTGGAGGCTCAGTGCTCCATATGCCAGCAGCCATTCGCTGCCGCCCAGGACACGTATACCACAAAGTGTGGACACACTTTTCATGAATCGTGCCTGGAGCAATGGCTCAGAAACCGCACTGATTGCCCGCTGTGCCGTGGACCACTGAGTCTCCCCTTAGGAGCCAGACAGGCCCCCATTGCTGCAGCATCTATGCCACGAGGGGCTCGGCCCAAAACCCAGCGGCCGGGAGTAAGAACCCGAGGCATGAGAAGCAATGAAGATGTGGAAATCAGGGACTTTGATTTACAGGCCGAGTCGGGGGCGGAAGGTTTAGTTCAGCCACCTGGCCCGTCATCAAAAGCGTCCCCAATCTCAGATGTGACGTCGGAAGCCGCAGGAGCGCGCTCTATAGTGCCTCAAGATTTAAGTGGACTTCAACAACAAATCAACGATTTACAGAACGGCATGCGTGTGATGCTGGAGCGCATGGCCCAATTGAACCTTCCGTCCCGGACCCGGAATGTAGAGTCGCCAAGACTAAACCCTCGCGCACAATCTTTTGTTCCAGTGCCGCGTTCATACTCACCTCGCACCCCTCGTGGTAATAATGTCCAGTTCCACCACGATAAGGTGGCAAGCATCATTGGTGGGTGGGGACTAAAATTCTCGGGTCGTGAATCCTCCATGCCCGTGGAAGTCTTTATTAACAGGGTAGCGGCTCTCACCAGAAACACCTTGGGCGGAAATTTTAATGTGCTATGCCAGCATATGCACTTACTTTTAATTGGACCTGCCGCTGATTGGTATTGGCGGTTTTACAATTCCAGACGTGATTTCAATTGGAGGGATTTGGAGTCGGCCCTGAGCGACCATTTCGCTGATCGCTTCACGGATGCCGACCTGATGGAGCAGATTAGAGGAAGGAAACAGCGACCCCAGGAAACATTCGACGATTACAGTGCAGACGTCTACAAGATTGTCGACCGGCTACAGCGCCCTATTGGCGACGCGGACTTAGCTGACATTCTCAGACGCAATTTATTGCCAGAAATCCGTCGTGGTCTGCTCCAAATACACCTTCCCTCTGTTCGTCTGCTCCGTCAGGCCGTCATCCGTGCGGAGAACTTTGAGATGGAGCTCGGAGGTCGACGCCGATCCTCCCAATGGAGACATGCTACAGAAGAACTACGTGAGGAATACCCGCTGGACCAATATGAGGATTCCCCGGATGAACCTGGAGTGGAGGCGGTCACGGTCCTGCCTACTTGCTGGAACTGCAAGCAAGTGGGACACCGTTTCGACGATTGTTTGGAGCCCAGAACAATATTCTGTTATGGCTGCGGAAAGGCAGACACATATAAACCTAATTGTGTGAACTGCCAAACAAAAAACGGACCGCAGGGAGCGCGGAACAAGATCTCACGCCTCCCGCAGGGCAAACAAGCTCCACCCCGTTCCAGCAGGTAGACAGGACTGATGATCTGTCTCCAAATTCCGTGGGCCCAACCACCAATGATGTTAGTATTCAGCCGAGTGGGGACTCTACTACCTTATCGATCCCACTCTTACAGGCAGAGCCTCCTACACCTTTGGCTTTTCTGCCCTACCACCTTAGATGGCGGAAATACACGGCGGTCCGAAACCGAATTTTTAACTCCGAAATTGACACCATTCACAAACACCTTAAAACACCTAAACGCTCAACGTTGAGAATGAGGCGTTTTTACGCTCAGTTCCGTCGTTGGCGTTATCAATTGGATTGTGCGACTCTGTTGAACGTGCCTCCAGGTGACGTTCGACCGTACGCTCAGGTTCTGTTGTTCGGCCAACTTACATCGGGTTTGATCGACACGGGAGCCAACGTGAGCGTGATGGCGGCTGATCTAGCCCGCTCATTCCTCGAGAGGAACGCTTTTCCCTGGAAAAGAGCTTCTCTCGGGTTGAAAACAGCTGACGGCACACAACATCAAGCCGTAGGCCGAGTATCAGCCGACATCACGTTCCGGGGGCTCACCAAGACGTTGACGCTGTGGATAATACCCACTCTCAGTCAGAATCTCTATCTGGGAGTGGACTTCGTCCGTCTTTTCACCCTGGCCACAGACCTGTTTGCGCCACCACCACAGGTCGACACCACCAACAGCCTCGACGCACTCGACGATTGCGCCCACCCTCTCACACAGGAGCAGCATCGCAGACTTCGGTCTGCGATTGCTTGCTTTCCTTCATTCGCTGTTGAGGGCTTGGGAAAGACTACGCTCATCCGTCATGACATCGACACTGGTGACCAGAAACCCATAAAACAGAGACATTTCTCTGTGTCACCAGCTGTCGAAAAGCTCCTATATCAGGAAATTGACCGGATGTTAGCGTTGGGCGTAATCGAAGAGTCGAAGAGTGCATGGTCTTCGCCGGTAACGTTGGTGGTAAAGCCCTCGAAGGTGCGCCTATGCCTGGATGCCCGGAAGGTCAACTCGGTCACAGTGAAGGATGCCTATCCTTTGCCGCTGATTGATGGAATTCTCAGCAGACTTCCTAAGGCAAATTTCATCTCCAGCCTTGACTTGAAGGATGCCTTTTGGCAAATCCCTCTAGAGGAAAAGTCAAAGGAGAAGACAGCCTTCACTGTGCCCGGTCGACCCCTTTACCATTTTGTCGTGATGCCGTTTGGGTTGTGTAATGCACCCCAAACGATGTCACGGCTAATGGATAAGGTAATTCCGCCCCAACTCAAGCACCAGGTATTCGTGTACCTCGACGACCTGTTGGTGATAACAGACGAGTTCGACGCGCACCTTCAGGTACTTCATCAGGTCGCCTTCCATTTGAGGCAAGCTGGCCTCACCATCAATGTGGAAAAGAGTAAGTTCCTCTTGCGAGACGTCAAGTACCTTGGCCACATTGTTGGTGGGGGCACTATCCAGACTGATCCTGACAAGGTGAAATCTATCATGGATTTCCCACTTCCCTCTACCACGAAGCAACTCCGAAGATTTCTAGGAATCTGCGGTTGGTATCGGCGCTTCGTCAGGGAATATGCGTCCTTGTCAACACCACTGACAGACATGCTTTCTAAGCGGAGTCAGTTTGTGTGGACCGATGAGAGGCTAAATGCTTTCAAGCAATTGAAACACAGCCTTGCTTCAGCCCCAGTGCTGCACAGCCCAGATTTCAACAAGCCCTTCTCCATCCAATGTGACGCGAGTCAACATGGAGTCGGTGCCGTGCTGGTGCAGCGCACAGAAGACGGAGCTGAAGCCCCCATCGCCTATATGTCCCACAAACTGAATCCCGCTCAGCGAAACTACACCGTCACTGAGCAAGAATGTCTGGCAGCGGTGTTGGCAATCAAGAAGTTCCGTGCCTACGTGGAAGGTCACGAATTTGAAATCGTGACCGACCATGCTTCCCTAAAATGGCTAATGAACCAACCAGACCTTAATGGACGATTAGCCCGGTGGGCCTTGAAACTTCAAGGTTTCAACTTTAAAATAGTCCACCGAAAGGGAAGCCAGAACGTAGTGCCGGACTCCTTGTCGCGCATGTTCTCTGCCGAGGCGTTGACGCCGGCAGAAGGCGAGGAGACTCCAATGGAGCTAGACTTGACTTCGCCGCATTTCAAAAGTGCTTCTTATTTGGAGCTAGCGGCGAAAGTCCAGGCAGAACAAGACCAACTGCCGGACCTAAAAGTTGTAGACGGGTTCGTGTACAAGCGGACTGAGTATGCGACCGGAAACGGACTTCAAGACCAGTTGGCTTGGAAGTTGTGGGTGCCGTCAGAAATGACGGCAGAATTAGTGAAGGGAGCTCATGACCCACCCTTGAGTGCGCATGGTGGCGTGGCCAAAACCCTCGGGCGATTACGTCAATGGTTTTATTGGCCACGAATGGCCGCTCAAGTGCGTGAATATGTGGGATCATGCCTTACATGCAAAACCACCAAAGCCCCTTCACACACCCTTCGTCCACCAATGACGCTGCAGTCCGTTCCCGAGCGCATATTCCAGCGCTTGTACATCGACATTATCGGCCCCTACCCTAGGTCCAGGTCTGGCAACATTGGAGCTCTCATCGTCCTAGACCATCTTTCGCGATTCCCCTTCGTAGAGCCGCTTCGGAAATTCACTGCGAAAGCAGTCATCGACATCCTGAGGAGAAGGGTATTTCACCTTGTTGGAGTCCCGGAGAGTGTTGTAACAGATAATGGTGTACAATTTCGGTCGTCTATCTTTCAGACCTTTCTACAGGAATTCGGTATCGGACATACCTTCACCGCTGTGTATTCCCCCCAAGCCAATGCCTCGGAACGTCTTAACCGTTCCATACTGGCAGCAATTCGATCTTACATTGACCCTGCTCAAAAGGAATGGGACGGTAAACTCTCAGAAATAACCTGCGCACTACGTTCCGCCCCTCACGCAACCATAGGAACTTCGCCCTATCAGGCAGTCTTCGGGCAACCAATGGTGACCCATGGCCGCACCTACCACCTGCTGCGGCAACTTCACCTGATGGATGACCCTACGACCACTCTGCCACTTCCTGACCACCTGGCTCTTCTACGCCAGACCATCCGCGACCTCACCACCCAGGCCCAGTCTCGCAATGCCAAGGCCTATAACCTTCGTTCCAGGTTGGTTACATACCAGCCTGGCGAAGTGGTCTACAGGCGCAACTTCCGGCAAAGTGACGCAGCCGCGCACTACAATGCAAAGCTGGACCGGAAGTTTTTACCTAGTAAGGTAATTAAGAAGATCGGCGGTGCTTACTACCAGCTGGCCGATCAAAATGGACGATCAGTGGGCGTCTTTCATGCGAAAGACATCACTAAGTGATACACCCACTGAGTTCACCAGTTCACGAATGATTTCCAAATTTAATTTGGAAGATCGTCCATTTGCGCCTATTTCAGGTGTCACTCCTGCCCCAATGAGAAAGTATCTGGAGATGTTCACCTGGTTCACCATTTCCTCTATCAAAGATACTTTCGTCATTAGCTTAGCATACGTGTTCACGAAATTTCCTACAATTATATTTACCCCTTTTTATTTGCTCACTAGTTCACGCAATAAATCTAAAAGATTGGATAGTAAAAGACTTGATCACCTGTTCACGTCATTGTCTTTCACACATTACATCCATCCTTCAGCTCTTTCCACGCACTTGCCCTTGTGGAAAGATCTGTGTTGTAGCATTTGCCTATTTGAATTTTGTTTCTAAAATTCACGGCAAACGACTTTTGATACGCATTGTATCAAAAGTCCTCTGCTTGCCCTCTAACGGCACCTTGTTTTCGTCAAATCGAAACACAAGCGATGTCGCTTCGAAAAATTCATTTTTCTCAAAACTAATTTACCGTATCAACGGTAAATTGTTTATGGCAAATTGCGATGCTGTGGCTGGGCTGTGAGAATGCAGCGCTTGGCGAGGGGAAGTCGGATCTCATTCGCGACGGAGGCAAGACGTGGTCGCAGAGTCGGAGAGCAACTGGCAATCGTGGCGGTCGGGAAAAGAAAAGGCGACGAGCGATGGGGATCAGAAAAACGTGATACCGCACGAAATGACATTTTTTTCGGATTCAAAGTCGAATTCTTTGAATTGGGATCGAAGATCTGCTTGGAGTGTGTACATGGGCGTCGGAGTGAATTTTCGAGAGAGCAGACGGCGTGGCGAAGGAGTCGTGGTGTGAAAAATATTGCCAACGGGAACTTGAATGAATCGAAAAGTTCGGGAAAAGTGGCAACATAATGCAAATTCTTGCAAAGTTATTGTGGTGCGTCTCAACATTATCAGAGGTTCTTCAGTTTTGTGATGCGTGAAGTGCTGCTACAATTTGCAAATCTGTCGGATAAGTGAGCGTAGCGTTCGTGCATATACTACGTCGTGAACAAGCCAATTGGAATTTTCCTGTTTTGTGCTGAGTTTTGTGGATTCCCTTCCCGGCTGTTACTGCTCCATTCGATTCAACAATATCGTTCGCGATTTTCATCCGAAAACTTTCATTTTTACTACAATCACTTTCGGGCTTTTGAAACCAATGATTTCACATAACCTACAAGTATTTCAATAAAAATCAATTCGTGAAATTCGCTGAGTGATTAATTGACATAAAAAAAAAAAAAAAAATATTCAAAATTTAATCGTGCATTTCTATAAGTCAAGGCAACCACATAGTGCAATTGTTTTATTAACAGCATGGTTATGGTTTAGTGCTTGTAGTTGATTGTGTTAGAACGGAAAAAAAAAAAAAATCAACAGCATTTGTGTTGTATATACCGTTCGGTTAACCGTTTCGCCTGAGATGTACGAGAATTTCGGATGTGTTATCTTTGGCAGTTGGTTGGTATGGGTTGTTTTGGGAAAAATATTCGGGATTTTGATGTAAGGAGTTTTAAAAGACTTTTCCAAGCTAATGTGTCGTGTGTTTGGCTGCGATTATAGGCGGAGCTAAGAAATAATGCCAACTTAGAATGAGGATATGAATTTTTGGGGTATGTCCCGAACCGGGCGATCAAAATCTGCACCTTCGACCGCAACGGCGTCGTCTTTGACCACTTCTTCTTCCTCGTCGTTGTCAGGATCAACGGCATGAAATTTCATAACCAGTGAGAATGGTAGCCAACCGGTTAGCGATTGTTCCTCGCATTTGCCAACCGACTCAGACAACAACAATTAACCCGGCAAATTTGTCGCCACCGCAATTCCTATCACCCAACTCGGACCAAGTAAGTCTAAATTTTATAAATCCTGCTGAATTGTCTACGGCGTCAAGGTTGGATATACTACGTTGTATTGGAATCCAGATACGTCCAATATATTTGCTCAGCAGATCCGGCTCGAAATTACAAGTCAAAAAGGAAGGTTTGGTTGCTGAGACACGTAAGCGAACTGATTAGATAGCTATTATAAAACACGCCTGTTAAAACTAGTGCGCTGAAGTTAGCGCTGTAACGTAATTTGAAGTCATTGTTTAGCTTCTGGAAATTGAAACTATCGTCATTTGAGAGTAGATATTCGTTTCTGAAGAAAAGTAAAGACAAAAAAAAAAAAAAAAAAAAAAAAAAATATTTTAATCAAAGTAATTAAATGTTATTATCGTTAAACGAAAATACTATCGAAGAAAAAAAAAAAAAACAAAAAAAAAGAAAACAAAATATCGAGATATTATTAATAATATCTGCTATCTCTAGTTCTTGTACCTCGAAAAGAATGGAAGAGGTAATAACTTACATTTTTTATATATAAATATTTATGAAGAAGAAAACGAAAAATCATGAAATAATACTACATGCCAGTCGTAAGAGATTTTTTTAGAGCAGATTTGGAGAGAAGAATATGATGTCATATTTGTCATGTTAGTTAAATCTGTACATAACGTAAGCTAGTAGACACGACATTTGTTCTTTTTCACTATCAGACATTTGAGGCAAATGTAAAAATAGTTGTTTTGTGTACGGGCGGCTTGTACCGTTAATCAATTTTTCTCTCATACATTCTTTGATCTAGAAAAAGAGTCAGTCCAAATGATTTAGATGTCGGTTCATGTGTAGTACCTTGCATCCTTTTTCTGAAATACTACTTTTCTACGACAAAAGTAAAGTCTACAATTCTATGTCGGACGAAACATACCTTTCATTGTCTCGAGAAAAAAAAAATGAAAACGGCATAGTTTGGATCCAAACTCCGCACTTATTGTTGATTACTAATATCAGGAAAAGTCGAAAGGTGTACATGTACATATTCGAAGTAGATTTTTGTTGCGAATCATATAAGAAAAAAAAGGTAATAATTTATCTAGCTATTTCTCCTCAAGAATGCAAATAATTTTTACATTAAAATTTTTCAAGCGGATACTTTAATTCATAGCAAAAGAAAATATTGAAGGAATAAAGAAAAAAAAAAAAAAAAAAGGGGCCGCAAACAGGACTTAGTTAAAGATACTTATAAAGCAAATTTTAGAAATTTGGAATAGATGAATTTAATCAGTTAAAGCAAAGCATGAAATAATAATGATGAATTTGTAAAATCTAAACTTTTGGCCTTCTTATTGGGTGAAAGCCCGAGAAGTTCATCTTCTTTTTCAGGTTCCGCTCCAGGCCTGGCTGGCCTATAATGTAATAGTTTTCTCGTGAATTTTTCAGTATTTTTCAGCATCAAAAGGGAGGGATGCTGGCCACACATAGGTAGTTTCCGCTTTGATGTAAATTTTGGTTTTTCTTGATTAGATTTTTGCATTTTGAATTTTTGGATTGATATGGCCAGCATCAGAGGGTGGAGGACCCCAGACCATCGGGGTCAGGGCTCCACTAACATCGGGGGCCCGGGGCTGTCTGCCTCACCCGGGTTCCTTGTAAAGGAGAGGTAGCACTTTTTCCTTTTTCCCTTTTGTAGATTTTTAATTTTCTGGCTCCGTGCGTTGTCACGAGCACTGGGTCTGCTTAGACAGCCCATGTTGCAGAGCCTGGGTGGTTTCCTTTACGGAACTATGCCCCTTTTGGTCCTTGGGTATTTTTATATACCAGTTTGCGGCTACAGTATTATGACGGATGAAATAACACGTAGCATCCCGTTTTCTTTGAGAGCAAACTAACCCCATTTTGTTTAAAGAACCCACCCCAGCCGCAGCGAGCTAGCAAAGCGGCACCCCAGCATCCGTCGGGGTTGGTTAAAGGGTGCTCCGCTAATGCGGACGAGGGGCCTTCACGGCCATTTCTAGGGCACCCTGCTCTCGGGGCAATTCTTTTTTTTGTTTTGCCTCTTGAATGGCACTAGCCATTCCCCTTTCCGACCTTAGCACTCTTGGTTCTGGACTTCGGTCTGGTTCTAGGTTGTGCTAAGGCCACTCTCCATCCTCATTAACGCTACAAGCATGTCATAGTTCGGAGTCCAAAAACCGTTGCAAAACAATACAAAATATGCGTGGATTAGTCAGTCAGGCAGGTAGAAGATTGCTAAATGAATTGAAACAATGTCGAATCTCATGCAGGTAATGCATTTCCAGAATATTAAATTTTGCTGTCGTTGTTCAATTATCTGAATAAGGTGCGCGATATCGAAGCTTTTATTGCCCTTGGGGCTGCTTTTCTAGCCTGTTTCTACAATAATCAGGGCTCGTTCATTCGCAGATATATTGTATAGCTTAGACTCGACGCACATTAATGACGGTAATCGTTAGGACTAGAGCAGCTGAACTAAAAGGGGAAGATTTATGGCTATAAGATGTAATCTGGACGTTGATGGTGATAGACCAACGCATACGTAAGCCGGCTCATATAGAACTCATTCAAAAGTGTGCACAATTTACCATCTAGCGCTACTGCGCGTGGTGTTGTAATTCATTTTTGTCCTTAAAATACTCCACAAATTCGAGATTAATTAACCTGCAAAGACAGTGGTTAGATAGTTACAAAGTAATTATTAACGTGTATAGGGAAAATGATGGGGAGTCAAGCTATTGTGGTAAGACCACAAGCTAAGCAGGACAGACAAGCATGAGTGAGTACCAACAATATATTATAAGAAGCATGAAAGATTTATGAAACGTGGTTGACATGAAAAAATATGTGATAGAGGATGATGTCACTTTGGAATGATATGCAGAGATTTTTTCATCAGACTTGAAGTTTGAAACTTCGGTGGTTTTATTAAGTGTCAAAACTACAATAAGTGCTTTCAAAGTGTATCTTCAAAAATAACATTCTAAAATATTTTTCGAAAATATATTTCAGTGACTTTATGTAAAAACTTTTAGCGCGCGTATCGGCATCACGCACATATTGTAAATAAAAACTTTTATCGAAATGACGATTTTTCAGACAGCCGACAGTTAATCTACGGGTTGGCTGATCTGATTTTAATAGGCCTTGGTGTGTTTTGTTTGTAAATATATTTTCCAGGGCAATTCACAACAGTTTGAGAAAAGAAATATAATAAAAAATTTTATCGACGAAAAACCTACAAAAAACATGGTTTTTGACTTTTTGTTAAGTGTCCGCCATTTTTTTGTCCGCCATCTTTCTTTTTAAGATTTGCTTTGGATATTCTGCTTTAGACCTACCAATCTGGAGATTATCTGTCGGCCATCGGCCAATTTGGACGCTGTCCTTATATAAAAAAAATAAATGAAAAAAATTTTTAATTGCATAGTTTTTTAACAAAATGATGTATTGAAACCTACCAAAAGCAAATTTTTTGGCAATTCGGGGGGCAGGAGACCATCGTATGCAGCATTCCACAGAGCTGGCCCGAGATTAGACCCGTGTGCTGCTTCGGTAGCTATATTTTTCCCGACATGTTCCTGCCTCATCTCATTAATATGATAATATGAAATACGTATTACCTGTGGGAAATGCCAAGAAACCTGTCAGAAGATATTTCGAATAAAAAAGTCGAGAGCTACAAAGTGAACGAAATATAGAAATTAACTACCGTGTTACGACACTGTTACCTCTAATGTGGAATTGACAGTTCTACAGCAACTTCTTAGAGGAAATATTTTATCACACTAACCATCACATGACATTCTGAAATCTTTCAAGTTTTGACACGACTTCAGTCAAAATGTGTCAAATTCGTCGCAAATTTGTAACAATTTGGCTGTTTTGATTCTCGATTGCAACGAACAAATGGATGAGCCAACGAACGGAACGAATAAGGAACTGAATGGATTGTATAATTAGAGAATAGCGAAATGCTCTTAAATCGAAGTGATAATGAATCGTTACGATACATACATAATAAAAAATAAAATTCTTTCGACTATCTAAATTTGAAAGAATTTATCGAAAAAAATTTTTATGGCAGCCAGAGGATTAAATGCATCTTAATATTACTATAAATTATCTTAGTCTAAGGAACTAGCTAAGATTTTTATTTAAGATATATTAGTGTTTTTAAATCAAAATATTGTTTGCACGTCAGGAAGCGTTCTATATATATAATTAGGCTGTTGAATGATAGCAGTGAGACTATACTACAGTTGCTTGCTGGCTTCTATCGCTTTGTTGCTTTTTACTGATTTTCGAAACAAACTTAAGATAAGAGACACTCCTGAAACATGGTTTTTGTTGGGAAACATCATGCTGTGCTTGCAGATTGCAGAGCCAAATTAAATTTCTCATTTATTCAGTGGAAAGTCTGCCATTTTAGAATAAGGATCGTCTAACAGTCTAGCAACGCGTGTTAGAACAAATAAGTCCTGAGAGACGTTGCAGGAGAATTCACGTGCATTGATATATTTTATGGTGGTTTTACCATGACACGGTTATCAAATTATAAATTTGTTAGTTGGCACATACTGATATACATAGTTGTAAAAAGCGGAGACATTTTTTATAATAAACCCCACATACTTTGGATCCCGAATGCGAATGGGACCAGTCAAAACAGGAAACTTTTCGCAGACCATCCCAAAAAAACATTCAATTGTTTTCTAAGTCCAATCTTTAATTTAATAATCTTTTCATATTGCCCAGCTTTTTTTGAGTATACGGTCCCATAATGTATCGCAACAATGATGATGCTTCTTTGGTAACAAATTAATAAGGAAATGGATTACAACTATAATATTATCATATTTCAGGGGTGAAGTGTGAGGGGCATCGAGTGCGTTATTTCGTATTTCTTCAGCATCTACCCAGCCCCCCATAGCTGTGTTTTGTTTTCGTATAACAGGGGAAACTATTTGCATAAGTTCGAATTAACTATTTTAGGATATTCGATATAACGACAAAAATCTAGTTTCCGAAATTTGAAACTGTTTAGCAGAAACAAATAATCGGCGGTGAAATTTTTTTTTTCAATTTAAGGATGAACTCAGAATCTTCTTCGTTTTCTCTCTATTCAATACCGATGAAAATACAACAGCTTCATCGCTTGAACTGCCACTGGAATCATCACTATCAACAAAAGGAGTCAGATTTGATGGTCTATCCATTAGCTTATCAACAAAAGGAGACAACAATTATGGTCTATTCACGGTTTTAAAACTATCAAGCAAATCAAGCTTTCGAATGCCGTTATGCGACCACCGATGGGTCTGTCTCGAATCACGGATAGGCCATTATAGCGATTGTTTGTGGATTCCATGGACCCATATCCACAATCAAAACATGGGACTGGACTTGTGGTGGTCGGCCACTACTCCAAGCTCGTGTGGCTTAACGCTTTGCCAAAAACTACTGCTGAGGTCGTGATCAAATGTCTGAACGAAATCTTCCTTACCTTTGGAATGCCAGAATTTCTTCACTCCGACAACGGTGTTAAGTTAGCTGCAAAAGCATTGACTAAATTCTTAGGAAAATATGGGGTCGAGCAGATTTTCACTCCCTTTTACAGAGCGACCGAACCGAAGCATCTTCCATGCAATCAGAGCATACATACGGGATAAACACCAGAATTGGGATGAGCATTTAGTGGTGTCACGTGCAGCCTTTCGAAATGTTTTACTTGAGGCAACTGATGTTTGGTTACCACCCAATCCAGAATGGCTCTGATTACGCTCTTTTGCGACAATTGAGCGCGTTTGATGATGGGGAGGTAAAACTGAACACTCATTGAGATCGACTACGTTTAATACACGATCGAATGAAGGAAAAACTCAAAAGTATAGTTTGCGCACCCAGACTAAAACCTTTGTCCCAGGGCAGGAGGTTTTCATTTAAAATCACGCTTTCAGTAGCACGGCAGACCGGTTCGCGGCTTAACTTGCCCCGAAGTGTGTTCGTGCCAAGGTTCGCTGCCCTCGGAATTTTGTGGCATATGAACTGCAAGACAAGAGAGGATACTCAATGGGGATCTATCTCGCCAAAGACATCCGCTAAAGCTGATCTCTGAGGTCACCCGATACATCTGTGGCTCGGCGATGAGACCCTTCTCTTGGGGTGAGTCATCTCCACGATTGTTGCGGAACAACAATGCCGCTGCCAACATGCATGCTGATGGGACCAGCTGGTCGCAACTTAAGGCGATTGCATGCCAAATTGCAGGGCAGAGACCGGCCTCGCAAGCGAGAACATGTTTATCTTTCATGCAAGTGCAGCCCGGCTCTTGAATTGACAGCAGCTGGTTTTGTCTAAATGGTTGAAGACTCGGTCATTGTCCGAGAACAATGCAAGAAAAAAAACTGGTTGGACTGCAGCAATGGGACTGGTAGCTGGAGAAGTGGGCTGACTGCTTGGCAGTCAACGAACAGGGACTGGATGTTGAACTTTCGACGAGTGAGGTGGTTTTTAATTCCGGGCTGCTGTGTCGCATCGAAAGAAATTGATTGTGTTGGCGTTTAGGGAGTTGGCGATCCTACGCAAGCACTTCTGGTTTCCTACTGTCCTAGTTAAGGACTTCACCGGATTTCCTCGAAGAAATTTTCATCAAAGAGAAGCCATGAGCTCAAAAGCTTAGGACTATGGTAAGACTTTGTTATAAAATTGTTCCCGGTTTGGGGACCAAAACTAATGTGTTCTAGCTCTCTGCCACATTGGTTTCAGATCATATAATATGTCTTTCAAATACCTGTCTTACTGATGATAACTTTGATTCGGAAATATTACCTGACTACATAGTTTGCTGTCAGGACCGGGATCGTTTGGTTAGTAATAGATCTGATGATAGAGTTGCTCTCATCGGTACGAATAAATCACAAAATGGAACACTCTGCCATGATTTCTCTTTCTGTTTTCCTGTTAAACGTACCTGCGTATCTCTTTACATTCTGCTAAAACCTTATTTGTCGCAACATAAGTCATCACTCGCGAAAATTACTTCTTACCTCAACAGTCGTTTTTCCACCGCTTGCGTTCTTCCATGTGGTGATTTTAACCTCCCAATTCTAGATTTGGATACAGCCTATTCAGGCATCATCTCGATTAGTAGTGTCTTCTTATTAACGTCATTGTTTTGCTCACTTTTTAGCCTCTCACAGCTTGACAATATGAAAAATGTCAGCAATAGAATCTTGCTTTGATCAATCTTGCTTTGTTCAATCTCCCGAAATCATCATTTTCCTTAAGTGCTGCTCTATTTGCTTATAAGCTTTCTGATCCGCATCATCCCCCTCTTATCCTTAAAATTTCTAATATTAATTATATGAAGAGTAAAATCTCTTCTTTAGTACGTTTTAACTTTCACAAAACTAATTTCACTGGCATTGCTGGCATTGAAGCATTAATCCCTCTGGTCATTCATCCGTTTTTTGAAAAACTTTCCTTGTATCTCTAATGGTATCCATTTTGGCGATACAGCTGCTTCCACGTCACATGAAGAGTGAACTTTTCGCTTCTTCCGTTATCTGTTTCTTCTCAGACCAATACCCTCCTCCTTCCTAAAATCTTCTCTCCCCACATTTTCTCCTGGATAACATTCGTTTCGAACGAACCCTCTAGAAACTGAACTGCTGATTAACGATATCGATGCCAATACCGATAATGGTTCCAACGGTATTCGAAATATTCTCGCTTATGTCCCTCTTTCTATCTTGTTCAATATAATTATATCTTTTGGCTCTTTCCCTTCTCTCTGACAAATTGCCAACATCTTCCCTATACATAAAGCCGGTAATCGTACACGCATCTAAAGTTTTCGTCCCACTCCCCTCTTCCATGTTTTAGCAGGATGCTTGAGAAAGTGTCAACAAGGAAGTTAAACGTCAATCCACTCTACCCAACCTTCTTTCTTTCACACATATGGTCGCCTCCGCTCCTGACCATCAAAAGTAGGTCGATGTACTATATACTGACTTCTCCAAAACTTTTGATTCTGAGGTTCTATTAAAAAACCTAGAAGAAAACCTAGGAGCGCAATACAAAATCGAGTATACCAAGGAGAAATCGCCTCGACTGATGATAAGAGGGCTCCAACAAAAATACAGTACGCAAGAGCTGAAAGAAGAAATAATCAGTCTAAACCATCAGATAGACATGAATGGTAAATTTTAAGTAGTACATATGAGGCAGGTAAAGAAAACAAACAAATGGATAGCTTTTGTGGAGGTTGGTGGGAAGCTGTTTGAAAGAATGGTGAACCAATACATAAATATCAACTTTGGTTCCCACTTCATTGTTGAAGACCACAACATAATGCGATGTTTTAAGTGTCGAGGATTCGCGCATAAATCGTCAACATGCCAAGCAAAGGAAGTGTGTGCCAAATGTGCTGGGAATCATCTTACCCACGCATGCACAGTAACGTCTTTAAAATGCAATAATTGTATAATTAAAAATCACCTGCATACACAACATCGTGCAGACAGCTATGAGTGCCCGGAATTCAAAAGAATGATTGAAGTTAACCAAAAGCGAATCAGCTATGAATACAAGATCAACAGCAAAGGAAAAAAATGGTCTTTGAAACATCTTCTACGCAAACGTAAGAAGTATTCGTAATACACAAAATCGTGCAGACAGCTATGAGTGCCCGGAATTCAAAAGAATGATTGAAGTTAACCAAAAGCGAATCAGCTATGAATACAAGATCAACAGCAAAGGAAAAAAATGGTCTTTGAAACATCTTCTACGCAAACGTAAGAAGTATTCGTAATAAAATTGACGACATCAATATTTATTTATGTTCCAAAAAAAACATCGATGTTGTAGTTCTTAATGAAATATGGATATATGGCAACGAACAGGAACTCTACACGCCGAGAGGATATACAGGCTATTTTTGCACAAGACAATCAGGCCGTGGAGGAGGCACAGCTATACTTGTGAAGTCATACATTTGCTCAAAGCTTGTCTACATTTCTGATAAACATAACACTATAGTAGTTGAGCTTGCACCTAATTCAGGAAAAATTAACGTCGGCACCTTTTATAAAGCACCAAGTGAACAAGACCATCTGTTTCTCAATCATATCGATGAATTCTACTCAGCTATCGAGAAATTAATCACTGTAGCCGATACAAATATTGATATATTAACATCTTCTGCCATATCCAGCGAATATCTCGATATAATTGCGTCAAATAATGGGGTTGTATTTAACAAGACAAAGCCAACACGCATCACTTAGACGTCCAAAACACTACTCGATCATGTGATCATAAACATCCAAACATGAGTGAACGTATGTCTTACAATGATGACGTCTGGCCAGCAGACCATAAAGTAATCAACTTATCCATCAAAAATCTCGTCAAAGCTAAAATACGGCCTAAAAAAAATATGGATTAGCAGAACCAACAATAAAGATATCTGAAGAAATTTCATTGATAGTCTCCAAGGGTCTCCCATTTTGGACTTTGATGAGCTGAATGAGAAGATAACCGAAGCTAAGGTTACAGCAACAACAACGAAACAAGTCCGTGTACGAGTACAATCTTGGATCACTAGGAATGTAATTGATGCTGCACATCGAAAACAAACTGCTTACAAAAAATACAAAGCAGATCCAAACTCCACGTCCAAGAAGCAGATCTATTTATCTATGAAGAAGGAATCGAATCGAGCTATCATGGAGGCCAAAAAACGTTTCTACAGAAATAAGTTTGAAGCTTCAGCCGGAAATACCTCCAGATATTGGCAACTAGTAAATGAGCTCTTGTCTAAACAACAAAACAAATCTTCAACGTGCATAGAAGAACTGTTGATAAATGGAACATCCATTACAGACCCCGAAGAAGTAGCACATCAGTTAAACAACTTCTTCGCTACCATTGGAACACTTGTCACCAAGCAACAGCAACTTTCATCACGCTCGAGTATTCAAATTGAGCCTAATATGTGCACTTCAATTCACTTGCGTCCCACAAGTCCTGTTGAAATATCTGAAATAATCGACAACCTTAAATCAAAGGTTTCTCCTGGTCTAGATAGTATAACATCAGAGGATATTAAATTTCTGAAAAATCATATTTTGGAGCTTCTAACTACAATAATAAATAAGCACCTAGCAGCTCTGATTGTCTTAAACTAGCGAAAATCACTCCAATCTTCAAAGGTGGTGATCCAGCAGATCCATCAAATTATCGCTCAATAGCTGTCACAAGTATCCTAAGTAAAATATTTGAAAGAGCCATTCAAAAACAATTGCTTCAATTTATTAAGACTAACTCCATTTTGACGCCAATTCAATATGGCTTTCAAGAAAACAGTAGAACTCTAGCAGCAACATTAGATGCTGTACATTTCATCAACAATGGATTGGATAGGGGCGACTATGTAGCGGCAATCTTCGTGGATCTGAAAAAGGTCTTGGACAGCATTAACCACGACATCCTGCTTCAGAGGCTCGAAATATACGGAATCCATCACAACTTCAAGCTGTCAATAAAGGTTTATCTGTCCAACAGACGTATTATTACAACTAACAATATGTATAAAAGTCAGGAATACACAATAAACATCGGCGTTCCTCAAGGATCAATCCTTGGGCCATTACTGTTTTTACTGTACATTAACAGCGTACAGGACATTTATCTGTTGGGAAAAATAGTTTTATTTGCAGATGACCCACTACTGCTGTATTCCGGTAAAAACGAATTAATTCTCCAGCAAAATATAAATGATGACCTAGGAAAATATTGGAATTGGCTCGAACAAAGTAAATTAATAATAAACATCCAAAAGACTAAATATTTAGTATTCCAACAAAAAAACAAGCAGCAAATTAATCCGTCATTACAAATCAATGGAATACAATTGGAAAAGGTCAAGTCAATTAGATACTTAGGACTAACTTTAGATGAGAAAATGTCTTGGCTACAACGTATCAATAACATCAGACGTAAAGTAGCGCCTATGATAGGAATCCTAAAAAAATATGATTTTTTATCTCTCAACATCAAACTTGATACATTCAATGCTTTTATTTTGTCGAACATCTGTTATGGAGCAGTTTTGTGGAAGCAAACATCGAAACAAAACATCGATTTGATCGGAAGACTAATCACTAAGGCTATCAAGACTATATACAAAATGCCAACTTTGGCTCCAAGCTTACATGTGTGTCGTGAAACAGGACTACTAAGCATACAACAAATAATGTGTCTTGAACAAGGAAAGCTAATATTTACGATACTTGACAAAAAACTCAAATGGCCATATGTTATAAGAAATGTTGGACAAACAACTCAGACAGCCACAAGATCGGCGAATAATCTTGCGATCAAAAAAGCTAGGATAGATCGTTTGAAAATGGATCCAGTGCAACAGTCTTTGACTTATTACAATACCTTACCTGAGGATATAAGAAAATCAGCGAATTTGGTTAAATTGAAGGAAAATCTACGATCATTCCTTTTACAAAGATAATGAAGACGCCAACCAGAGTTTTTTCTAAACTTTTCTCTGGGCATAAGTCTTGACGACAAGAAACAGGCGATATCATCTGAAGACGATAGTTTATAATGAAGTGCTTTCCCTTATACCAATATTTTATTGTCTGGGAAGTACTAAGTTAACATATATTGAGGAGAATTGATGCACACGGACCGTGCATTTTGATTGAGTGATGAAGAGAGTGGAAGGAAGGAGGTAAAAAAAAATAACCTCCTCCTTCCAAATCTAAGAAACGATGACATAGCTGATCATCTTCTTTCCTGCTTAAACTCATATCTTTCTTTGGTCGTACCGGTATTACAACTGTTAATTCCTGCTCTTCACAATTAACAAATTAAATTAAAGTAAAGGAACTCTGTTCGTGTTGTAAATCATTGTGTTTGAATTGTTCATTTAGTTTCGAATAAAGGGTTTAAAATTTTCACAATATGATCACATTCAAATTAGAGCCATTATGAAGTTTCATTTTTTGCAAAAATTTCCAAAATGTTATCATATATGCATTGAAAGCACTTATTAAATTTATTTTGCAAATTAAATTTTGATGAAAATTATCATAGATACATTTAAAATATCATGTTAAAGCTAATGGATATTAATTAATAAAGACCTACACCTATATATATATATATATATATATATATATATATATATATATATATATATATATATATATATATATATATATATATATATATATATATATATAATATATATTTATATATTTACATATATATATATATATATATATATATATATATATATATATATATATATATATATATATATATATATATATATATATATATATATATATATATATATATATATATATATATATGAATAAATTTTTGGCCAGAGTGACTTTGAAACGACAACAAAATATGGCAAAATATGAATGAGTCAATCATTCAAGTCACATTTGGCAGCCAATGTTTAGATTGGCAATAGATCAGAGACTCATTTTGTTTAGTTAATTTTGTAAATTAAATAGCCAAAAATAAATTGAGATTTTTGAGTGGTTTCGTAAAAATTAAGTTAGAAGACGCGAACCTGGAACGCGCAGCAGTATCATAAATACGTCCAAAGAGATGAAACTACAACACAATATTTTTTTCCGAGAGTCACATTTTGCGAAATTTCCAAAGGGTGATATTTGATAAAGTTTCATTTCGCCGTGTTAAATTTGTTTAATTTTTGCTAGTGCGAACATACAAACTTTTGCTTTCATAGGAATATCTCATTATGTTAGGAATTTGTTTCCAGAGTGAAATACATCACTTGTTTGAGAGCTACCTACTTTGATTTAAATTGAAAATTATCTTGTGATTGTGAAAATTATCTTGCGCTATTATCGTTCCTTTAAAAGCACTGAAAAGCACTTTTTCATAACTTGAAATTTTAAAATATCACTATATTTTACCCTCTAAAAAGTTTCAACTTCAAAATGGGATTGATATTAAACAGACGTCATTAAACCTTGTACAGTCTTATCGTATGTTTAAATTATAAATTAAATTTCTTACAACATCGCTTGCATTTGAGTTTTCTAGACCCATTAAACATTTAAAGTTTATTTGAATGCCTACCTGCAACCAATTAATGCATTTAGTGTTGTTTGCATTCTAATGATTTCTGCCTACTCAACTATCTGTATGATTTATTGAATGCTTTAATATCAAAGTCTACGAGATAAAATTTATTGAGGTATTATGAAACTCCAAATCCTTTACTCTACGTCATAATTCGCTCGTTGTTGACCCAGATATCATCCAGTGGAGCTGTTCAAAGATGTCAATAGTTTATATCTCTAAAGTCCTTTTGTACTTTCTCACCTCACTCTTTAAAACTCGACTTGCAAAAAACGGAAATCCTCCAATGATATTATCGGGAAATTCGGTAAATGTCTGTCTGTTTGAGTTTTCTACCGCCCACCCATGGTCTCGACAGTTTTGACTTTCTTCTAAGTCAGAGGACCATCACCCATATCATAGTAAAATCATCTAGTCTGCGGTAAGTCTTAACGTCTTACATCTTTCTGAATATCCATATCGACTACATTGCTTTCACATTATCATTTTGCAAAAGATTCACGGTTGCAACCCCTAAGCAAATCGATTATGCTGCCCTCTATGACTGCGGAAACATCATGGCTGCTGTAGATAGATATGTGTGCAAATGATTATGTCCTTTTTGCATTCTGTCATTTCCTTCGGCTAACATTTCAGCCCGGAGTGAGTAAAATATTTCAGACAAGATAGTCAGTCACTTTGCACTTACATTGATGCAAAGGAAATGACCCAGTAGGACCACAAGCATTGATGACTTTTACCATGCACTCTTCCATTAATGCCCATGAATTCCAAAATAATGGATTACAATGTAATGTGTAAGTAATGCAAAAACGAATCTTTGTGGTACCGAAATCCATATGGGTATATCTACTAACTACTTTACTGCACAAAGTAATGACCAGTGAAAGGTAGAGTAATGTAAATATACATACTGAAATCACTTACATTCTCACTGCCGCTTCATTGATGGCGTCATCAACTCTCAGTATTGCGAAACGGAGCGAGTATCGTTGCTTATAATGACCTCGTAATGTTAAATTCATCGGTGCGGTCATGCGAAAACGATTCGACGATGATTACTGGGAATAACTATTGCATTACTGCAGTAAGCATTGTTGGTCCTACAGGGGACTATCGATAATTTTGTAGCCGTGGAAATAAAACCGAATTCTTTTAAGTGAACGCTGTCAGCAAGAAGATTGCACCCTTTCAGATTGAAACGTAGCTTCGTTATGCTAGAACTCATGGAAAATATGAAATTAATGGCTAAATAAATGATGCGAAATTACGAATGGACAAGCACAAATGGCAAAATAAGATATATTATTTATGCTGTCCCGATCGAAACGAGCTCCTTTTATGTCAAACTGAACAGATACCCTTTTCCATTATCATTTGCTTGCTTTTTGTCTCGTTGAATGATTTATACGATTTTTTTTTATATGCGAATGACAATTTGTACTTGTTATCTGGATGATAAATACCTCGTGAATTTGAGAAGCCACCAGAAAACTTTTAAATGTTTCTTACTGGCAATCTAGTAAACAGAAACTTGTTTTTCAAAATCACAGCTCTGAGGCATGCTTTTTAGTTTGATATATTATGAGAACCCACTAAAAAATATTAACTCGACCGCACTAAAAAATATTAAATAGACTCTAATGTGAGCCGAATGTCATAGGAATTTCGTACAAAAATCATGAAAGGGCTGCCAGCTATGACTACTTTTGTAATTTTGTGGAATTTCTTTACTGAGCGATTATATCATTAGATTTGCAAATGGGAATCATCCTGCAATGAAAATTAACAATAAATTTTGACGCTTTAAAAATTTTAAGAGTTTTGTAGGTGGTCACCCTAAAATTTGTTTCACCCGTATAACTTCTAGTGCAGTGATTAAATCGAAACGAAATTTACTGGTTGGGCTTAACTTAACGTGAAGCAGATTTGGTATATAATTTGCTTTGCTGCTGACACAGGGTAACTAGCTTTAGCCATTTTCGTAAATATTGCACCAACAGATGCTTCAAATTACATTCTCATATGCAAAGCATTTGCAATAAAAATAAGAAACCAAATATTTAAAATTTCCGAGTTTTGAACATTTTTCGGATGGCAGCCTCAAACAACGTTTAACCGCTGAAACTTTCGATGAAATCCTCCGATGAGAACCAAATTCAAAGGATACGTTGATTTAAGTATGAGCTTGTAAAGGTAAACTTATTGCTGCTTCGTTGAAAAGTGTTGCCAGCACTGAACATTTTCATCATTTGTGTTATAGTTGAGTTTTGTTGCTTTGGATAAGGAATGGTTGATATGATTCGTATTACATAAAAAGTGTATTACGTCTTGCTACATTGTCACTAAAAGACAATTTCTTCGAAAATTAGTTTTCTAGCGGATCTGATGCGCTAGACTTTTTTTCCAATGTGATGTGGTTTCGAATAAATTCCGAGGGGTTTTTTACGCTGCCTCGTTACTTGTAAAATAGGTTTCTTTCAATCTTGAATAAGCAATTCCAATATGATTTTGACCATTTAATGGCAGCATATAGTTGATTGTTTCCTAGGCTATTTGGAGATTTTCTGTATAGATGACAGCGCTTTTAAAGAGTGAAGTGAATAATGTGTTATTCGACTTTAGATTAAACTGATGCCCTTGAGACGTTTGCAAATTGTTTGTGTAACCAGATTTTGTTTAAGGTCTCCGTGATATTGATCTTATAGTCCCATTGGTCAGTCTTCCTCCCAGTTTTAAATCGTTGATTCCCATATCCATACAAAAATCAAATTTGCCTCTGTTTCATTATCAATAAACATTCCTTTTCATTTTTTAATCAATCGTTGTTGTTTGAAAAATTACTCCATCTCCGTCACATTTTTTCGACAACACCACGTACTATATATCTGTTCGCACGTACCAATCAATGGACCTTTCTCGTCGCCATTAACTTAACTTCAGCAATATCGCCCATACTGGGAAGTATATCAATCCATCGTAGGATTTTTTGGTTACTTGGTTGTTTGCTGCTGGCTGTACCTTCCCGAAACATCGAAAACTAACTTGAAAATATATTTTAGTAACAGTTTCATTCTACAGCCAATGACCTCGAGTCATCATCCACTTCTAGGCGCTTAATTTGTTGATGAGTTTCTCTTTCTTTAAAAAACAGTAGGAAATCCATCTTTTCCTTCAATTTTATGGCTAGGCTTTTCTAACGGAATCGGGTAAGAGTAGAAGACAAAAGGTCGACGTTGATGGGATTGTGTGATCGCTATTTTGAAAATCTAATGTTTATTATGCCTGAAGTTTTTGTGCGGATCCGTTTTATAAAATCTATCAAATTTGTGTGGAAAGTTTGTATGACATGAGGTTATTGCAGTATCAAGGCAATATAGATTGTATTGTCCTTTTTGGCACTTGAATTCAAACCGGCAACTAAAAAAAAAATTGTGAGAAGGGTTGATGCTCTCACTTTAGTGAATGACCGGAATTTAGGTGTGATAAGCATATTTCCATTTGAAAATATGTGTTAAACAAAGAATTGTGTAAAGTTTAAGAGAACAATTGATGGAAAAGTACGTAAGGTTTGGAAATTCAAATCAATTCAAGACCATAAAAAGGCGTTGTTTATTAACTAAGCGAAGCTAGTGGATAATCAATAATTTCATTTCAGACGACTAAATAAAAGTTTAACAAGCGAGCTTGGAGAATATTTTTATTGACAGCTAGAATTCAAGAAACATACATGTATTTTTCAATTAAGATTGGTGGGGAGGGGAGTTGAGACACAAGAAGATTAAATCACGGCGCTAAAAGATCAACGAGTCGAACTGAAATATACAATTTGTCAGCGGCAACAGGCACCACTATAACAAGCAGTTTAAAAGACAAGGCTGTTTCGCAGGTAGGAGATTAACATTAACTAAAACTACAAATAACCGACAACCCGACAGCTACAGGAGAAATGTGAAAAGAAACCCTTAAACCCTCCTAAAAAATTTTTACTCTCTGAAAAAAATTGCAAACGATTGAACATTTTATTTCAGATTCTCCTTCGAAACAGAACGGCAGCCTATCATCAAATTTCCTCTAATTTAAGCACTACAAACTAGTAGGAAATTCACAGTATGTATTATTCTGATACAAATGATTTTTAAATATGACCATCCTTTGGTAAGAATACCATTTTGCACTGCTAAAGGTTTTTCCCCCTATAAAGTCCGGTTCATTCATGGAATCGAAATAAAAATCATAAAGTACGAGTAGATAGACTTTATGTTAAGCCAAGTTTGGTAGGAACAGTGGTTGAGAATTTATGATAGAGCTGCCAGCAAGGCTAATATTTTTTTGTAAAATTTTTTCAAAACGATATTGTGATTAAATTATCAAATAGTTATGATCTTGTAATGACTCTGAAAAATAAATATTTTTATTTGAAAAATGTAAATAATTTTGCAAAAAATTTAATTTTACCGCTACTACTTTCAATGCAGTCATCCCATCGAAATTAAGTTCACAGGGTGAATTGATTTCACTACGAAGCTGATTTGGTAAACTTTTGACTTTCGTGCTTCCGTACCAACAGATGCTACCAATAAACATTGAGATTAGAGCTTGGTCATACTAGCATTTTCACATACTACATATTCCTAGAATGGGTACAGACACTTACCGGTTCTAAATACCTATTCCAATCGAACTAGCGAGTATTTCTAAATTATATACATATATGGACCAAAACCCGATTAAAGTACCCAAAGTAAATAAAGTTTTCAGTTAGTTTCAATATTCTGACGCCCTCAAGTATAAAATTCGAAAGTCATCAAACTGCGGAGCTAATACAACACCGAAAGTATGAATAACTCTCAAGTACAAAATTCTCACAAGTATGCTAGTATGAAATGATAGCACGTACAAAATACTAGGTACTGTATACTAGCAATTATTTCGTACTAGCTAGTATTTCGTTCTAGCTAGTTTTATGCACGCGTTAATCATGCCTAGAAAAACTGAACGTAATGCAGAACAGGGCCAACAAATAAAGGGTTTACTCGAAAAAAGTATGTCTCAAGCGAAAATAGGCCTCAAAACGGAGCTGCCGTACGTAGCATAAACACGCTTACCAACATTTTTTCAATTTCCTAATTGAACACCGGATTTGAAAATCTCATAGTCTGCTATTTCAAAATATAAAAAACCTATCTTTCGTGCAAGCGCGTTAATATCAATAGTGAAAAATGCCCTACCCATATACCTACATCACTTAGAAAAATACAAATCTTCAAAAAACTCAACAATTAGTAAAATGTAGATAGGAAGTTTATGCTACTTAGGACAGTGAAGTACTCCCGTTGTGCAGTGCACTATGCAACAAATTGCTTAAAAGAGACCGTTATCAATGCTAATAGTCCACCAGTGGCAGCTCGTCAGGGGCGGCAGGGTCCGCCGGGCCGTACCACAAGAATTGACTAATTTCACCCAAAAATAAGAAAGATAAATAATTATTGTTAAGCACTTTACTACCACAAATTGATTTTTTAATTATACGTTAATTATGCCAATCTTAAGTTTCAGATCAAAACTGGAGTTGCATTGAAATAGTATGGTTTAAACGAGTAAACGACCCGTTTGCATTCGTTGGTTTTCATTTATATTGCATTCGTTGGTTTTCATTTCAATCCTGGTTTGTGTAAGTGGCTATTTTGAGCAAAACATCAAGCAAGTCATCGTCCCCACGACACGGCGGCCAGTCAACGATCCTCCTAACCTACATCATTCCGTTCAAGCATACTCGTATGCATAATGCTCGTATGAACATATGAGTACGATGAATCATCCACCCAGCCGCAATTCGCTGGTTAAGAACAGCGTGCAACGTAAACGCTCTGTTATGTTACTCTTAAGTCGATCTTAGGAAAAATATCAAGCACGAGTTTTTACTAATTTTCGAAGAAAATTAGTATTAAACTCGCTTCGCCGAAAATTCGTCATATATATATGTATATCAGCAAAATGGCTAAGGGAGATAATTTCCGGAGCAGCCGATTCGATTGATCTGGAATTTTCGGAGAACATATATGTATATAACATTGCTAGAATTCAGATATCTTGAACCTTTTGGCGTCGGCGGGTATTTTAGTGAATTTACAGGTACTCCTTTATTTCCAAGCAGTGTGAATTTTCGTTAAAAAAAAGTACTAAGTATGAAAACTTATGTTTTTAGTTTGCTCATGATAAAGAAGTGGAAATTTTAAGCCTTGTGTAGGCGCTGAGTGCCTAAAAGTAAGCAAGGATTTTTTTTTGAATTTTTGATTTATCATAACTTCTAGAAAAACACTGGGTAATCGTGAAATTTGCAGAGCGTATTGATGTAGACTAGAATTTAACACACATGAACTTTCAAGACTGTGGAGGCTCCTAAAAAAAAATCCTTCAAATCATCGACCTTCCTGAAAAATTTTTTATTTTTGAAAATAAATTCAAATTATTGACAAATTTTGACTTTTGTCCACCAAGTGAAATAAAAATTTTTGAAATTCCACGGTTACCAAGAACGGCAGCCCGTTATCAAATCACTTCTATTTTCAGCACTCAAAATTTGTGTTCACGAGAACTGACGATCGGATAATGCGATCAATATGAAATTTACAGGACATGTTGGAATTAGCTAGGACCAGGTCTGATAGAAGTGATTTTGAAATACGGGCAACACTGTGGCAGTGGCGCCATTTGGTTTTTGGCCTATAGCTTCCGATTTAGCCACCAGATTTTAACAAAATTCACGCAGTAGGTGAACCTTACTCTAAGAAAGATTTCATAGAAGTTTGGTTGAAAAATTAGTATAGGGACGCCAGCTCAGGAAAATAAAGATTTTTTCTCTATAACTTTTGATGCAGTGACAAAATGAAAACCAAATTCATGGGCTAAGCGTATCTTGTTGCGTTTCTAATTCTGTAGGAATTTCCTTGAAAAACCATGAAAGGGTTGCCAGCTATGATGAATTTCGTAACTAATTGACATTTCTTTATCGAGCGATGCTGTCATAAAATTTCCAAATGGGAATGACCCTGCAACAAATATTTACGTTTCAAAAATTTTAAAAGTTTGGAAGATGGAAAGCCTAAAATTAAATTCACTCCTATAACTTACAGCGCAGCCATTCAATCGAAACGAAATTCATTGGGTGGGTCTAACACAACGTGAAGCAGCTATGGTGCTAGCACATGATTGCCAGCACCAGACAATTTTGTAAATATCGCACCAACAGATGCTTCCATTCTCTATTCATAAGCAAAGCATTTACAATAAAATAAGCAACCGATATTTAAATGTTCCGAGTTTTGGAAATTTTTCGGATGGCAACCCCAGACATAGTCTAATCGCTGAAACTTTCGATGACATCCTCGGATGAAAATGAAATTCAAAGGATAAGTTGACTAAGCACGAGCATGTTATGGTAGATTTATTGCTGCTGTGTTGGACATTTTCATCATTTGTGTTGTAGAAAATGGTGTCAGAAAATGATATTTGTTCCTTTGAGTAAGAAATGGTTGATATGATACTACAAAGAAGTGTATAACGTCTTCACACATTTTTAAATCCCTCAAAGATAGCTTCTTTGAAAATTAATTTTCTAGTGGTTCTGATGCGCTAGACTTTTTTTTACTGTACAATGCTCAGTGTATGTAAAGGTAGTAAGTCGATGTTGATGTACGTTAGTTAAATAAAAGAAAATATTTTTAATCGATGTTGTTTTATGTAGGAAAGGGTAGTGATTATAAAGCATTCTGTTAGAAAACCGTTCTTTCAAAGTGTTTATATTGAAGAGTGAGCTGTGGAGATGGTGAAGGAAAAACTGATATAATACAAGTAAAAAAGGTGGTTCAACAAATCACCTTTTTATGGGAAAAAAACTTTTTGAAAAAAAAAATAGAAAACTTAATCCAACGAAAAGCTGGACATATTCAAACGTATGATTAATGTTAATGGCTAATTTGTGAAATGCGTCATGAACAGTTCTTAGCTTTGAAAACTAGAAATCCATTTGGTATGATGTGGTAAGATAAATAAATTTTCAGTTAAAAAAAGGGTTTTAACTTTTAAATATATTTGGCTTGAAGCTCAATGACGTTCCAATACTTTGTCATTTAAAGCAAAACAACGAAAATTGATTGCAGAAAAATAATTTTTTTTATCCTGATATAATCAATTCTTTAATCAATTCTTCTTGATTAAAACTATAATATGATAGAATGAATATCAAAAATGTTATTGATATGTATGTATACGCTTTTGAGAATTAGTTTTTGCGCTTGTTTGCTTATTTTAGAAACGTATTTTTTTAAGACATTAAGTTATAATGCACTTGTCTCTCTCCTCCCCCAATTACATCCTCTCTCTTTCTTGACGACAATGCTCAAGCACATTTTGTGGTTTTATAAAAAAAATTAAATAAATGAAATATAACTTCCGTTTTGGCCGACCCAAATTTTTATGCTACGAGCCGTCACTGTAGTCCATAGTCTACAGGTAGAAAAAAAATAAGTTTTGACCGTGAAGACCGATTATTGATAAGGAGGTCTCTACATGACCGCAAAGAAAATGCTTTAGTCCTAACTGCAGCTTTATTTGAAGCAAAAGACAGAAAGAAAAACACCGCAATAAATTTAACCTTAAAGAACTAAGCACACAGAACGTGATCGGGCATCAGGGACGTCACGGGCAGGGATACAGTCTTTTAGTCATTTGACTATACCCTACACAAGGTGGCAACGTTAACTATGCAATGATAGCATCTTGGTTGAAGTTTTGTACAAGAAAACTTTTTCTATAACGCGCCCAATTTTGGCACTTATTCGACTACGACGACTTCATCATCGCCATCATCGTAAGACCGATTTTATAATTTTGTCTTACTCTTAAAACCTACATTTATTGTGGTATTTTTTTCTGCCTTTTGGTTTTTGGGAAAAATGAGCTAGTAGCAATGAACAAAAAAGTGCATTGAATCGAAAAAATTCGCGTTCAAAACGGTGGCAATAGCAAATATGTTTGTTTCAACAGCAACGATGTTTTTGAGAAACGCGTAGTCCTCAAACGCTTTTCGTTTCGATTCAAATTTATTAACATTCAGAATGCATATTTCTAATTTTGATTTTATTAAGCGTTATAGAAAATGAATGAAAATTAACTAATTAATTAAAATTAACTATCAAAAATTAAACGCTCCTGCTGAATAGGCAAAACTGCTCATCCTAAAATCACAATCGTTAATTATAATCGGGAAGAGTAGTTGAATTGATTGTAATTCAAATGTTTGGATTGAAAATGTAGGAAATTTGATTGAACATGCTGTTGTTTATTTTGTTATTCGAACGGGTCGAATTAGAATAAACGCAATGAGGCATGTTACATTAGTACATAATAATGATGTGTTTGTCCTCACGCATATTAATAGATACTAGTTACAAAAGAAACTTACCATTGGCTTGCAGACACCTTTATAATTTGAATTTTATCATAGATCAACAATTGAAAAATGGAAATTGTTTTTGTGAGATGATTAAACTTGAAAATTTTTAACTAAGTGGTTTCGAAAGTACGCACTGTTTCTCTTCAGACATCAGCTCATAGTGAAAACTTGATTGATTGACCTTTTGCAATGCAAATTTTACATCCTCAACTTATATCCAGCGGTATCATTTACTCATGAAGGCTATGAATTTGTGAACACGGTTCCCTTCTTGTCGATAAATTAGCATAGACAACGTATATCATCTCTAAGGCTTATCAAAGCAGAAAATATTTGATACGGAAAACTGAACCGTTTTGCGGAATAAGCCTCTGAAAGCAGAGTTAAAATGGAAATTGTTTTTGTGGGGTGTTTAAAATTGAAAATTGTCACAAATACGTGCTTTCAAACATTTTAAAATCTTTATTTACTAATCTTATTAATTCAAAGTAAGAAAGTATGCATCTACGACCATGTCGCTCGAGCGCTTGCGACCGAATGAGCTCCTGGCGTGTCTTTGTTGCTCGAGTTGTTGAGACTACTTGACAGCTTGGCCATCTTGTAATGAAGTCGCTGGAATCGTCTGATAGAAGGCAATCTATCTCGGGGCTGATGTAACACCACAGTCTCATATGCTCAATCATGTGTACGGATAAGTATTTGCGTCGTCGTTCGAATTTAGCTCGTACATCCTCGATTACATATCGATCGAAACGTAAGACCTTCGTGACGACAAAAGGTCCTCGGTACTTCGGTTCCAGCTTAAGCGAGTGTCCTGTTGGTGCAGGCACATTTTCGAGCACAACAAGGTTGCCTTTTTACTAATGTTCGAAGAACATTAGTATCAAAATCGATTCGGCCAAAAATTCATATGTCATATATATATATATATATATATATATATATATATATATATATATATATATATATATATATATATATATATATATATATCGTCAAAAAATTTCAGTGAGATAATCTCGGGAACGCACCATCCGATTGAGCTGAAACTTGCAGCTGAAACTACATTGGAGTATATGCAGAATAGGTCCACGTCTCACTAAATGTCAAGTATCGTTAACTCTTTGCCGCCGGCGGCCATTTTAGGGATATTTTTAATATACCTAATATTCCGTACACAAATAATTTTTTCAAAAATAAAGTTAACGAAATAAATTTCGAATCGGATTATGTTTTGGAATTTTTTAACCCCATGTGTGCGCTGGGTGCCTAAAAAGAGAACGGCAAAATTTGAAAATTTTTAAATTGCGATAACTTGTGACAGAGCTTTTCAATCATAACGAAATTTTCAGAACATATTGGTATTATTTAGTTGTAGATTTGTGTAGATTTTAATGAGCAAGCTGGCAACCCTGCAGCTAGGGAAGGCACTGAAAGTGAAAACCTCCAAATCATCGTCACTCTTGAAAGAATACCGCTTCTTAAAAAAAAAAAAATGCCACTCATGTGTAAATTTCGTGCTTTGTTTACATAGGCAACAAAAAAAATTTGCTATGGTATAACGAGCACGCCTGGTGACCCTTGCCCTATTTACCTATATTTTTAGCATCAAAAACTTCTGTTCACGGAAACTCACGATCCAATGAGCAGAATTAATTCAACTTTGCAGAATGTATTGGTATAAAATAGAACCAGGTCTGATAGAAGTGATTTTGAAATGCGGGCGATTCTGTGCCAGTGGTGCCATCTTGAAAAATCACTAAAAAGTTAACTGCTTTTAACCCTATAAATTCTGATTATATCGTTTGATTTTGACGAAATTCACACATTAGCTGAACCTTACTTTAAACTACGTTTGATAGAAATTTGGTTGAAAAATTCGGTTGGAGCTGCCAGCTATGATAATTTTGGTGTTTTAAATTTGAAAAAAATAAAAATTTGGAAGTGAAAACATTCAAACCATCGAATATCCTAAAAATGTCCGTTTCTTACAATAAAACCAATCTGTATACAAACCTTATGCTTTATCTACACGTTCAAAGTAACACTTTGGAAATTTCATGTCGGACAAGAACGGTAACCCTTTCCCACTTAACCTATATTTTTAGCATCAAAAACTTCTGTTTACAGGAACTCACGAACCAATTATCAAATACAACTAAAATTAACAGAATGCATTGGATTTAAGTAGGACCAGGTCTGATTGAAGCGATTTTGAATGGTGAGCGACTCTGTGCCAGTGGTGCCATCTTGAAAAATTACAAAGAAAAAAAACTGCTTTTTGCCCTATGAAATGTGAGTTTGTTACCAGATTTTCATGAAATGACACAGAAGCTGAACCCTACTCTAAGCTCTGTTGCGTAGAAATTTGGTTAAAAAATTCGATTGGTGCTGTCAGGTATGGTAATTTTTGTGTCTGTGGTTTTGAAAATTCGCTCAGGAAAATAAAACTTTTTGCCCTATAACTTCCAGTGCAATCAATACGAATTTCATACAATCAATGGAACCTATTATAAACATTATTCAGGCCAAAAGCCACGATAGAGTTGCCAGCTATTGTTGATTTTGTGTTTAATTGCAATATCTTTATTGAGCGGTTTTATGGTAGAATTTTCAAATGGTAATGATATTGTAGTTTTCGATTATTTGAAAAAACTCGCTGCAGGTAACCCTAAATTTCTTTATACTCCTATAACTTCGAATGTAATATAACAACGTGAAGCAGATGTGATATATTCTTGGCTTTGATACTGGCAGAAGGTTACCAGCACGAGTCGGTTGTGCTAATTTTATATCAATAAATGCTTACAGTTAGTATTCATACCAGAAACATTTACAATGAAAATAAATAACCAATGTTTCAATTCCCAAAGCTCTGCAAATTTTTCGGATCGCAGCCCCAAACACCAACTTCAGTTACAGTGCTGCAAGCACTGAGCATTTTCTTCATTTATGTTTTATGAGATGCTGCTTTGAAAATTTTTGTGAAATAAGCAACTGATAGCGAATATAATTAACAATTGTTGCTCTCATAAGCTTTGAAATTCATGCCAGTGGTAATATCTGAAACCTTTCCACCATATGAGTTATAAGATCAAAGTAAAACCTGGCGTTTGAAACAGTTTAAGTAATAAGCAGCTCGTGTGGTAGAATATGCACTCAAAATCTGCTCGATTTTTCTACTGTTCTTCGAACATTAGTGTTTCTAGCGGTTCAGGTGCGCTAGAGTTTTGTTACTAATGTTCGAAGAACATTAGTATTAAAATCGATTCGGCCAAAAATTCATATTTCCATATATATAAATATATATATATATATATATATATATATATATATATATATATATATATATATATATATATATATATATATATATATATATATATATATATATCATCAAAAAATTTCAGTGAGATAATCTCGGGAACGCGCCATTCGATTGAGCTGAAACTTTCAGGATACATTGATGTATATGCAGAATAGGTCCAGGTCTCTTTTAATGACAGTTATTGTAAACCTTTTGGCGCCGGCGGCCATTTAAGTGATATTTTTAATATACCTATTATTTCGTGCACAAATGATTTTTGCAAAAATAAAGTTAACGAAATAAATTTCTAACGTGTTTTACATATGAATCAGATAATGCTTTGGAATTTTTTAACCCTATGTGAGCGCTGGGTGCCTAAAAAGAGGACGGGAAAATTTGAAAATTTTTAAATTTCAATAACTTTTGACAAAGCTATTCAATCATTACGAAATTTTCAGAACATATTGATATTATTTAGTTGTAGATTTGTGTAGCTTTTATTGAGCGTGTTGGCAACCCTGTAGCTAGGGCAGGCACTGAAAGTAAAAACCTCCAAATCATCGTCTCTCTTTAAAAAATGCTGTTTCTTCAAAAAAAAGCCACTCATATGTAAGTCTTGTGCTTTGTTTACATAACCAAAAAAAAAAAAAAATATATGGTATAACGGAGACGCCTGGTAACCCTTGCCCAATTTACCTATATTTTTAGCATCAAAAACTTCTGTTCACGGAAACTCACGATCCAATGAGCAGAATTATTTGAAATTCACAGAATGTATTAGTTTTAAATAGGACCAGGTCTGATAGAAGTGATTTTGAAATGCGGGCGATTCTGTGCCAGTGGTGCCATCTTGAAAAACCACTAAAAAAAGTAACTGTTTTTAGCCCTATAAATTCTGATTGAATCGTTCGATTTTGACGAAACTCACACAATTGCTAGATCTTATTTTAAGCCACGTTTGGTAGAAATTTGGATGAAAAATTCAGTTGGAGCTGCCAGCTATGATAATTTTGGTGTCTTCATTTTGAAAAAAAAAAAAAATTTGGAAGTAAAAACATTCAAACCATCGAATATGCAAAAAAATGTCCGTTTCTTACAATAAAACCAATCCCTATATAAATCTTATGTTTTATCTACACGTTCAAAATAAAACTTTGGAAATTTCATGTCGGACAAGAACGGTAACCCTCTCCCAGTTAACCTATATTTTTAGCATCAAAAACTTCTGTTCACGGAAACTCACGAACCAATAATCAGATACAGCTAAAATTTACAGAATGCATTGGACTTAAGTATGACCAGATTTGATAGAAGCGATTTTGAATTGTGGGCAACTCTGTGTTCAGTGGTGCCATCTTGAAAAATTACAAAGAAAAAAAACTGCTTTTTGCCCTATGAAATATGAATAAGTTACCAGATTTTCATGAAATTAACACAGTAGCTAAACCTAACTCTAATCTCTGTTTGGTGAAAATTTGGTTGAAAAATTTGATTGGTGCTGCCAGCTATGGTAATTTTTGTTCCTTTGGTTTTGAAAATTCGCTCAGGAAAATAAAACTTTTTGCCCTATAACTTCCAGTGCAGTCATGAAATCAATACGAATTTCATACAATTACTGGAACCTATTATAAACATTATTCAGGCCAAATTTGGTTGAAAAGCCACGATAGGGTTGCCAGCTATTGTTGGTTTTGTGTTTAATTGCAATATCTTTATTAAGCGGTTTTATCGTAGAATTTTCAAATGGTAATGATATTGTAGTGACAATCAACAGCAAATATTAAGCTTTCGATCATTTGAAAAAACTCGCTGCAGGCAACCCTAAATTTCTTTATACTCCTATAACTTCGAATGTAATTAAACAACGTGAAGCAGATTTGATATATTCTTGGCTTTGATACTGGCGAAAGGTTGCCAGCACGAGTCGGTTGTGCTACTTTTGTATCAATAAATGCTTACAGTTAGTATACATACCGGAAACATTTACAATGAAAATAAATAACCGATGTTACAATTCGCAAAGTTCTGCAAATTTTTCGGATCGCAGCCCCAAACACCAACTTCAGTTACAGTGCTGCAGGCACTGAGCATTTTCTTCATTGATGTTATATGAGATGCTGCTTTCAAAATTATGTGAAATAAGCAACTGATAACGAATATAATTAACTGTGTTTTGCTCTCATAAACGTTGAAATTCATGCCAGTGGTAATATCTGAAACCTTCCACCATATGAGTTATAATGCATTCTTAAGACGAAAGTAAAACGTGGCATTTGAAACAGTTTGGCCGTAATAAGCAGCACATGTGGTGGAATATGCACTCAAAACCTGCACGATTCTTCTACTGTTCTTCAAACATTAGTGTTTCTAGCGGTTCAGGTGCGCTAGAGTTTTTTATATTCAAAGGGTTTTTTGTGCTGTTAATCAAGCTTTCAATTCTATTTTTCCTTCGTGATCCGATCAGCGGTTAAAGTGCAAATTTCATTTTAGACCGACTATTCAGATCGTGGACTACTCTGGCTCGTAAGTAGTCATTTTTCATATGAGGAAAGCAAGCGTACTGAAGGCAAACTTGAAGATCATACACATCATTGACATAGACAGAGGCGACCATTTTACCGCACAACTCTAACCAATTTTCAGCCTTCCGGCATGATTCTTTTGTCGTACCTGTTACAAGAGCTTCAAACAATTCAAAACCTAGTTCAGAACCTTAAACGCGTATGAAAAATTTACTTTCACTACCAATTTTTTACGTATTCATATCCCAAAATGTTGTGAACAATTCATTTCCTTTTCCCTTCAAATAAACTATTTAAAAGTAAAGTAAAAGTAAAGCAATCCCACGACAACCCTCGTACGGGTCTAGGGGTTGAAGCTGGTAGGGAGCTTCATTACAATTTATTTAATCATTGTGAATACGAGTGTGGAGTGATTAGTTCCACGACTCACTTTACCCCTGATTTAAATCAGGTACCTAATCAGAGCTAGGTGAGCTCAAAGCTTGGTGCGCGGACCCTCGTCCGAACCTGGATTCAAACCAGGGACACACACGCAAGAAGCCAGTGCTCTACCCACTAGGCTACTTAAGCTTCAAACTATTTAAAAAACTGTTCATATATTTTGCTTACCATAGTATTTATCTGGCATCATTTAAAATCACCACCAATACTAACCTCCCAAAGTTGAAATCTCAATTTAAACTCTATGAAAAACTCAGAAAATTACATCAGTAAATAATCAACTGTGTTATTATTACTTTCCAGTATGAGCCTTAAACCGTAATTGAACTTTTTCTTCGTAGTATATGCTTCTTATTCCTTTCGTACAATATTTTGAAATATTAATGCAAAATAAGCAATAACCAACTCTGTATGCTGTATTGTACTTCTATCTGGCCCATTTTTCATTGAAAGTGCACACCCTATACCACTGAGCCTTTAAACAGCCACTACCCAGCAAACAATTTAATCATTATATAAGGCTTAATTAGGTGTAATCTATTCCTTAGTGCAAAAGGCCTGTCTCTTGTAAGGGAAAAAAGTCTGCATACATTTTACCTTATTTTATCCCGTATTTTAACATGGGCCATGTCATTGGTCGTAAAGGCTGGTACTGAGTTCGAGTTCACGTGAAATTTTAACATGTCTCCATTATCTGGTCATTCTTTCGAGCGAAAATTTTGGCAATGGAGAAAAGCAGAGACAATGCTCATTTCTGACGGATAAAATGTCAAGAATTTCACTTTTCGATCGATTTTCTTATTGGAAAGACATTTGTACTGCTTCATTTTCAAATTGAAACACCAAATGTCACTTTTTCGCTCGAAAGAATGAACTGAACAAACTAAATTGGCGTGAAATGATTGGAGACATGTTTCAGTGCCATCTACGTTTTCAACGCGAAAGCAACTTCAAAGCAACTTTTCATGCTAAGAACACAGTACCAAACTTGCTTATTTTCAAGCTAAATTTTCGCCGGAACAGATTTCACGTGAAATTTTGTATGAAAATTTCACGTGAAATCGAACTCAGTACTATGCTTAAGGCATACCATTTTTAGGAAAAACTGACAGCAGTTATTGGTATAAGTACGAGTAGGAGATGGCAAAAGGAGGAAAATAAACATGCTGGAATGAATAAAGTTGGAAACTGGTCAGTGAGATGAGATAGCTCCTGTTTGTTGTTTTTAGTGAAGTTATATCATTAGATTGCAGGCAGGCATTATTCACAAATTCATCGGCAATGAATGAAAAACTAGAGCCGGTGGCAAACAATTTCCCGAAGAAAGTGAAATGTCAAGTTTAATTAAGTAAAGAAGTTTTTGATATGTAAAAAATTTCTCCTGGGGGCATTTCAGAGTTTTGCCTGTTATTTTTAGTAAGCAGTAAATGTATACGTAGAACAAATTCATTGAATAATTAAAAATTTCCCAAATGTTAAGGTTTGAAATTGTTCTTATGATTTCAAAGGTATTTGTAGATACGTTGGTAATAAGTTTTGAAAATATAAAAACGAACTGGTAATTTAAGGTATTTTATGGTAATTTAAATGCCAGCTAAGTGCTAAAAGACTCGCCGAGATGTAAGGCGCAAAGGTGAGCTCCAAAAGACCACAGCACTCAATTAAGATGATACTATGCAGGTATCTATTTTTAGGAAAACAATGCACACCTTCGATTCATGAAACGTTACGACATTGCAATGAAATGCAATTTTGTAGTTTGTGTGGTATTAAAATGTCTTACTCTCTTAATTAGATGCAATAGTCACGATAAATATTTACGCCCAATGTGGGTCCATTGAATTAAAAAAATTTCCTGCACAGGTCTTGAAGCATAAAATTGATACTAACGTATTTTGTGGTTTGCTTTCGAAAAGATTTTAGGAGACTTGCACAAGTCAGATCCGTATTTTGAAACTCCTGATTTTGAAAATACATTGGGGATTTTTTCAGTGACATGAGATTCATATCTGCTTTCAAAAGCAGGTATTTTATTTTCTGTTAATTTAGCGTTGTTAAAGATTTTTGTTTGAATTGTAGTATTTATTCTAAAAAAATTTCGTCCATAATTAGCGGTAGGTTCTTTGTTTGAGCACTTTATATGATTAGAGGAGAAGTAATAAATTTGTTTTGCAAATATTAAGATCTAACAGGTCGAAACTCAGCAATTTATTGCATTTCAAACCCATCTAGGTACTTCTGAAGTAATCAACATTTACTAATTCCCTCAGCCAATCTCGCAGCAACCGTCTTATGCTCAGGTCAACCTACAGTATACCCTAGACTTTACATATTCAAGAAAAACTTTCCTAAAAATGGTAATCAGATGCATTTCCCATGCATCCAAGCATTTTCTTTTCCTATACGAACATCGATCACAGATGGTCCATTCTATTGCCCAGCCCTATGTACAAAAGCCTTTCACTGCTTAGTTTGTTGATTGGAATAAAGCCCTTATAGTAGTATTTATAGTTTTCTTCATGAACTACAGGTTCAGGTTCAGTTTAAGCTCAGTTCGTTTCAATTCATCAGATTTTCCTCGATTTTATTTTCTTCGAAGGAAAGTTGCAAAGAAAATTGTTGGATTCAATTTGATCAGAGTGTCGGAACAAAGTTTTACTTATAGTAAGATGGGGGTAAGAATGATGTTAGCAAAATCCCTTAAGATACTGAGGTTGATAAATGTTTGAACTTTGTAATAGACGTTTGCTGAGAGATAAAAATTTTTGTTTTGAGCTCATACTTTTCAAGTTGCGAAGTAATTATGCATATGACGCAACAAAGTTCCTAATACAAAAAGTCCAGCTGAAAACTCGAATAGTTTCGTGGAGCTTATAGCCGTTTGTGCGATTGACTGCACTATATTGGAGATGCTATTTTAAAACTGTGAAATTTTCAAAAGCACCCAAGATTTTAAAACGGCTTGTCTTTACTCCACTCTACGGAGATTGTATATAGATTGGGATTTTTTTGTTTGACATAGTTTTTGTTGGTATATAATGATATATTACATGTCAAATTTTAGCGTTTGAAATTAATACTTTCTTCATTCAAGGTACAATAGGCGCTTTTTTTGCTCTCTTTATTCATAACAGAACAATGCTTACCAGTGCAGACGCACTGGAAAAAACAACAAATCCTGTTATGGAAAGGTAGAGTTGTTGTTGTTATATCCGTCTGCAGTGGATAGCATTGTTCTGTTATAGAAAGGGGTGCAAAACAACACGCCTATTATCTCTTAGTGTATTCACTTAAGAGCAATATTTTTTTAAATGTTTAGCCTCTTATATAAAAGAAATAAAACGCTTTAAAATTACAATGGATAGAATTTTATCATATTGATTTTATTTATTTTATGCTAACACGCTTTTATATTGAATTCTACAAAGTTTTTTTAACTGAACCATACAAAACAACTATAAATCATCCAATTGACAACTTAACTTATTTTTCATAAAACTTCAACAATTTTTCACTTAGCCTACTTGGTGTATAATTTTTTCGTGTAGTGTGTTAAATATCAAGTAGTGTGGTGAGTAGTAAATGTGTGAATGATATGTGTATGTGTTTGTGTATTCACAAATGAAGGTCTGAGGTCTCAAAGCATTTGTTGAAGGAGTCGTTGTCTGAGATATTAGGCGTGTTTTTTGTTGCTCCTTCTACAAATAACAGAACAATGCTATCCAGATCAGATGCATTAAAACCAATAATAACCTCTGCCCCAGTGAATTCACTGGGACAGGAGTTGTTGATTGCATCAGCAACGATTTAGTTCAAGTTAAATTTTATCCAGTATATATTGCCCGTGTTCCATTACTACTTTTTAGTACTTGCAAGTACTTGTGGCTACTTCCAATTACTCGCGCTCTTATTCCCGGCTAGTTCATGAGTAGCTATGCTTTATTTTTGCCATGAGGTGGCTATTTAGTTGCCAATAAGTGGCTTTGGTTTTTTCAAGGTTATGTTGAATGTTGTGGTAGTAAGGAAATTAGAAAAAGCCCTCATAATGTGCAGAAAGTTTAAAGAGGTAATTTTCTGTTAGTGGCTTTTATATTTTCTATCGATTGTGGTAGTTTATACTCGTTATTTTCTCCCTTCACTTTCAACTGTTTTTCATTTCAAAACTGCATACAATTTGATAGGTTAAAATCTGCTCGTATGAACGGAGATAGTCTCGATTTGTGATCTGCTGCTAAGTACTTGCAAGAACTAATTAGTAAAAAGGAACACGACAATTTTCTGTTACGTGGTAAAGTGGATCTTAATATAGGACTAAGACTACGGTGTTTACATCTGTGGTGTAATATAAAATACTGACGGTGCAATATAAAATACTGAAAATTAAATTTTTTTTTTATACAAATATTTCAGTAAATCTTGCAATGATAACTAAATGTAGTTATAATTTATCTTAACATAGAGGCAGGATAACTAGCATGGAGGCCTAACGAAGTATTCTTAAAGATAACTCGCTTAGGTGCTAACATCTTGCTATAAAATGCTATTTTTGCGATGAGTGATCTAACGAGCGGATTATCTTGTTTTTTACGCAAAAAGTTGGTAAAGTAGTATCTTGGATAGATAACGGTTATAATAAAATGAAAAGTCGAACTCGTTTCCTTTATTTCTACCAATTTATTTTTCAAAAATCCGTATACCAGTATTTCGGCTATCACTTATAGCCTTCTTCAGCGATGTTTCTTCGACTGAGGAAAATAGTCCCTAATCGTCCTATTTGTAGATAAACTTTTAAGTCTCCTTAAGCGTTTTCTTTCCGTCTGGGTATTTCCCCCATCGTCGGTAGGTGAGGCGCTAATTAAATCCTTATTAGCAGCCTCATTAACTGTTTCGTTAATCCTTCTTACCTGGCTCGTTGGTGAGATGTTAATTATCGTGTTATTATGAACTCCGGTTGCCCTTGCGGTACTTCTTCTTATCAATTTAAACAGTGGGGAATATCCGTTTCCCAAATCCCTGTTAAGGAGACACTCCCGTGGAGCCTTGAATATCTCCAAACTTTCCGCTACATCTAGCTTTCTACTATCTCCCACGTTGCTTATCAGTGAGAGGTTTTCCACCGAGATGTTGTGGTCTGCTCCAACCATATGCTCCGCTACTTTAGATTTGAACTCCTTAATGTTTTTCCTCCTTGCTGTTTCTGCTTCCCTCCGATGCTCCTTGAAGCGAGTAAATGCACTTCGTTTCGTTTGGCCTATATATTTTAGGTCACAATCCCCGCATTGGATCGAGTATATCCCTGCTTTTTCCAATCTTTCTATTGGGTCCTTTGTTGACCCAAGTAGAGTCTTCAGCTGGTTGCTTCTGTTTTGGAATAAAACCTCTACGCCCCATTTCTTTAATTTGGGCTTCAAACCCAACGAAATCCGATTATATTCTAACACGACCCTTCTCAGTGGGAGCTTGTCCTCCTTCAGGTTTGTCAAATCTTTAAGTGCCAGGTTCCTCATCCGTTTTCCAATCAGTCCTGTTATCCGTTTGGTGGGGTATCCATTGCTCTCAGCTTCTTTCAAAATGTGGGATGTTTCCTTCTTTAATCCCTCGGACGATAACGGTAGGGTCAACATACGATGGATCATGTGGTTGAATGCAGCCATCTTGTGCTGGTATGCATGGTTGGAGTTGTATCTGATGACGCGATTTGTGTCTGTTGGCTTCCTGTACACTTCCAGCTCTAATTGTTTCTCCCTCCTCTTTAGCAATAGATCCAAAAACGGTAGCTGACCATTTGTCTCTGTTTCGAAAGAGAAATCAATATTTCCATGCAAACCATTGATGATTTCCACGGTATTTTCTACTTCTTCTCTTTTTACAACCGCGCAGATGTCGTCCACATATCTCCTCCAAAATTTCGGCATGAAGCCCTTTTCTTCTAGATCCGCTTCTAGCTTAGCCATAAAAATCTCGCTAATAAACGGTGACAGTGGGTTGCCCATCGGAGCTCCTTTCAGCTGCTTGTAATACCCTTCCCTGAATGTAAAATAATTTTCTTCCATACACAATTTCGTTAGCTTGATGTACTGTTTGACCTTCGTCTTCCAAAGTGCATCATTTTGTTGCTGAAGCAACCAGGTCTCTAATATAAGAATTGCTTCCTTTATAGGTATGCTCGGAAAAAGAGCTTTAACGTCGAAGGATATCAGAATTTCATCCTCTTCTAAATCTCCTATCGATTGAAGATGCTCACAAAATTCTTTCGAGTTTTTGACCGAATATGACCTAAACTTATGCTCCATGCTCTGGAATTCCTTGACCAACCATTTTGCAATCCGATGCGTTGGTGATTTTTCCGCTGAAATTATCTCCCTCATTTCTTTTCCTGGTTTATGAATTTTGGGAAGGCCCCTTATCCGTGGCAGCGCTGGATTTGAGACTTTCAAATAGTTGTTGGATAACACCTGTTTGCATTCCTTCAAAACTTTATCGACCTGCTTAATAAGTGGTTGTAGTGGATCGTTCCTCAGTTTTCTATACGGCCCATTATCTATTTTTGTCCTCATTCTTTCATCGTAATCCTCCTTATCGAGTATAACTACTGCGTTTCCTTTGTCTGCCTTGATATAGTATACCGGTTTACTTTTTAACTCTTTGGCCATTTCCTTTTCTTGGTGGATACGTTTTCCGCTGTGACTGTTGTTTTTCCTGATAGCATCTGTTGCTGCCAGGCGTATGCGTTCTTTCACCTCCCCTGAAACTGGACCATCCAAAGTGTATGAGTTGATGCCTGCCTCTAAATCCACGATTAGCTGAGGTATATTCGCTTTGTTCCGAATGGCGAATTTTAACCCATTGTTTAAAAAATCAGTTTGTGCTGCCGTGAAGGTCTGTGATGATTGGTTTACCACCAACTTGCTGGTCTCCTGGGTAGATAAAAAAAAAGACTCCGAAAAGTCACCAAATCAAAATCAAATCACCGATGGCATCCAACAACATCAGAACGTGGGAAAGAAGACTCATAACACAGAGCATTTCAAAGCTGCGATCCAAATTAAACCAAAAAACTCTGGAAGCATACAGCTTGCATTTGAAATTAGCTCAAAAGTACTCAGAGGAGTTTCCTTTATTTTTAACTAAAGTTAAAAGAGCGGAGGAAATTGAAGGCGAAAGGAAAAGGGAGCACCTCGAGAAGAAGTTCAAATCTCTGGAAGGGAGTAAACGGAGGCCGGGTACACAAGAAAGAAGCAGCACCCAGGAGACCAGCAAGCTGGTGGTAAACCAATCATCACAGACGTTCACGGCAGCACAAACTGATTTTTTAAACAATGGGTTAAAATTCGCCATTCGGAACAAAGCGAATATACCTCAGCTAATCGTGGATTTAGAGGCAGGCATCAACTCATACACTTTGGATGGTCCAGTTTCAGGGGAGGTGAAAGAACGCATACGCCTGGCAGCAACAGATGCTATCAGGAAAAACAACAGTCACAGCGGAAAACGTATCCACCAAGAAAAGGAAATGGCCAAAGAGTTAAAAAGTAAACCGGTATACTATATCAAGGCAGACAAAGGAAACGCAGTAGTTATACTCGATAAGGAGGATTACGATGAAAGAATGAGGACAAAAATAGATAATGGGCCGTATAGAAAACTGAGGAACGATCCACTACAACCACTTATTAAGCAGGTCGATAAAGTTTTGAAGGAATGCAAACAGGTGTTATCCAACAACTATTTGAAAGTCTCAAATCCAGCGCTGCCACGGATAAGGGGCCTTCCCAAAATTCATAAACCAGGAAAAGAAATGAGGGAGATAATTTCAGCGGAAAAATCACCAACGCATCGGATTGCAAAATGGTTGATCAAGGAATTCCAGAGCATGGAGCATAAGTTTAGGTCATATTCGGTCAAAAACTCGAAAGAATTTTGTGAGCATCTTCAATCGATAGGAGATTTAGAAGAGGATGAAATTCTGATATCCTTCGACGTTAAAGCTCTTTTTCCGAGCATACCTATAAAGGAAGCAATTCTTATATTAGAGACCTGGTTGCTTCAGCAACAAAATGATGCACTTTGGAAGACGAAGGTCAAACAGTACATCAAGCTAACGAAATTGTGTATGGAAGAAAATTATTTTACATTCAGGGAAGGGTATTACAAGCAGCTGAAAGGAGCTCCGATGGGCAACCCACTGTCACCGTTTATTAGCGAGATTTTTATGGCTAAGCTAGAAGCGGATCTAGAAGAAAAGGGCCTCATGCCGAAATTTTGGAGGAGATATGTGGACGACATCTGCGCGGTTGTAAAAAGAGAAGAAGTAGAAAATACCGTGGAAATCATCAATGGTTTGCATGGAAATATTGATTTCTCTTTTGAAACAGAGACAAATGGTCAGCTACCGTTTTTGGATCTATTGCTAAAGAGGAGGAACCACATGATCCATCGTATGTTGACCCTACCGTTATCGTCCGAGGGATTAAAGAAGGAAACATCCCACATTTTGAAAGAAGCTGAGAGCAATGGATACCCCACCAAACGGATAACAGGACTGATTGGAAAACGGATGAGGAACCTGGCACTTAAAGATTTGACAAACCTGAAGGAGGACAAGCCCCCACTGAGAAGGGTCATGTTAGAATATAATCGGATTTCGTTGGGTTTGAAGCCCAAATTAAAGAAATGGGGCGTAGAGGTTGTATTCCAAAACAGAAGCAACCAGCTGAAGACTCTACTTGGGTCAACAAAGGACCCAATAGAAAGATTGGAAAAAGCAGGGATATACTCGATCCAATGCGGGGATTGTGACCTAAAATATATAGGCCAAACGAAACGAAGTGCACTTACTCGCTTCAAGGAGCATCGGAGGGAAGCAGAAACAGCAAGGAGGAAAAACATTAAGGAGTTCAAATCTAAAGTAGCGGAGCATATGGTTGGAGCAGACCACAACATCTCGGTGGAAAACCTCTCACTGATAAGCAACGTGGGAGATAGTAGAAAGCTAGATGTAGCGGAAAGTTTGGAGATATTCAAGGCTCCACGGGAGTGTCTCCTTAACAGGGATTTGGGAAACGGATATTCCCCACTGTTTAAATTGATAAGAAGAAGTACCGCAAGGGCAACCGGAGTTCATAATAACACGATAATTAACATCTCACCAACGAGCCAGGTAAGAAGGATTAACGAAACAGTTAATGAGGCTGCTAATAAGGATTTAATTAGCGCCTCACCTACCGACGATGGGGGAAATACCCAGACGGAAAGAAAACGCTTAAGGAGACTTAAAAGTTTATCTACAAATAGGACGATTAGGGATTATTTTCCTCAGTCGAAGAAACATCGCTGAAGAAGGCTATAAGTGATAGCCGAAATACTGGTATACGGATTTTTGAAAAATAAATTGGTAGAAATAAAGGAAACGAGTTCGACTTTTCATTTTATTGTATAATTTCTACCTAAACGCTCGCCAAACAATTTTTTGTTTGATTATATTTGTTCAAATAACGGTTATATTTTATGAGAAATCATGAAGTTTTTCCAGGCAGCAGTACCATAGGTGATGACTGTTCGATAATCATTTTCGAAATTGATAATTTGTCTAGAACGTTTATTTTTAAGATAGTAAAGAACACAAATACATTTGTTTGCTTCAGAGCACACAAGGTCTTCTTGGTCCTTGAAAGTTAGTTTTTTATCGAGACTCACACCTAGGTAAGTGATTTATAATATTTTGCTCGACAAAGCTGATATTTCTACTTGGAAGTTTCAACATGCGGTTTTTCAATGAAAAAAGTCGGCTTGGGATTTCGTGGGGATAACTTTAGTTTCAGTTTCAGCGGTGGTAATACTGGTGCAATAGGTCAAGTTGGCTTTCAATATTTTCAGTGTTTGTTTCAATAGCTGTTTTAATAGTTTCAGTGTTGCTGTAAGTTCTAGTATCGTCCAATTACATAGTAAGCTGACTGTATGCAGCTTTAGGAATGTCTGACAGATAGATAATAAATAATTCCGAGTTAAGGCAAGAAACCTGAGGAACTCCAGCAGCAATCAGGTGTTCTAATGAAAAATATGTATTAACTTTAACAAACGAACAGTTAAGTAAGAATAACGCGTGTATTTTGGTTATGTAGGTAAAGAATCCACTTTGGTTCACGCTGTAAAATCACCATGCCAAACCAAATCAAACGCTGTTTCAATATAAAACGTCACAAAAGCCCAGTATGATTATCTCAGAAAAATTTGTTTGATATGCTTGCATACTCAAATTAGCTAATGGGTCGTTGAGTATCCTGGCCGAAATCCAGTTTGAAATTTGAGAATTTGTTTCAAATTACCTAAGACCTGGCATACACGTGAAAGTATCACCTTCTCACAAAAATCTTATTAGACGATAGCTTTTTGGGGGAGCAAGAATCTTTGCCGGCCTCGGGAATGGGGATCACAATAGCTTTTTTCAAAACAAATGGAGAGTAAGACAGCATAGAGCAGTAAACAATAATGAAGGCAAGTAGAATTACCGTTTTGTTGGGCATTTGCTTGAAAACAATACCGGTAATCTTATCGCTGCCAGGAGTTTTTTTATTTTTCAAAGATAGAAGGACAAATTTAATTTTCTTGGTCTTGCAAACTGCTATTAAACTAAAGTCATTAGTCTAAAACCACCACTAAGATTTATCAGGTGCCCCCAGGACTTCTTTGGAAGAGGCAACCAGTAGCAACACCATCTGGCTACGGCTCAGGTAGAAATTTATTTAAACAGGATTCACGGCTGAACCAAGGTTTTATGGTACGCATCACTCTAGTCGTCTATGCTTCCGTTGAACACGCAGTCCAGTGTTCCTTCTAAAGGTAGAACTATAATGCAATTAAGTGAACTTTAAGTAGCTTGAGTGACAGTACGGTTGCATAGAAAACAAGCGGCATACCCATAATGCACTTATCTGCCGTTTCGTTAAGTTTCGTTCAATTCGGGCCACTTAAGTGGCGTACGACTGGGACCGTACTTCAATTAAGTAAATTTGACAGGAGGTTTGTGTAACGACTACGACCAATAGAAGGCACGTAAAATATTTGAATATGTTTTCGTGGATCGCTTGCTATTTTTGCAAGAGGTAGAAGTAATGATCGTTCGTATGCGGTATTGTAGAAGCAATAATAGGTATGTGAAATATTTGAATATTTTAGGTCTGTTCGCGTACTTTCAGTCACTGAATTTTACTGAATTTTCCTGCATCATGCGGTGGGGGATATCCATGAAAAGTACGAAAACGCTCTCATTGCATTTCCTGAAAATTGACAAACAAAAGTGTCAGTTGTTGGTTTTCGGGAGAACAATAGTGATTATAAAGCCATCCTAAGCGGTGATAAATTATCGCCACCAAAATATTCGTCCTTCATAATAACATTATGCCAAGAACCATTTGTTTTCAGTATTTTTCAGTAGCTCAGACCCTACTGAAATTTACTGAAAGAGGGGAAATTTTAAGTTTTCAGTAAAACGGAGTACAAAAACGGCTTCATTGCAATTAATTGCAATTAATCGTAGTACGCGAACAGACCTTTTAGGTCTGTTCCTGTACTACAATTAATTGCAATTAATTGCAATGAAGCCGTTTTTTGTACTCCGTTTTAGTACGCTTCATTGCAATTAATTGCAATTAATCGTAGTACGGGAACATACCTTTTATTTTTAAAGGTTATTTAATTGTGATCATGGTTCGCTTCTTGTCTATAAATCAGCATAGACAAAGCTCTAAACCTTATCAAAGCAGAGAATATTGATACAGGAAACTCGATTGTTCGAATCTCGAATCAAATTGGAATTGTTTTTGCGGGATGATTAAAATTGAAATATTTTTTTTTTATTTACATTGAAAATTTTTATTTGACAAAGTGGTTTCGAAAGTATGCACTGATTCTCATCAGACACCAGCACACAGTGCATACTTGACTGATGTGACCTCTTGCAGTTGGCAATCATTAACTTATCAATATTCTCTGCTTTGATAAGCTTTAGAGACGATATACGTTGTATATGCTGATTTATAGACAAGAAGGGAACCATGGTCACAATTAAATAACCTTTATAAGCATATTATATCGATGGATATAAGTCGGAGATGTTAAAATTTGTCACAACTAGCGTAAATAAAAGTTAATGATTTTATAACTGGAAGTGGTCACTTCAGTCAAGTATGCCTGTGTGCTAGTGTCTGATGGGAATCAGTGCATACTTTTGAACCCACTTTGTCAAATAAAAATTTTCAATGTAAATAAAACAAAAATTTCAATTTTAATCATCCCGCAAAAACAATTTTTTAGACCTTCTATTGTTAAACAGTTCATTGACAGTTTACAATATAGGAAGTAGTAATTAGATGTATCGAATATGATCCTGCGCGATATTGTAAAAAGAATAACAGGTATCTAAAATATTTTTTCGTCAATCATTTAAATGCTATTTTTACAGGAGGTAGGAATAATGAGTATCAAACATAATTTCAAAGAGAAAACGCCTTGAACAACATACGAAATAATAAGTAAACGAACACACGAAATAATAAATTATATAGTATTTTATTTACTTGTATCTTTAAATTACTTACTTTTAAAAAAATAGTACATAAACTACTTAAAATGCCATGACACAGCTTTTTTCATTCAAAGAATAACCACACACCATTCTTCAGCTGTCCACTATTGAATTTTAATCTTCAACAGCAAAGACCTTGTTGATTGAATATATTCCGGTCGCATACCAATATTGCTCAAAAAACATTTCTTTCGTACACTTATTTGAATATAAGTACAAATTAAGAGCCTGCACCAAGCCCATCATTATAGATCTAATAATCTACAGCAAAGTGCCGAGTTTCAGCTCAGCAACAATTTTCTACGATTTCTTACAACAGAGCTATCAAGCTATGAAGACAACAATATTTAAATTGCAGCAAAATCCTATTCAAATGTATTGCACAAATGCTCATATCATTTGATCTCATATGGCTGCAAATTCAAACTCATATTCGCCACTCTGGCGGCAGCTTCATGAAGCTTCACTTAATTCTATTATGGGCAAATTAACCGATCGACTTCAATTGAGTGAATTTTCGTTCAGTTTCAGCGCTCACTTAAGTTCACTTAATTGCATTATAGTTCTACCTTAAATCTCAATCATGTATGCTTGAGTGATTGCTACATCTTTTTGCGTTTCTGAGCTTTTTAGAAAGACTCTCGTTTGGCAATAAGTCGACTGTGATTACTTTTGCAATGACCTACGTGGTGTTTAGCAAGAATAACAACTCGTCTACTATGAATCCTTGCAATTCTAGTTAGAAACTTTTCAAATTTTTTGGCACTGGTCCATATTTCCATATCATAAGCATCGTTGAATGAGCTGCCACCATAAATAGTGTTTTATTCCCGCACTAGGATCACAGACATTCGTCAAAAGTCTGCTCAGCGAGATTATATGTATACATATTTTAATTCTGTGTTCCCATAATGGGCCCCAAATTTCATCTAAGATCTATGATTCTATTTTTTTTTTAAATAAAATCGACAGGAAATTTCAAACGCAGCTGCAATGTCATTTTAATTTTAGATCAAAACTACAGGGTGACGTAAAATGTGCTTTCTTTCGACCTGAACAATCTACTCGAATGATTTTATCGGGAAAAAAGCTAGCTTTAAAAATTTTGAAACCCTGTTTAGTTTTTCATAAACGTACTTGGCTTTAATTATATAAAGTTGAAACTCTTGGGAAAATATAAAAATAATGACTTTTGTTTAAGAGTCGGCATCTGTTCGTCGGCTGTTGTGTGTCCAATTGGAAACATAAATTTATTCATTCAGATTTCATTAGTTGAAGTGAAAGCACCAGTTTTTTTTCAAGGACCTTCATTTTAACGACCATTAGTCAAAATCTGGAAAACTTTGGAACTCTTTTACGGATCGAACTGAAAATTTTTTCCGATAATAACGGTAAATAGTCAAATGCAAGAGTATATTGAAGTTCAACGCTTGCATCCGTTAGGATACAGCCGTAGCGACAAATGCAAAACATTGAGGGTTCATAAGAACACCGTTGAAAAATTGTACAACGCCGAAGAACGAAACGTGGACGATATGAAAAGAAGCGGTCGGCCGTCGGTACTTTCCACAGAACTAAAAGGAAAGATTTGAGCATTGGCTGAAGTCAAACCAATATTAGGAACGCGAACAGTAACCTAATGGCTTAACAATTCCCCGGAGGCCGCTAAAATTGTGTCGAGGTGATACATTCTATCCATTTACTGGAAACGACAAGCTTTACTGGAAACGACAAGCAACACATTAAAGCTTTTTTTTCCTTTATCAGATCTTGAAAAACCTTGGAGTTGATTATGACATTGCCTGTAGTTGAACTTAATCGACAGAATAAGACAGTGATTTCGTAATACAGATCCCGAAAATCAACTTGAAAGTCATGATAGCTGGCGGAGTGAGTAGTCGCGGAAAAAACCAACTTCATTTTGCTGAGCAAGGTGGGCCTGCTAATGCAGAATATTACAGGAAAATTTTCTTGCATGTTTTTGCCCAACGCTTAAGTAATCACCATCAATTTGTTGACCAAAAGGAAGTAATTTTGATGCAAGATGGAGCTAAGGAGCGTATAGATTTGAGCACTTCTGAGGCAATTTACGAGCACTTTTTTAATATATGGATTAATTGGCTCGGTAATTCCCCTGACTTAAATCCAATTGAAAACGTGTGGTCTAGATTAGAGGAGAGTGTCTTTAAAGAAACCAGACAAAAATATAGGCGGAAGTTGATTCGACGTATACAAGCTGTCGACGTATACAAGCTGAGTGGGGCGCAATTTCAGTAGAGTATCGAAGAAATGTATGTGAAGGTTCAGAAAGTGGATTTAAGACTGCATAAAAAATGAATGAGGACATACTTCATACTAATTATATATATTGCTACCTAATATATGTACTTTACAATAAAATAATATTATTTCCATTTAAATTTTATACAAGAAATACTTAGAGCAGAAACTTTTGCGCCTCCCTGTGGTATTAAATACGAGGTTGCTTGTTAAATTCTATTTAATTATAAAGTTTGCTATTAAATTATGTATTATGTGGTAGTGAAAAAAATTAATATGATGTAACGAAAATTCCGGTGAAGCTTGTGCTCCTCTCATCATTTCTAGCTGACTCTTAGAGCTAGCAATATTATAAGGTCCTGGATTTTTTTTTAACTGCATATTCGGATCCATACGATAATTTTTGTTTTCCAAATGCCCCATTTTCATGATTTCCAAACATTTAATTAAATTTTGTATATATATACGATTGTTTCGATGTCAACTCATCCATTTCATTTCAATAAATTTACGCAATATATTTAATTCAATGTTCCTGGTCTCTATCATCAATATTTCGTTTAGTGAAAGTTGCCAAGAAAAATATTTTAATAATGAGTCCAATAACCTTTCAAAGTTTTAAACTTTTATAATAAATAAAATCAAAAATATATTTTCAAGAAAATAAATGTATTTTGTTATTCAACTACATTTGGAATTTATCATATTATGACTTAATGTAAAATTTCAATTCTGAATGTGGAAAATCTGCTGAATAAACGCTATTACAAGTTACGGTACATCTGAAGGAAAGGCTTTCACGTTGAAAACATTCGTGGTAGGCAGACAGGTTTTAAGCAGATAGAAGGTTTGTGAAGGAACATGCAACGAAAAAGCTATCACATTACTAAGGGCCTTTCCGGTTTGACGTCTTGCCTTCAGCTTTTTAGGGAGCATAGTTACTTCCGATAAATAAAAATATGTTTAATCGCTTATTGTTTTAAGTTTCATTGTAGATTGACTTACATTCTAAATACATTTCTAGTAACAACTTTATGAAATAGTGTTTACACTATACTCTTAATCAGGTAGATTTAGGACCTGTCAAGTTAGTCAGGTGAAGCGTTCACACTAGCCGAAGTGATTTAGAATGAAGAGATTTAGAGAGAGAATTGTTATTCGAATTTATGTTCAAATTTTTTTTGCAAGAAAATTATTGAAAATGGTTCAGGAACATGCAACAACATTTTCTTTTTACTTTATAAAACTCACATTTTCCTTTTTTGTTCAATTTTTGCTATTTTAAAACGAAATTTGAATGACATTTCATTCAAATCTACTGTGCCTCTCACGGATGGAATTCAGCACGCTCTGAGAACAATTCAGATGGGAAAAATTCACAAAAGTACCAGATTTGTACTTGATTAACTCGAAAGCTTTCGACTGTCAGACGCCGAGAAAAATGAATGGATAATCAGGTAGATTAAGGTCGATTTAGCTCTAAAGCGATCATCTGATTGAAATCACCTGATTCAGAGTGTAGTGTGAACGGCTTACTAGCCTATTTTGTTTGTATAAATTTTGGTGTGTGTTAAATTGTAAAGTTTTTTTGGATTGTGGATGTGTGTTTAGGGATTTATATTATATGTGTTCCCGCAGAGCTCCCTCCAAGTAATCTGCTGCTGATAACATATAATCCTTACTCTAATCCTTGCTTCTTTTCCCAATAATACCTCAGTTTCTAAAAATAGATTGTCCTCTTAACATTCCAATAACTCCATTTTTTGAATTGTTTCTATAGCATATATATTGGTATCAGATTTATAACGACTAGTAAAATAAGCTCTTGTTTCATTGATCTGTTTAAAAGAACTTGGCACAAAATAACCAAGGTCAGATATTAGCAAATCGTCACTTGATATATCGCTCAAATGTTCCCTATAAAGTCGTTATGCATCCTATGTACTATTCTCTTATAGGAGTTAGTTAATATGACGTAGTGTGCAGGATGACACTGAGGTCAAGGAGGCGGAGTGTAATGGTATTTTAGCCTTGGCGAACGGCTGTACGGGCACGTGCCGAGATGGTTGATGACCAGCTCTCGGGGCCCGTAAATAGCGTGCTCTCAAGACTGAGGCAGTCACCAGCAGCGCTGCCGAGAAGGTCAGTGGCCAGATCTTGGGGCTAGTTGCTGCCGCCATCGAACGCGGTTGTTTAAAATGGCCATGGCAACTGCCTTTACGAGAACAAGATGGTCAATGGATTTCGGAACCCATATTCCGCGCATGCCGAGATTAGCCCAGTGAAATTCGACATAAAAAAGGTGAAAACAGAATTTTGATGTGAGCTTTGACACTGGCGTGTTGAACAAAATGTCAAAAGTACCCATCGATTTGAGTGCTGCGTATCTTTTTATACGGGATCAAAGGGCACCAAAAGTGAACTTTCCTAAATATCTCAGTAACGGTAATGTCTACGGAAAAACAATGTAGCACGAATTTGTAGCCGAAAAAATGTCCAACAAAAAACTCGCAAACTTTTCCTTGTAACCATAACCGTTTTTGAGATACATTGATCTAAACATTTGTAACTAAGAGTATCCACTTTCTAAACGGCATGTTGATATTATCCAATTTTGATTACGACTTGGAATGTTTGTGAGTTTGTTTTTCTATATTTACGAGGCCCATAAAAAACATGTAAGCAAATTTATCTATCACACTCCAGGGTAGATGGAAAAGTGTGCTCCCTTTTGCCATAAAATGGTACCTTTGAAGTTCCATCCCCAATCTTCAGGGATGAGCTCGTTGCCTACTCTTTGCCCACTGTTAAACAAAAGAACATCACTAGATTATCCCGCCAGTTGCGTATTCTTGACATCGCTGGACCACCTCTACACCCTACTCACATCCTACCCACCCCCGCAAACAAACCACCCTGAAATAACCGGTTCTGTAGTTTCTTTCCATACCGTCTTATCCCAAGAACGATTAGGAGCCCTATTATGTTTCAAATTCCGAAATCGGAATTCGTAAAATTTGCCGACTCGCCCATAATCGAAAATTCGTATTATGATCTATTCCGAAATCGAAATTTAATTCCCGTTTTATACTGCAAACAGTTTCACTCGAATGGGCTAAATCGTTTTCAGATTTCCAATATATTTCCAGTCACGTGTCAAAATACCTATTCAAATTTAAAAATATGGACGGAGTTTCAATGTTTCTTGCTGAAATTGACTCTATGGCAATTTATTTTGCTTCGCCTAAGTATGATCAGTCGGAAATAGCAAAGATAGGGATTAAATTTTATTAAAAATCCGCCAGAATCCGCAAAAAAAAATCCGACAACAAATGAGCTGTTGGATTAGACAACTCGCCTTACAATCCGAAGTTGGCGGATTCTCGTGCAAATAGCAAATTATAATACGAAAATACGATATTGAATGAATTCCGGTTTCGGATTTTGATTCGACAAATTTCGGAGCACACTTTTCCACCTAGCCTGGAGTGTGGTAGATATGTTCGTATATGTGTTTTTTATGGGCCTTTTAAACATAGAAAAACAAACTCACAAACATTCCAAGTCGTGATCAAAATCGGATAATAGCAACATTCCGATGAGAAAGTAGATACTAAGTTACAAATATTTAGATCAATATATCTCAAAAACGGTTATGATTACAAGAAAAAAATTGCGATCTTTTTTGTTGAAAAATGTTTCAGCTACATATTTGTCATACATTGTTTTTTCTGTAGACGATACCGTTACTGAGATATTTAGGAAAGGTCAGTTTTGGTTACATATGACCCCGTATAAAAAGTAACGCAGCACTTGGATCGATGAAGACTTTTGACATTTTGTTCAACACGCCAGTATCGAGGTTCACACCAAAATTCAGCTTTCCCCTAATTTTTCCGAAGCACCAAGTTCAATTTCCCCGGACTAAGATGGTCGATGGCCAGCTCTCGGAAACCTGTATTCAGCACGTGCTGAGATGGTCGATGGTCAGGGCATTAATCACGAGATTTCGATAATCAATATCGCCTATTGTCAATTAAAAAGGATAGCGACAGTCGCATTTAGGGTGTTGGCATCATAACTTAAACGATATGATGTATCGAAATTTTCCTATTGAAATACAATTCCATGGTTGAATTTTGCAAAATGTCTTTATTTTGACAGTTTTTCATCTATCAAATAACATAGCCTACTATATCAACACAAAATAACTATATCGACAGCTTTCATGTCACAAGTCGACGCCATATTGATAGTCGTGAAATGATTTCGATAGTTATCATCGTTTGTCGGTTTTCCTTGTTCCTGACACAAAATCTCGGCAGTCGGTATAGTAAATGGTCAGTTGTGATTTATGGCCAGCTCTCGGAGCTGACGCACTCACCAGCAGCGCTGCCGAGATGGCCAAGTCTCGGAGCTTGTGGCTACCGCTACCGATGGCAGATTTGTGATGTGAGTGTTGTCCAAATAAAATATTGTATTGGGGCTGTTCCCCATTTTAGTTTTAATTTTAATTTTTACTTCAAACGAATATTTAACACTCTGCAGACATGACATACTTATTCAGGAAGCGCCTCGAAAGACATGGTTGCTGTTATCTTGTAGTGTGGATGTTGCAGCGTAGCTGGTTGTTACGGTGTAGCGGGCTGTTGGGACTGTGCATTTTGATGTTGCTGAAATGTCTTCGAGAACGATTATTAGTTTGATGAGATGATGGACATTAGTATGGCGATTTGAGGACAGGCTGCGTCGTAGCTGGTTCTGGCTGATTTTAATGTGGATGATGATGATATTGTTATATTGTGGCTGCAAAGACGATAGCTGTCAAGCCTGAATTACATTGGCATGTTGTAGCATTTGCCTATTTGAATTTTGTTTCTAAAATTCACGGCAAACGACTTTTGATACGCATTGTATCAAAAGTCCTCTGCTTGCCCTCTAACGGCACCTTGTTTTCGTCAAATCGAAACACAAGCGATGTCGCTTCGAAAAATTCATTTTTCTCAAAACTAATTTACCGTATCAACGGTAAATTGTTTATGGCAAATTGCGATGCTGTGGCTGGGCTGTGAGAATGCAGCGCTTGGCGATGGGAAGTCGGATCTCATTCGCGACGGAGGCAAGACGTGGTCGCGGAGTCGGATAGCAACTGGCAATCGTGGCGGTCGGGAAAAGAAAAGGCGACGAGCGATGGGGATCAGAAAAACGTGATACCGCACGAAATGACATTTTTTTCGGATTCAAAGTCGAATTCTTTGAATTGGAATCGAAGATCTGCTTGGAGTGTGTACATGGGCGTCGGAGTGAATTTTCGAGAGAGCAGACGGCGTGGCGAAGGAGTCGTGGTGTGAAAAATATTGCCAACGGGAACTTGAATGAATCGAAAAGTTCGGGAAAAGTGGCAACATAATGCAAATTCTTGCAAAGTTATTGTGGTGCGTCTCAACATTATCAGAGGTTCTTCAGTTTTGTGATGCGTGAAGTGCTGCTACAATTTGCAAATCTGTCGGATAAGTGAGCGTAGCGTTCGTGCATATACTACGTCGTGAACAAGCCAATTGGAATTTTCCTGTTTTGTGCTGAGTTTTGTGGATTCCCTTCCCGGCTGTTACTGCTCCATTCGATTCAAGAATATCGTTCGCGATTTTCATCCGAAAACTTTCATTTTTACTACAATCACTTTCGGGCTTTTGAAACCAATGATTTCACATAACCTACAAGTATTTCAATAAAAATCAATTCGTGAAATTCGCTGAGTGATTAATTGACATAAAAAAAAAAAAAAAAATATTCAAAATTTAATCGTGCATTTCTATAAGTCAAGGCAACCACATAGTGCAATTGTTTTATTAACAGCATGGTTATGGTTTAGTGCTTGTAGTTGATTGTGTTAGAACGGAAAAAAAAAAAAATCAACAGCATTTGTGTTGTATATACCGTTCGGTTAACCGTTTCGCCTGAGATGTACGAGAATTTCGGATGTGTTATCTTTGGCAGTTGGTTGGTATGGGTTGTTTTGGGAAAAATATTCGGGATTTTGATGTAAGGAGTTTTAAAAGACTTTTCCAAGCTAATGTGTCGTGTGTTTGGCTGCGATTATAGGCGGAGCTAAGAAATAATGCCAACTTAGAATGAGGATATGAATTTTTGGGGTATGTCCCGAACCGGGCGATCAAAATCTGCACCTTCGACCGCAACGGCGTCGTCTTTGACCACTTCTTCTTCCTCGTCGTTGTCAGGATCAACGGCATGAAATTTCATAACCAGTGAGAATGGTAGCCAACCGGTTAGCGATTGTTCCTCGCATTTGCCAACCGACTCAGACAACAACAATTAACCCGGCAAATTTGTCGCCACCGCAATTCCTATCACCCAACTCGGACCAAGTAAGTCTAAATTTTATAAATCCTGCTGAATTGTCTACGGCGTCAAGGTTGGATATACTACGTTGTATTGGAATCCAGATACGTCCAATATATTTGCTCAGCAGATCCGGCTCGAAATTACAAGTCAAAAAGGAAGGTTTGGTTGCTGAGACACGTAAGCGAACTGATTAGATAGCTATTATAAAACACGCCTGTTAAAACTAGTGCGCTGAAGCTAGCGCTGTAACGTAATTTGAAGTCATTGTTTAGCTTCTGGAAATTGAAACTATCGTCATTTGAGAGTAGATATTCGTTTCTGAAGAAAAGTAACGACAAAAAAAAAAAAAAAAAAAAAAAAAAAAAATATTTTAATCAAAGTAATTCAATGTTATTATCGTTAAACGAAAATACTATCGAAGAAAAAAAAAAAAACAAAAAAAAAGAAAACAAAAATATCGAGATATTATTAATAATATCTGCTATCTCTAGTTCTTGTACCTCGAAAAGAATGGAAGAGGTAATAACTTACATTTTTTATATATAAATATTTATGAAGAAGAAAACGAAAAATCATGAAATAATACTACATGCCAGTCGTAAGAGATTTTTTAGAGCAGATTTGGAGAGAAGAATATGATGTCATATTTGTCATGTTAGTTAAATCTGTACATAACGTAAGCTAGTAGACACGACATTTGTTCTTTTTCACTATCAGACATTTGAGGCAAATGTAAAAATAGTTGTTTTGTGTACGGGCGGCTTGTACCGTTAATCAATTTTTCTCTCATACATTCTTTGATCTAGAAAAAGAGTCAGTCCAAATGATTTAGATGTCGGTTCATGTGTAGTACCTTGCATTCTTTTTCTGAAATACTACTTTTCTACGACAAAAGTAAAGTCTACAATTCTATGTCGGACGAAACATACCTTTCATTGTCTCGAGAAAAAAAAATGAAAACGGCATAGTTTGGATCCAAACTCCGCACTTATTGTTGATTACTAATATCAGGAAAAGTCGAAAGGTGTACATGTACATATTCGAAGTAGATTTTTGTTGCGAATCATATAAGAAAAAAAAAAGTAATAATTTATCTAGCTATTTCTCCTCAAGAATGCAAATAATTTTTACATTAAAATTTTGCAAGCGGATACTTTAATTCATAGCAAAAGAAAATATTGAAGGAATAAAGAAAAAAAAAAAAAAAAAAAAAGGGGCCGCAAACAGGACTTAGTTAAAGATACTTATAAAGCAAATTTTAGAAATTTGGAATAGATGAATTTAATCAGTTAAAGCAAAGCATGAAATAATAATGATGAATTTGTAAAATCTAAACTTTTGGCCTTCTTATTGGGTGAAAGCCCGAGAAGTTCATCTTCTTTTTCAGGTTCCGCTCCAGGCCTGGCTGGCCTATAATGTAATAGTTTTCTCGTGAATTTTTCCGTATTTTTCAGCATCAAAAGGGAGGGATGCTGGCCACACATAGGTAGTTTCCGCTTTGATGTAAATTTTGGTTTTTCTTGATTAGATTTTTGAATTTTGAATTTTCGGATTGATATGGCCAGCATCAGAGGGTGGAGGACCCCAGACCATCGGGGTCAGGGCTCCACTAACATCGGGGGCCCGGGGCTGTCTGCCTCACCCGGGTTCCTTGTAAAGGAGAGGTAGCATTTTTTCCTATTTTCCCGTTTAGATTTTCAATTTTCTGGCTCCGTGCGTTGTCACGAGCACTGGGTCTGCTTAGTCAGCCCATGTTGCAGAGCCTGGGTGGTTTCCTTTACGGAGCTATGCCCCCTTTTGGTCCTTGGGTATTTTATATACCAGTTTGCGGCTACGAAATTCATGACGGATGAATATACGTAGCATCCCGTTTCTTGAGAGCAAACCATCCCCATTTTTTTTATGAACCCACCCCAGCCGCAGCGAGCTAGCAAAGCGGCACCCCAGCATCCGTCGGGGTTGGTTAAAGGGTGCTCCGCTAATGCGGACGAGGGGCCTTCACGGCCATTTCTAGGGCACCCTGCTCTCGGGGCAATTCTTTTCTTTGTTTTGCCTCTTGAATGGCACTAGCCATTCCCCTTTCCGACCTTAGCACTCTTGGTTCTGGACTTCGGTCTGGTTCTAAGTTGTGCTAAGGCCACCCTCCCATCCTTATATTCGCTACAAATGGCGCCCAACGTGGGGCACGAAACTCGTTTTTGGGTAACCCACACCAAAGTGAGAAAACACTTATGAGTTTCGACTCATACTCCCCTTAAGACTTTACGTCTTCAAACCTTAAAATTTCCATTCTCACTAGCAGGTCTTAGAATCGCCTCCTTTGCGATTCCATATTACTTCGTTCGAGAGAACAAAACCCATTTATCAAGACCTGCATCGCTCGCTCTTTCCTTACTAGCCGCAAACATCCTTCCCAGTCCTTTCCTTTTAAACTCACTTCCTAGTTAGCTTACCTCTTGGGCAGCTTCCTGTTGTGTTGTCTTTTGGAGTTTTTTGACTCTGGGTGCAACCTGGAGGTTGGCCGCGGATAACAGGTTGTGGTGGTTTACCGCCGCTCCTGTCCCGGTCAACCGAAGGGCCCCTGCCCCACTTTATGTTGGGAAGCTGTCCCAAATTTTTATATCCTTGCTGTCTTGATCCAGCTTCGGCTTTTGGCTTGGGTTTGGTTCAAGCTGTGGTGGATTACGTGAGGTTGGCGTGGTGCCACCTACACGTCCCTGCAGCTTGGCCAAACTTGAACCATTTGCTGAAGTTGAGTCAAGCAGCAACATAGTTGTTTTTGGTCCCCTGCACCTCTCTTTTCGAGGAATTTCGGGTGAGAGTACAGTCCCCCATACTGGGCGATTCCCTTTTGGAATCGACCCAATTAAATTACTGAACTTCAATACTCATCACACTTAAACAGTTTTCATACTTAAACATTTTGTAATTAAAATTTCAATATTTTCACAATCACACATCCACTTCACTTCGACAATTTTTAATATTTTTCACATCGTTCCAGTCTAACATTGCATAATTAGAATTTCAATTTCTTGCGTTTTTAAAATCAAAAGCCAGCCAGCCAGCGGACCTGAACTGGAGAGAACGGATCGGGTTCCGTCCAGTAAGAGGGCCATCTCTGGGAAATTATATTTATATTTTTTTTTCTTGATTCAACTTTGGAAGTTGACAACTTTAGAAAATTTTCTTTCAAACTCTTTGGAAGTTATATTTTTTTTTTCTCATTAATTATAGCTACGTGGCATTCTTTTGCTCTTTAGCTGTTAAGTTTTTTTTCTCTCTGATAGAGTTAGTCACACCAATGGTGTGCACCTACTTATATATATATATTTTTTTTATATATTTTTTTTGAATATTTGGCATATTTTGCCTAGTTATCTGTTAAGGTTCTCTGAAAGAGTTAGACACACCCTGTTGTGCACTGGGTTGCATTGGAATTTGCAGCAACTCCTTAGTTATAAGCGTAATTATTTCGTTAGTCACGAGTATCGTGCACTTCCTTTGAATTTTCGTATATAGTCAAACTTCACAGTTTAGACATGCCATTGCGACACAGCAGTGAGGATCTGTCTGGCACCACAGTGGAGGCTCAGTGCTCCATATGCCAGCAGCCATTCGCTGCCGCCCAGGACACGTATACCACAAAGTGTGGACACACTTTTCATGAATCGTGCCTGGAGCAATGGCTCAGAAACCGCACTGATTGCCCGCTGTGCCGTGGACCACTGAGTCTCCCCTTAGGAGCCAGACAGGCCCCCATTGCTGCAGCATCTATGCCACGAGGGGCTCGGCCCAAAACCCAGCGGCCGGGAGTAAGAACCCGAGGCATGAGAAGCAATGAAGATGTGGAAATCAGGGACTTTGATTTACAGGCCGAGTCGGGGGCGGAAGGTTTAATTCAGCCACCTGGCCCGTCATCAAAAGCGTCCCCAATATCAGATTTGACCTCAGAAGCCGCAGGAGCGCGCTCTATAGTGCCCCAGGATTTAAGCGGACTTCAGCAACAAATTAATGAGTTGCAGAACGGCATGCGTATGATGCTGGAGCGCATGGCTCAATTGAACCTTCCGTCCCGGACTCGGAATGTAGAGTCGCCAAGACTAAACCCTCGCGCACAATCTTTTGTTCCAGTGCCGCGTTCATACTCACCTCGCACCCCTCGTGGTAATAATGTCCAGTTCCACCACGATAAGGTGGCAAGCATCATTGGTGGGTGGGGACTAAAATTCTCGGGTCGTGAATCCTCCATGCCCGTGGAAGTCTTTATTAACAGGGTAGCGGCTCTCACCAGAAACACCTTGGGCGGAAATTTTAATGTGCTATGCCAGCATATGCACTTACTTTTAATTGGACCTGCCGCTGATTGGTATTGGCGGTTTTACAATTCCAGACGTGATTTCAATTGGAGGGATTTGGAGTCGGCCCTGAGCGACCATTTCGCTGATCGCTTCACGGATGCCGACCTGATGGAGCAGATTAGAGGAAGGAAACAGCGACCCCAGGAAACATTCGACGATTACAGTGCAGACGTCTACAAGATTGTCGACCGGCTACAGCGCCCTATTGGCGACGCGGACTTAGCTGACATTCTCAGACGCAATTTATTGCCAGAAATCCGTCGTGGTCTGCTCCAAATACACCTTCCCTCTGTTCGTCTGCTCCGTCAGGCCGTCATCCGTGCGGAGAACTTTGAGATGGAGCTCGGAGGTCGACGCCGATCCTCCCAATGGAGACATGCTACAGAAGAACTACGTGAGGAATACCCGCTGGACCAATATGAGGATTCCCCGGATGAACCTGGAGTGGAGGCGGTCACGGTCCTGCCTACTTGCTGGAACTGCAAGCAAGTGGGACACCGTTTCGACGATTGTTTGGAGCCCAGAACAATATTCTGTTATGGCTGCGGAAAGGCAGACACATATAAACCTAATTGTGTGAACTGCCAAACAAAAAACGGACCGCAGGGAGCGCGGAACAAGATCTCACGCCTCCCGCAGGGCAAACAAGCTCCACCCCGTTCCAGCAGGTAGACAGGACTGATGATCTGTCTCCAAATTCCTTGGACCCAATCACCAATGATGTTAGTATTCAGCCGAGTGGGGACTCTACTACCTTATCGATCCCACTCTTACAGGCAGAGCCTCCTACACCTTTGGCTTTTCTGCCCTACCACCTTAGATGGCGGAAATACACGGCGGTCCGAAACCGAATTTTTAACTCCGAAATTGACACCATTCACAAACACCTTAAAACACCTAAACGCTCAACGTTGAGAATGAGGCGTTTTTACGCTCAGTTCCGTCGTTGGCGTTATCAATTGGATTGTGCGACTCTGTTGAACGTGCCTCCAGGTGACGTTCGACCGTACGCTCAGGTTCTGTTGTTCGGCCAACTTACATCGGGTTTGATCGACACGGGAGCCAACGTGAGCGTGATGGCGGCTGATCTAGCCCGCTCATTCCTCGAGAGGAACGCTTTTCCCTGGAAAAGAGCTTCTCTCGGGTTGAAAACAGCTGACGGCACACAACATCAAGCCGTAGGCCGAGTATCAGCCGACATCACGTTCCGGGGGCTCACCAAGACGTTGACGCTGTGGATAATACCCACTCTCAGTCAGAATCTCTATCTGGGAGTGGACTTCGTCCGTCTTTTCACCCTGGCCACAGACCTGTTTGCGCCACCACCACAGGTCGACACCACCAACAGCCTCGACGCACTCGACGATTGCGCCCACCCTCTCACACAGGAGCAGCATCGCAGACTTCGGTCTGCGATTGCTTGCTTTCCTTCATTCGCTGTTGAGGGCTTGGGAAAGACTACGCTCATCCGTCATGACATCGACACTGGTGACCAGAAACCCATAAAACAGAGACATTTCTCTGTGTCACCAGCTGTCGAAAAGCTCCTATATCAGGAAATTGACCGGATGTTAGCGTTGGGCGTAATCGAAGAGTCGAAGAGTGCATGGTCTTCGCCGGTAACGTTGGTGGTAAAGCCCTCGAAGGTGCGCCTATGCCTGGATGCCCGGAAGGTCAACTCGGTCACAGTGAAGGATGCCTATCCTTTGCCGCTGATTGATGGAATTCTCAGCAGACTTCCTAAGGCAAATTTCATCTCCAGCCTTGACTTGAAGGATGCCTTTTGGCAAATCCCTCTAGAGGAAAAGTCAAAGGAGAAGACAGCCTTCACTGTGCCCGGTCGACCCCTTTACCATTTTGTCGTGATGCCGTTTGGGTTGTGTAATGCACCCCAAACGATGTCACGGCTGATGGATAAGGTAATTCCGCCCCAACTCAAGCACCAGGTATTCGTGTACCTCGACGACCTGTTGGTGATAACAGACGAGTTCGACGCGCACCTTCAGGTACTTCATCAGGTCGCCTTCCATTTGAGGCAAGCTGGCCTCACCATCAATGTGGAAAAGAGTAAGTTCCTCTTGCGAGACGTCAAGTACCTTGGCCACATTGTTGGTGGGGGCACTATCCAGACTGATCCTGACAAGGTGAAATCTATCATGGATTTCCCACTTCCCTCTACCACGAAGCAACTCCGAAGATTTCTAGGAATCTGCGGTTGGTATCGGCGCTTCGTCAGGGAATATGCGTCCTTGTCAACACCACTGACAGACATGCTTTCTAAGCGGAGTCAGTTTGTGTGGACCGATGAGAGGCTAAATGCTTTCAAGCAATTGAAACACAGCCTTGCTTCAGCCCCAGTGCTGCACAGCCCAGATTTCAACAAGCCCTTCTCCATCCAATGTGACGCAAGTCAACATGGAGTCGGTGCCGTGCTGGTGCAGCGCACAGAAGACGGAGCTGAAGCCCCCATCGCCTATATGTCCCACAAACTGAATCCCGCTCAGCGAAACTACACCGTCACTGAGCAAGAATGTCTGGCAGCGGTGTTGGCAATCAAGAAGTTCCGTGCCTACGTGGAAGGTCACGAATTTGAAATCGTGACCGACCATGCTTCCCTAAAATGGCTAATGAACCAACCAGACCTTAATGGACGATTAGCCCGGTGGGCCTTGAAACTTCAAGGTTTCAACTTTAAAATAGTCCACCGAAAGGGAAGCCAGAACGTAGTGCCGGACTCCTTGTCGCGCATGTTCTCTGCCGAGGCGTTGACGCCGGCAGAAGGCGAGGAGACTCCAATGGAGCTAGACTTGACTTCGCCGCATTTCAAAAGTGCTTCTTATTTGGAGCTAGCGGCGAAAGTCCAGGCAGAACAAGACCAACTGCCGGACCTAAAAGTTGTAGACGGGTTCGTGTACAAGCGGACTGAGTATGCGACCGGAAACGGACTTCAAGACCAGTTGGCTTGGAAGTTGTGGGTGCCGTCAGAAATGACGGCAGAATTAGTGAAGGGAGCTCATGACCCACCCTTGAGTGCGCATGGTGGCGTGGCCAAAACCCTCGGGCGATTACGTCAATGGTTTTATTGGCCACGAATGGCCGCTCAAGTGCGTGAATATGTGGGATCATGCCTTACATGCAAAACCACCAAAGCCCCTTCACACACCCTTCGTCCACCAATGACGCTGCAGTCCGTTCCCGAGCGCATATTCCAGCGCTTGTACATCGACATTATCGGCCCCTACCCTAGGTCCAGGTCTGGCAACATTGGAGCTCTCATCGTCCTAGACCATCTTTCGCGATTCCCCTTCGTAGAGCCGCTTCGGAAATTCACTGCGAAAGCAGTCATCGACATCCTGAGGAGAAGGGTATTTCACCTTGTTGGAGTCCCGGAGAGTGTTGTAACAGATAATGGTGTACAATTTCGGTCGTCTATCTTTCAGACCTTTCTACAGGAATTCGGTATCGGACATACCTTCACCGCTGTGTATTCCCCCCAAGCCAATGCCTCGGAACGTCTTAACCGTTCCATACTGGCAGCAATTCGATCTTACATTGACCCTGCTCAAAAGGAATGGGACGGTAAACTCTCAGAAATAACCTGCGCACTACGTTCCGCCCCTCACGCAACCATAGGAACTTCGCCCTATCAGGCAGTCTTCGGGCAACCAATGGTGACCCATGGCCGCACCTACCACCTGCTGCGGCAACTTCACCTGATGGATGACCCTACGACCACTCTGCCACTTCCTGACCACCTGGCTCTTCTACGCCAGACCATCCGCGACCTCACCACCCAGGCCCAGTCTCGCAATGCCAAGGCCTATAACCTTCGTTCCAGGTTGGTTACATACCAGCCTGGCGAAGTGGTCTACAGGCGCAACTTCCGGCAAAGTGACGCAGCCGCGCACTACAATGCAAAGCTGGACCGGAAGTTTTTACCTAGTAAGGTAATTAAGAAGATCGGCGGTGCTTACTACCAGCTGGCCGATCAAAATGGACGATCAGTGGGCGTCTTTCATGCGAAAGACATCACTAAGTGATACACCCACTGAGTTCACCAGTTCACGAATGATTTCCAAATTTAATTTGGAAGATCGTCCATTTGCGCCTATTTCAGGTGTCACTCCTGCCCCAATGAGAAAGTATCTAGAGATGTTCACCTGGTTCACCATTTCCTCTATCAAAGATACTTTCGTCATTAGCTTAGCATACGTGTTCACGAAATTTCCTACAATTATATTTACCCCTTTTTATTTGCTCACTAGTTCACGCAATAAATCTAAAAGATTGGATAGTAAAAGACTTGATCACCTGTTCACGTCATTGTCTTTCACACATTACATCCATCCTTCAGCTCTTTCCACGCACTTGCCCTTGTGGAAAGATCTGTGTTGTAGCATTTGCCTATTTGAATTTTGTTTCTAAAATTCACGGCAAACGACTTTTGATACGCATTGTATCAAAAGTCCTCTGCTTGCCCTCTAACGGCACCTTGTTTTCGTCAAATCGAAACACAAGCGATGTCGCTTCGAAAAATTCATTTTTCTCAAAACTAATTTACCGTATCAACGGTAAATTGTTTATGGCAAATTGCGATGCTGTGGCTGGGCTGTGAGAATGCAGCGCTTGGCGATGGGAAGTCGGATCTCATTCGCGACGGAGGCAAGACGTGGTCGCGGAGTCGGATAGCAACTGGCAATCGTGGCGGTCGGGAAAAGAAAAGGCGACGAGCGATGGGGATCAGAAAAACGTGATACCGCACGAAATGACATTTTTTTCGGATTCAAAGTCGAATTCTTTGAATTGGAATCGAAGATCTGCTTGGAGTGTGTACATGGGCGTCGGAGTGAATTTTCGAGAGAGCAGACGGCGTGGCGAAGGAGTCGTGGTGTGAAAAATATTGCCAACGGGAACTTGAATGAATCGAAAAGTTCGGGAAAAGTGGCAACATAATGCAAATTCTTGCAAAGTTATTGTGGTGCGTCTCAACATTATCAGAGGTTCTTCAGTTTTGTGATGCGTGAAGTGCTGCTACAATTTGCAAATCTGTCGGATAAGTGAGCGTAGCGTTCGTGCATATACTACGTCGTGAACAAGCCAATTGGAATTTTCCTGTTTTGTGCTGAGTTTTGTGGATTCCCTTCCCGGCTGTTACTGCTCCATTCGATTCAAGAATATCGTTCGCGATTTTCATCCGAAAACTTTCATTTTTACTACAATCACTTTCGGGCTTTTGAAACCAATGATTTCACATAACCTACAAGTATTTCAATAAAAATCAATTCGTGAAATTCGCTGAGTGATTAATTGACATAAAAAAAAAAAAAAAAATATTCAAAATTTAATCGTGCATTTCTATAAGTCAAGGCAACCACATAGTGCAATTGTTTTATTAACAGCATGGTTATGGTTTAGTGCTTGTAGTTGATTGTGTTAGAACGGAAAAAAAAAAAAATCAACAGCATTTGTGTTGTATATACCGTTCGGTTAACCGTTTCGCCTGAGATGTACGAGAATTTCGGATGTGTTATCTTTGGCAGTTGGTTGGTATGGGTTGTTTTGGGAAAAATATTCGGGATTTTGATGTAAGGAGTTTTAAAAGACTTTTCCAAGCTAATGTGTCGTGTGTTTGGCTGCGATTATAGGCGGAGCTAAGAAATAATGCCAACTTAGAATGAGGATATGAATTTTTGGGGTATGTCCCGAACCGGGCGATCAAAATCTGCACCTTCGACCGCAACGGCGTCGTCTTTGACCACTTCTTCTTCCTCGTCGTTGTCAGGATCAACGGCATGAAATTTCATAACCAGTGAGAATGGTAGCCAACCGGTTAGCGATTGTTCCTCGCATTTGCCAACCGACTCAGACAACAACAATTAACCCGGCAAATTTGTCGCCACCGCAATTCCTATCACCCAACTCGGACCAAGTAAGTCTAAATTTTATAAATCCTGCTGAATTGTCTACGGCGTCAAGGTTGGATATACTACGTTGTATTGGAATCCAGATACGTCCAATATATTTGCTCAGCAGATCCGGCTCGAAATTACAAGTCAAAAAGGAAGGTTTGGTTGCTGAGACACGTAAGCGAACTGATTAGATAGCTATTATAAAACACGCCTGTTAAAACTAGTGCGCTGAAGCTAGCGCTGTAACGTAATTTGAAGTCATTGTTTAGCTTCTGGAAATTGAAACTATCGTCATTTGAGAGTAGATATTCGTTTCTGAAGAAAAGTAACGACAAAAAAAAAAAAAAAAAAAAAAAAAAAAAAATATTTTAATCAAAGTAATTCAATGTTATTATCGTTAAACGAAAATACTATCGAAGAAAAAAAAAAAAAACAAAAAAAAAGAAAACAAAAATATCGAGATATTATTAATAATATCTGCTATCTCTAGTTCTTGTACCTCGAAAAGAATGGAAGAGGTAATAACTTACATTTTTTATATATAAATATTTATGAAGAAGAAAACGAAAAATCATGAAATAATACTACATGCCAGTCGTAAGAGATTTTTTAGAGCAGATTTGGAGAGAAGAATATGATGTCATATTTGTCATGTTAGTTAAATCTGTACATAACGTAAGCTAGTAGACACGACATTTGTTCTTTTTCACTATCAGACATTTGAGGCAAATGTAAAAATAGTTGTTTTGTGTACGGGCGGCTTGTACCGTTAATCAATTTTTCTCTCATACATTCTTTGATCTAGAAAAAGAGTCAGTCCAAATGATTTAGATGTCGGTTCATGTGTAGTACCTTGCATTCTTTTTCTGAAATACTACTTTTCTACGACAAAAGTAAAGTCTACAATTCTATGTCGGACGAAACATACCTTTCATTGTCTCGAGAAAAAAAAATGAAAACGGCATAGTTTGGATCCAAACTCCGCACTTATTGTTGATTACTAATATCAGGAAAAGTCGAAAGGTGTACATGTACATATTCGAAGTAGATTTTTGTTGCGAATCATATAAGAAAAAAAAAAGTAATAATTTATCTAGCTATTTCTCCTCAAGAATGCAAATAATTTTTACATTAAAATTTTGCAAGCGGATACTTTAATTCATAGCAAAAGAAAATATTGAAGGAATAAAGAAAAAAAAAAAAAAAAAAAAGGGGCCGCAAACAGGACTTAGTTAAAGATACTTATAAAGCAAATTTTAGAAATTTGGAATAGATGAATTTAATCAGTTAAAGCAAAGCATGAAATAATAATGATGAATTTGTAAAATCTAAACTTTTGGCCTTCTTATTGGGTGAAAGCCCGAGAAGTTCATCTTCTTTTTCAGGTTCCGCTCCAGGCCTGGCTGGCCTATAATGTAATAGTTTTCTCGTGAATTTTTCCGTATTTTTCAGCATCAAAAGGGAGGGATGCTGGCCACACATAGGTAGTTTCCGCTTTGATGTAAATTTTGGTTTTTCTTGATTAGATTTTTGAATTTTGAATTTTTGGATTGATATGGCCAGCATCAGAGGGTGGAGGACCCCAGACCATCGGGGTCAGGGCTCCACTAACATCGGGGGCCCGGGGCTGTCTGCCTCACCCGGGTTCCTTGTAAAGGAGAGGTAGCATTTTTTCCTATTTTCCCGTTTAGATTTTCAATTTTCTGGCTCCGTGCGTTGTCACGAGCACTGGGTCTGCTTAGTCAGCCCATGTTGCAGAGCCTGGGTGGTTTCCTTTACGGAGCTATGCCCCCTTTTGGTCCTTGGGTATTTTATATACCAGTTTGCGGCTACGAAATTCATGACGGATGAATATACGTAGCATCCCGTTTCTTGAGAGCAAACCATCCCCATTTTTTTTATGAACCCACCCCAGCCGCAGCGAGCTAGCAAAGCGGCACCCCAGCATCCGTCGGGGTTGGTTAAAGGGTGCTCCGCTAATGCGGACGAGGGGCCTTCACGGCCATTTCTAGGGCACCCTGCTCTCGGGGCAATTCTTTTCTTTGTTTTGCCTCTTGAATGGCACTAGCCATTCCCCTTTCCGACCTTAGCACTCTTGGTTCTGGACTTCGGTCTGGTTCTAAGTTGTGCTAAGGCCACCCTCCCATCCTTATATTCGCTACAATGTAGTCCAGTGCAGAGCAGCGCGGTGCCGAAGCAGTGCACGCATTGCAAAGCACATTGAAAGCAGTGCAGTGTTCTGAGAATGAAAGTCAAATTAATTTGTGGAGGTTTGATATTTAGATTTTCTGCATCTGTTTTTCGTCCATTTACAATTTAATGCCTGGCACCATGGCTTTTTGGAACGGAATTTCCACCTCAATTTAAATGGTTTTTGCCCGGTCAACTACTCTCAAACGAATGTCAGCTGATGCAGTCAGCAGCGTTTTTAGAAATTAGCCTAAACGATGCAGTGCAGTCCGCTGCACTGCACTGCACTGCGGTTTATGTGAATTGCCACATGCAATTACATGAGTTCTAAATTTCAGTGCACTGCACTGCATGCCAATGTAATTCAGGCTTCAGGCTTCATGGCAGCAAGCTGGTGCGGTGCAGCATGTAAGCGAGGCTGCCGAGGTGATTAGGCGTTATTAGGCCGTGTAGCTGCGAGCTGGTGAAGCGTAGCGGCGGCTGAGGACTTCCTTTCTTGAGTACTGTATGCCACTGTATAGCCCGCCTGGGCTGTAGGGTAGCTGCCGCAGCTCCATACTACATTCCGTCGTATATTAAACTGTAGCAGCCATTTCTTCGACGGTTTGCGCGAATATTGTCGAGGTCACCTATTTAGGGAGCTTATTTGCTTCCTATAAATAAAAAGTAAATGTCTAATATAATAAAATATATATGAAATATATATGTTTAATTGCTTATTATTTTAAAATTCAATGTAGACTGACTTCTCAGAACAGAGAAATTTAAGTAAATGAAACATTCGAATACACATACACAATTAAGTGGGGCAATTTTACTACAAAGATAGAATCTATAAAAAGAACAAATCGAGAGAATAACTACCTCAGATATTCCCTTAGATTTCTCTGATACCTTAGTTCTACGAGCTTTTACGTTACTGAGTTGTTATTTGTCAAAATCGCGTACACATGACCATTTATCTCGATCTATATGTCCGCGGAATAGATGATTGTCAAATTTACCCTGAGAGCATAAAGACATTCGGAGGGGCGATGTCCATTTAAAATACATTGAAGAGAAACCGACCACTTTTCATGTATCTTCAATGTCAATTCCCCTCTTTGTATCCTCTCTGTCAATATGACAACTAAACTAATGTAAACAATTTGAGTCGGTACGGAAATAAAATCATGTTTATTTTAAATACAGATTAATTTTGTGTAGATTCGACTAGTGCGGTTCACAAAAACGTTAGTGAAGAAGTGAAAATCGCGAGTTTTAATTGAAAAAAGTGTTTGAAAACTGTGCAATTGCATTAATCTTTGCAATGAAGTGAGTTGTGCCGAATTGTGGCAATAGTTTGCAACGCCGGCCACTTGGAGTTTCTTATCACAAGTAAGAAATAAACAAACAATGTGTTTTGCAAAATTTTGTGAATTTCACAAACTTTTTATAAGCGAAAGTGCCTATTTGAGCCCTTTTAAATATTGTGGACATATTGGCGCGAATTTTCTGGTAGCCATTTTAATTTCTGTCAAAAAAAACACAAAGCAGTAGAGCGCATAAACAGTTTCGGGGCAGAGCGGAAATAAAATGATATAAAAATTTATTCGTATTGCATGGTGTGTGAAATATTGTTTTCCAGATTTCCAGAAAATGAGCAACACATATTCATTTGGACTTCTTCTCTTGGATTTCCTGAGCTGATCATCAAAAATACTTCCCGGGTCTATTCAAATCTTTCGGCCGTGTTATATAGCAATTGATGATTGACAAGGGAATAAGTGTAATAGTTTCTTGTTTTTCTTACAGCTGAGCAAGCGAACAGGGGACCATCTTTAGTGGAGTAGAATCTTCGAGTGATGCAGTAAGTAAAGAAAATGTTCAAAACATTCTTCTCTTTAATTATCTTAATTATTCAAAATGAGATAAAAATATTCAAAATGAGACAAACGATGGACAAGAAGAGCGAATTGCGATCTCATTAGGTGCTAAATGCTGATGTTGCGTTCATGATACACTTTTGAAAATTTTAATATTCAACAATATCATTTCAATTAGGCTACGTAAACTGACCAAGTGGCTCCTATTACTGCAGTGCATTTAATCAAGCTGCATATATTTCAGGAAAAAATTGGAAGGAAAAAATAGGATTATCCAAAATTCGCGTAAAAAACAGCGCAGGCGAAAGAAAACAGCTTCTATAGTTGAGTTGTTAGATAATCTCAAGGCCAATAACTGGATTAGCGAAGTAGGTCGAGAACGATTAGATAGTGTGAATATAATATAATAAATATCTTATTACCTAGAAATATATTATCTCCAACCTATCATTGTATTTAGCCTACTTTATAGTATAAGAAAAGTTGAGACTTCTTGGAACTATTAACTGTGAAGACTACTTATTTTTTTCGAAAAATCTTCAATAAAATTTTCCTTTTTCGGAATTTGAAGCTGTTTTTGATTTTGATGATTTTATTCATTGCAGTTGCTTTACACACAATACTCAGTAAAAACTTTCTAGATGTTCTTAAAACGAAAATGATATTTTATATTATTCAATGTTTTCTCATCACCTACGGCAGTACTCGGCACTACCAAGATTTGAGACAGCATAAACACATCTAATTTTTAAGCCACTTTCTTATAAAACAATTTTTGTTTTATGGGTGAATAAATATTCAATTAGTATATTCTACAATTTTCATAGTTCGCATGCATTTGTGTTCTGTTTTCATTTTCTATCCTGGAAAAATAATTAATTCACCGCAAAGCAACGAATAATCCAGCCTGCTGTAGCTTATTTTTACTCCCTGGTTCGAGAATTCGTACGGTTATAATATGAGCGCTAAAAAATATTAAATAACTAAATATATAACAATCATTCACTTACGATATTCAAAATTTGAATATTTGAAACTATTCACACATAATATGTCCCCATCAATTTGATAAATTAGGAATTACCTACGCCCCGAAAATTTCAATCAATCATCGGGGTCGCTGGTGATGAGGAAAAATGGCCATACCTTCAGCCCCTCCGAATGTCTTTATGCTCTCAGAATTTACCCATAGTCCTATATTTTTCCCTCACTACTACTACCACTCAGATTCAGGCAGATTGCTTCAATTCTCACTTCCATTTTCATTTCCTTATATCTCTCTCTTCTGAGACTGACTTCCATTATAAATACATTTTTAATTACAACTTTCTTAGCCTATTTTGTTTATATAATTTTTGGTGTGTGTTAAATTGTAAAGTGTTTGTGGATTACGGATGCGTGTTTGGGGATGTGTATTATATCTGTTCTCACAGCCTGTTATAACAGAATGTGATGTCAGATCAAGTCGAACCTTTCCAAATTCAATTATCTTCGTCTTGTCATTGCTCTTTTGTATAGCAGCTGACTTTTTGACTTTTCTTTGGCTTGGGTGCTTTGAGGCAATGTTATGAAGCAAAGCCATAGATTTCAGACACCTCGTTTTGGTCTGCTTCAAACTTTTAGAATAGGTCAGCTACTATGCTAACGTCACAGGCTGTCATAACAAGCTGAAGATAAGGACGAAGACGGGAATTTGAAAAGCCATTAGTATAAACCTTCTACCTATACATAACTCGGCATAAACTATCCATCTGCGGTACGTAGAAAGTTTACGCTAGGTAATGCCACGTTTTTTGCTGGTGGTAGAGCTTTCATTTTTGATTTTAACATACTTCTACAAAAGATAGATATTTTGCAGAATAATGTAACAGAGTATATAGATTTTAAATACGTTGTTAACTCAAAAATGAAAAAATCTTAGATAGGAGGTATATGGTAAGGACGGCAGTATAAGCGTCTGCATTTTCTTTCATACTTTTCTCCAAATTCTTGTGCACTTCTTTTTCAAGAGCATATTGTAACGCAACACGACTATCCCGTCGGTCACATCCCTAAAAAAGTCTCATTTTAAAAAGATTCCCAAAGTTTTCCAAAACTTTATAATTTACGACAAAAGTTTCAGAATTTTTCGTTCGCTTGTTGTCATACGATTCTCTTATATTTGCATTTTCTTTGAATCAAAGGCATCGAGTCAACGATTGAATGAAGCGATTTTCGTTTTGATTTGTTAAAGTCTTCTTCATATTTGGTATTTTGCAAGCATCTGCTCGATTTTTTTCTATAAATATAATTTTGCATGTTTCCTTTCTAATTTATTTTCAATTTCATTGACTTTTTGGTGCGTGTTTCATATGATTGTGGTGGCAAATTGTGTTTTTAAAGGCAAAAGGAATTCATGGAGTTTATTGAAAAGCTTGTTTCAAAGTCAAATTTTTGTCATAGTTTTTGTGTGTATGATGAAACTGGAATTGAATGTCTGCAAAACGTAGAATATAAATTAAGATTAAAACAAATGTTTAGGCTATTATATACGACAAAAAAAATTGTACAAAAAGGCTGTTAAATTAACTAACTAATGTTTCGATAATTTTGACGAACATCAAAACATCAAAATTGATACCAAAAGACATCAAAAGTGGCATTCTCTGTAATGCATGATGGTACCCCTCTTTACACGTTTTGAAACCACCACACTGCACTTTACGCCGAGAGTTATTATTTTCGGCGTAAAAAAATCGTAGCCATCTAGGAAAAACTCTTCTTGTCGAAATCAACCTCAAATTGTGATCCATAAATTTATTTATTCCTCTCATAGCTATTTCCATTTTCACGTTTCATTCACAAAAAGCATCTCATCTCTGAAAGCACGCTATCTAAAATATTTTTCATATTTCATAGGAACTTCTCTCTTATATCTTATGGACTCCATTTTATGGTAAAGATAAGTGAGGAATATGGTAGCTGGCAAATAAGAAAAATTACACACTATCTGTTATTTTACTTAAGGAGTTAGCTCAATACCTTCGAATCTCAACTGCTCCAGCTATTCGTGCTAGTCAGAGCTTCACATAATCAATATGTTTTGAGCCTTTGGTCTGTTTCTCCGATATCTTCCGGGTGGAAAGGATATTCATAGATTTTCTCAGACTGCTTGGATATTCTGTCGATTCACCCTGGTCAAGTCATATGTTTTATATCTTCATTTATGTATGATAAATTCCGCGCATATATAAAAACCCCAAATCATTGAAAGTGGAAGTAAATTTATTGGAATCAATTCGATTTCTGTGACTTTCTTTCGGGGGAAGCAATTGATATGAGTGGGGATTTTTAGTGGCCATTACATTATTACTATCAGTATGGGTATCACTCGTAATATTTGGATACATGAATGTGATGTTCGCAAAGTTTCAATTCAAGTCCGACGAGATAGTAAATATTTGAAATAGTGTTTATCCAAAACTTAAATTTGGTAAAAGAAATGGTTTATTTCTTTGAAAACAGTGATTTTTCCTCAAGCCGTCTGCAAAGTGGTAACTCGAAGGGCAATTTATTTCGAATCAAATAAGTATGAACATAGCTTTTGCCTTCATATAAGAATTGCTTTGAAATTCATATTTCTATACATATACTCGTAAATTTGTATATGTGCAGGGTAGGCCATCCAGTTATTTCTTTTTAAATCATAGGTTATTTTAACACTGAAAGCTGCCTCCCGCAACAGTGCGTTTTTTGAAAATTAGTTTTGGCCGAAATGAAACAACCGCCGCGCCTGCTATACGCAAGTTTGTGCAAAATTTCGTGAGACTGGCATCTTAGTGGACAACACTCATAGTCTCCGTGATCGTACGGTGCTCGCAGACGAGAATGTGGTTGCTGTACCTGAGAGTGTGAGACTCACTCTACGAACATCAACTCACCGTCGATCTTAACAGCTCAAAATTTCACTCACTAGCCTGTGGAGAATTCTGTACAAAGATCTCGGGTTGTTCGCTTACAAGGTCCAATTGACTCAGCAGTTGAAGGCGCACGACCACCCGCTTCGTTGTCCCTTCACAATTTGGGCCTTAGAGCAGTAAATCATCTTTTCTGACAAGGCCCATTTTCATCTCGGCGGCTACGTTAACAAACAAAACTGCCGCATCTGGGGCTCGAAAAATCCGCACGTTATTGTCGAAAAGCCAACGCACCCACAGAAAGCAGCAGTTTGGTGCGGATTGTGGAGTGGTGGCATCATTGAACAATTTTTCTTCGAAAATGAAGCTGGAAACAACGTTTCAGTCAACGGTGAACGTTTCAGAGCCATGTTATCCGACTTTTTTTTACTGAAATTGAAGACATGGATTTGGACAAACTTTAGTTCGTGCAGAATGGTGCGCCATGCCTTACAGCCCATGACACAATCGATCTTCTTCGCACCAAATTCCCAAATCGTGCTAGCAGCCGTCTTGGCGATGTCAATTGGCCAACTCGGAGCTGCGATTGGACCCTTTTGGATTTGTTTTTGTGAGGAACCGTGAAAGACCGATGCTATGCCAACAATCCACAAACGAATCAAATACTTAGGCCCGATATCATCCAAGCAATTTGTGAGCTACAGCCCGAAGCCATCAACAGGGTCGTGGAAAATTTGAGTAACAGAATGCGCTACTGGGAAGCCAGCCGAGGCAGCCACTTGAACGAAATTGAGTTCTATCATTAATGGAAATGTATATTCTTACTAATGAAGCCATAGCACATGAAAACAATTTAAATGTTGTTCATTTTATTGCATTTTTAAAAGGAAACTTGTATTTGGCCCACCCTGTATATATATATATATATATATATATATATATATATATATATATATATATATATATATATATATATATATATATATATATATATATATGTATATATATTTATGTATATATATATATATATATAAGGAAACTTGTATTTGGCCCACCCTGTATATATATGTATATATATATATATATATATATATATATATATATATATATATATATATATATATATATATATATATATCTATATATATATATATATATATATATATATATATATATATATATATATATATATATATATATATATATGTATATATATTTATGTATATATATATATACATTTATGTATGTTTATGTATATATACATATAATATATATAAAATATATATATATATATATATATATATATATATATATGTATATGTATATATACATTAACATACATAAATGTATATATATATATTATATATATATATACATAAATATATATACATATATATATATATATATATATATATATATATATATATTATAATATATATATATATAATATATATATATATATATATATATATATATATATATAATATATATATATATATATATATATATATATATATATATATACAGGGGTGGGCCAAATACAAGTTTCCTTTTAAAAATGCAATAAAATGAACAACATTTAAATTGTTTTCATGTGCTATGGCTTTATTAGTAAGAATATACATTTCCATTAATGATAGAACACAATTTCGTTCAAGTGGCTGCCTCGGCTGGCTTCCCAGTAGCGGCATTTTGTTACTCAAAATTTCCACGACCCTGTTGATGGCTTCGGGCTGTAGCTCACAAATTGCTTGGATGAATTATAGGGCTTAAGTACTTGATTCGTTTGTGGATTGTTGGCATAGCATCGGTCTTTCACGGTTCCTCACAAAAACAAATCCAAAAGGGTCCAATCGCAGCTCCGAGTTGGCCAATTGACATCGCCAAGACGGCTGCTAGCACGATTTGGGAATTTGGGTGCGAAGAAGATCGATTGTGTCATGGGCTGTAAGGCATGGCGCACCATTCTGCATGAACTAAAGTTTGTCCAAATCCATGTCTTCAATTTCAGTAAAAAAAAAGTCGGATAACATGGCTCTGAAACGTTCACCGTTGACTGAAACGTTGTTTCCAGCTTCATTTTCGAAGAAAAATTGTTCAATGATGCCACCACTCCACAATCCGCACCAAACTGCTGCTTTCTGTGGGTGCGTTGGCTTTTCGACAATAACGTGCGGATTTTTCGAGCCCCAGATGCGGCAGTTTTGTTTGTTAACGTAAGCCGCCGAGATGAAAATGGGCCTTGTCAGAAAAGATGATTTACCGCCCAAAATCCTTGTTCAACTCTAGCTGCTCTAAGGCCCAAATTGTGAAGGGACAACGAAGCGGGTGGTCGTGCGCCTTCAACTGCTGAGTCAATTGACCTTGTAAGCGAACAACCCGAGATCTTTGTACAGAATTTTCCACAGGCTAGTGAGTGAATTTTGAGCTGTTAAGATCGACGGTGAGTTGATGTTCGTAGAGTGAGTCTCACACTCTCAGGTACAGCAACCACATTCTCGTCTGCGAGCACCGTACGATCACGGAGACTATGAGTGTTGTCCACTAAGATGCCAGTCTCACGAAATTTTGCACAAACTTGCGTATAGCAGGCGCGGCGGTTGTTTCATTTCGGCCAAAACTAATTTTCAATAAACGCACTGTTGCGGGAGGCAGCTTTCAGTGTTAAAATAACCTATGATTTAAAAAGAAATAACTGGATGGCCTACCCTGCACATTATACAAATTTATATGTATACGAAATATGAATTTCAAAGCAATTCTTATATGAAGGCAAAAGCTATGTTCATACTTATTTGATTCGAAATAAATTGCCCTTCGAGTTACCACTTTGCAGACGGCTTGAGGAAAAATCACTGTTTTCAAAGAAATAAACCATTTCTTTTACCAAATTTAAGTTTTGGATAAACACTATTTCAAATATTTACTATCTCGTCGGACTTGAATTGAAACTTTGCGAACATCACATTCATGTATCCAAATATTACGAGTGATACCCATACTGATAGTAATAATGTAGTGGCCACTAAAAATCCCCACTCATATCAATTGCTTCCCCCGAAAGAATAGTCACAGAAATCGAATTGATTCCAATAAATTTACTTCCACTTTCAATGATTTGGGGTTTTTATATATGCGCGGAATCTATCATACATAAATGAAGATATAAAACATATGACTTGACCAGGGTGAATCGACAGAATATCTCAAGCAGTCTGAGAAAATCTATGAATATCCTTTCCACCGGAAGATATCGGAGAAACAGACCAAAGGCTCAAAACATATTGATTATGTGAAGCTCTGACTAGCACGAATAGCTGGAGCAGTTGAGATTCGAAGGTATTGAGCTAACTCCTTAAGTAAAATAACAGATAGTGTGTAATTTTTCTTATTTGCCAGCTACCATATTCCTCACTTATCTTTACCATAAAATGGAGTCCATAAGATATAAGAGAGAAGTTCCTATGAAATATGAAAAATATTTTAGATAGCGTGCTTTCAGAGATGAGATGCTTTTTGTGAATGAAACGTGAAAATGGAAATAGCTATGAGAGGAATAAATAAATTTATGGATCACAATTTGAGGTTGATTTTCCTAGATGGCTACGATTTTTTTACGCCGAAAATAATAACTCTCGGCGTAAAGTGCAGTGTGGTGGTTTCAGAACGTGTAAAGAGGGGTACCATCATGCATTACAGAGAATGCCACTTTTGATGTCTTTTGGTATCAATTTTGATGTTTTGATGTTCGTCAAAATTATCGAAACATTAGTTAGTTAATTTAACAGCCTTTTTGTACAATTTTTTTTGTCGTATATAATAGCCTAAACATTTGTTTTAATCTTAATTTATATTCTACGTTTTGCAGACATTCAATTCCAGTTTCATCATACACACAAAAACTATGACAAAAATTTGACTTTGAAACAAGCTTTTCAATAAACTCCATGAATTCCTTTTGCCTTTAAAAACACAATTTGCCACCACAATCATATGAAACACGCACCAAAAAGTCAATGAAATTGAAAATAAATTAGAAAGGAAACATGCAAAATTATATTTATAGAAAAAAGTCGAGCAGATGCTTGCAAAATACCAAATATGAAGAAGACTTTAACAAATCAAAACGAAAATCGCTTCATTCAATCGTTGACTCGATGCCTTTGATTCAAAGAAAATGCAAATATAAAAGAATCGTATGACAACAAGCGAACGAAAAATTCTGCAACTTTTGTCGTAAATTATAAAGTTTTGGAAAACTTTGGGAATCTTTTTAAAATGAGACTTTTTTAGGGATGTGACCGACGGGATAGTCGTGTTGCGTTACAATATGCTCTTGAAAAAGAAGTGCACAAGAATTTGGAGAAAAGTATGAAAGAAAATGCAGACGCTTATACTGCCGTCCTTACCATATACCTCCTATCTAAGATTTTTTCATTTTTGAGTTAACACCGTATTTAAAAACGATATACTCTGTTACATTATTCTGCAAAATATCTATCTTTTGTAGAAGTATGTTAAAATCAAAAATGAAAGCTCTACCACCAGCAAAAAACGTGGCATTACCTAGCGTAAACTTTCTACCTACCGCAGATGGATAGTTTATGCCGAGTTATGTATAGATAGAAGGTTTATACTAATGGCTTTTCAAATTCCCGTCTTCGTCCTTATCTTCAGCTTGTTATGACAGCCTGTGACGTTAGCATAGTAGCTGACCTATTCTAAAAGTTTGAAGCAGACCAAAACGAGGTGTCCGAAATCTATGGCTTTGCTTCATAACATTGCCTCAAAGCACCCAAGCCAAAGAAAAGTCAAAAAGTCAGCTGCTATACAAAAGAGCAATGACAAGACGAAGATAATTGAATTTGGAAAGGTTCGACTTGATCTGACATCACATTCTGTTATAACAGGCTGTGAGAACAGATATAATACACATCCCCAAACACGCATCCGTAATCCACAAACACTTTACAATTTAACACACACCAAAAATTATATAAACAAAATAGGCTAAGAAAGTTGTAATTAAAAATGTATTTATAATGGAAGTCAGTCTCAGAAGAGAGAGATATAAGGAAATGAAAATGGAAGTGAGAATTGAAGCAATCTGCCTGAATCTGAGTGGTAGTAGTAGTGAGGGAAAAATATAGGACTATGGGTAAATTTGACAATCATCTATTCCGCGGACAGACAGATCGAGATAAATGGTCATGTGTACGCGATTTTGACAAATAACAACTCAGTAACGTAAAAGCTCGTAGAACTAAGGTATCAGAGAAATCTAAGGGAATATCTGAGGTAGTTATTCTCTCGATTTGTTCTTTTTATAGATTCTATCTTTGTAGTAAAATTGCCCCACTTAATTGTGTATGTGTATTCGAATGTTTCATTTACTTAAATTTCTCTGTTCTGAGAAGTCAGTCTACATTGAATTTTAAAATAATAAGCAATTAAACATATATATTTCATATATATTTTATTATATTAGACATTTACTTTTTATTTATAGGAAGCAAATAAGCTCCCTAAATAGGTGACCTCAACAATATTCGCGCAAACCGTCGAAGAAATGGCTGCTACAGTTTAATATACGACGGAATGTAGTATGGAGCTGCGGCAGCTACCCTACAGCCCAGGCGGGCTATACAGTGGCATACAGTACTCAAGAAAGGAAGTCCTCAGCCGCCGCTACGCTTCACCAGCTCGCAGCTACAAGGCCTAATAACCATCACCTCGGCAGCCTCGCTTACATGCTGCACCGCACCAGCTTGCTGCCATGAAGCCTGAAGCCTGAAGCCTGAATTACATTGGCATGCAGTGCAGTGCACTGAAATTTAGAACTCATGTAATTGCATGTGGCAATTCACATAAACCGCAGTGTAGTGCAGTGCAGCGGACTGCACTGCATCGTTTAGGCTAATTTCTAAAAACGCTGCTGACTGCATCAGCTGACATTCGTTTGAGAGTAGTTGACCGGGCAAAAACCATTTAAATTGAGGTGGAAATTCCGTTCCAAAAAGCCATGGTGCCAGGCATTAAATTGTAAATGGACGAAAAACAGATGCAGAAAATCTAAATATCAAACCTCCACAAATTAATTTGACTTTCATTCTCAGAACACTGCACTGCTTTCAATGTGCTTTGCAATGCGTGCACTGCTTCGGCACCGCGCTGCTCTGCACTGGACTACATGCCAATGTAATTCAGGCTTGACAGCTATCGTCTTTGCAGCCACAATATAACAATATCATCATCATCCACATTAACATCAGCCAGAACCAGCTACGACGCAGCCTCTCCTCAAATCGCCATACTAATGTCCATCATCTCATCAAACTAATAATCGTTCTCGAAGAAATTTCAGCAACATCAAAATGCACAGTCCCAACAGCCCGCTACACCGTAACAACCAGCTACGCTGCAACATCCACACTACAAGATAACAGCAACCATGTCTTTCGAGGCGCTTCCTGAATAAGTATGTCATGTCTGTAGAGTGTTAAATATTCGTTTGAAGTAAAAATTAAAATTAAAACTAAAATGGGGAACAGGCCCAATACAATATTTTATTTGGACAACACTCACATCACAAATCTGCCATCGGTAGCGGTAGCCACAAGCTCCGAGACTTGACATTTTATTGCATTTTTAAAAGGAAACTTGTATTTGGCCCACCCTGTATATATATGTATATATATATATATATATATATATATATATATATATATATATATATATATATATATATATATATATATATATATATATATATATATATATATATATATATATATATAGTGGCTCACAGCTTATTTGATACAGTGCTTCTTTAAAAAATTAAGTTGCAATAACTCAAAACATAATAACAATATCAAAAAAATTTGAACACCATTTTGAAGGCAATTGTTTGTTGTTTATTAAACAAGTTTATATTTGTTACAAAGTTGCTGTTTTACATCTTAAAAAACAAAAAACTAAAAGTAATAACAAATTTCATGTCACAGCTTATTTAATACAGTTTGATTAAACATTAAAATTGTTGTGAATTATGAGGTTTCCAGTTGATTTCAATACTTTGTATGATAGCCCTTAGACTTAAGCAGAGCCTGGAGCCTATTTGGCATTGAATCAACGAGTTTTTTTGTGATGTCAGGAGTAATTTTTTGCCATACCTCTAGCAGTGCTTTCATCAGGTCTTGTTTATTAGAAATCTTGTGTTTTCTAATGTTGTTATCCAACAAAGTCCACAGATTCTCAATGACGTTCATATTTGGTGACTGTGCCGGCGGAGACATCAAATGAAGGCACTCCCAAATTGGCCAGGACTGCACAATTCCTGACTTGTGCTTTGGATCGTTGTCTTGGTACAACCGAAATTGGTTGCGAACACCCAGTTTTTCAGTGCTTTGCAGCAAATTGTTTTTGAGTGCATCAAGGTAGTTTGTTTGGTCCATTGTTTCCTCAATAAACTTTAAATTTCTGACTCCGGCTGCGGACATGCAGGCCCAAACTATCACATTACCACCACCATGCTTCACAGTAGCTTTGAGGTTCTCCTTGTTTAGCTCAGTGTTTGCCTTGCGCCAGACATATAACATTCCGTTGTAGCCAAAAATGTTAAACTTGGACTCGTCCGCAAAAATAAACATATTCCAGAACGCGGATGGCTTTCCCACATGCTCTTTGGCAAAGGCAAATCGGCTTATTGTATTTTTTTTGGAAATGAAAGGCTTCCTACGAGCTACTCGGACCCTGAAATCATGGTCGCTAAACACTCGTCGGACGGATTCAGCACTACATGACTTCTTTAATTCACGATGAACCTCAGTAACCAATTTTGGAGCGGAAATCTTTGTGTTTGCTTTCACTTTCCTTACAATGTATCGTTCGTCGGATACGGTGAAAATATTGTTTGGCGCATTTCTCCTCTTATTTTCTACCCGATTTTTGTGTAGGAAGCGCTCAATTATGTGCTGCACTGTAGAAACACTCCAACTCACACTTTCAGCAATTTTTCGAACACTTTGTCCTTTTTTAAAGTGGTTTAATACCAACTCGCGCTGTTCAATTGTGGTGCCATGACCCATTTTACAATTTTGGCTCATTTTGGCACTTCAGCTTACAAGATCTTGCTAAAAATTACCTAAGCCAATGTCTAACACAATCAAAAATTCAAGAAACAAAAGCAAGACAGATTAACGGTGTGACAAATAGAAGTTTATTCGCATTGAAGTGTCTGTATCAAATAAGCTGTGAGCTGCAATTTTTCTGCGCCAGTGGTATTTCTCTTTTACCGGACGCCGAAGACTATTGCTGGAACCTTTTTTGTTTGCATTGTATTTGCTCAACATGCATCTAGTCAAATACGTTTAAATTTTTTGGATAGGGTTCATAATTTCAAAGTTACAGTGATTTGCATTTTTAAATAGTCACTGTATCAAATAAGCTGTGAGCCACTGTATATATATATATATATATATATATATATATATATATATATATATATATATATATATATATATGCATATATGTATATATATTTATGTATATATATATATATACATTTATGTATATTAATGTATATATACATATATATATATATATATATATATATATATATATATATATATATATATATATATATATATATATATAATATATATATATATATATATATATATATATATACTGTTTTATATAGATATATGCATATTCTATATATACATATTTTCTACGAATTGTGTTATCCGTCGAAGCTTTTCAGAAAATATTGGTGGTGGTGAGTTGTAATTCTGTTTTGATTTACAAGAAAATATATTCTTTGGACACAGCGAACATTTTAGTGTTGTTGCCTATATTTTGGAAAAAATTAAATAGTTTCAAAAAATAAGTGTAGTAATGTCTTAAGTTAGTCTATGATAATATTTTGGAAATCTCACTCCCAATATGGGTGCTAAGTGTCTAAGAGTTAACAACGAAAAATGGTACACTTCGTACAGAATCATCAAATAATTACGAAATTTAATGTACATATTGATGAGCACAAGAAGTATGCTTGCATTAGCTATGATCAATATGAGGGAACCCTGTAGTAATGACAAGTACGTAAACACAACACCATCACAGTAACGAACCTTCTTTAAAAAGTTTTTTTCGATCGATTTGCAAATTTTTCTTATATTTTATCTTTTGTCTACCCTGACAAATTGAAATTTTCAAAATACCGCGTTGCGCAAGAACGGCAATCCATCACTAAATCATTTCTATTATGAGCAGTCGAAACTTCTGTTCACGAGAATTCACAAGTGGATCAATACAGCAATATGAAATGGATCTATTGGCATTGATCTTGAGTAGGGCCAAGCCTCATATAAGGTCTCATAGGATAGATTGATCTTGGGCAGGGTCAAGTCTCATAAAAAAAACTGTTGGAAAACTGCTTTTACTTTGGAAAAAGCTAACTTATTTCCTTAAAGTCCACAAATCATCTGAACCAGCCATTCAGTTTCTGCTTTACCGAGCCATTTTGGCCCTTTTAACCATAGCTCGTTGTTTACTAACTCACTTGGCTTCGCTCCTCTGCTCAACAAATCAGCTGGATTGTCAGATGATTTACATGCGCCCACGCTCCTAGCTCACTATTGTTCTGTTTCGTTGCCACCCTGTTCGCTATATATTGCTTCAGCACATTCTGTGATTTCTTCATCCAGTGTAGCACCACCATTGAATCGCACCATAAGAAGTATTTATGATATTCGCACTCTAGCTCTTGTCGCACTTTGTTCATCATTTTGCTCAATAACTCTGCTGGACTTAGCTCAAGTCGCGGTATTGTCGTCATATTAATTAGCGCCACTCGTGATTTCAATATTATTAGCGTTGTTGAAGTTGCTCTTTGCACAGGTTCAATTCGAATGTAAATCGCACCACCATAAGCTCTCGTGGATGCACCAACTGCATTTTGTGGCCCGCTCTGATTCCCAGCCATCGTGGAAATTGAATTTTCTCCACAATCAGTAGCGCATCTCGAAATTGTAACCATTCTTTTCGTATATTTTCTGGCAGCTTTTCATCCCATCCTGATTTCTGTTTGGATTAGGATCTTCGCTCGTACTATTACTGGCCCTAACAAGCCATTCGGGTCATACAATTTTCGCCAGCTCAAATCCCGCACCACGTAGCACACTGTCAATACCCTTGCTCAAAATAATCGCCGCTTGCTCACTATTTGCACCAGTTAGACAATCATCCATGTAGAAATCATTTAATATTGCTCTCGCCGCTTCCGGATGCTCTTGCTCGCTTTCTCTTGCACATTGCACCATTGCCCTCACTGCACTATGAGCTTGCATACATTTCACTACATTGCACTACATTGCACCTTATTTATACGCACTTTGCACCGACATTGCTCGCACTGCTCACATCCGACAGGAACTTTTCGGGCACCAATTGGGGACAGAACTCTCGTCACGTCTGCCATCGTCGTCGTTGCTGTCGTAACTTCACCGAACGGTGTTGCCGTTCGGTACAACAACTAAAGAGAGAAAAGCTGGAAAATCATAAGAAAAACAATAATATCTGCCTGTTGAATCTTTTTCCCTCTTGGCAGGGGAGCGTAAACGGAGAACATTGCATAATCTTTGCCAAATCGAGAATTCAAAAATTTCAAACGTGCTTAGTTTTTATTTGGAAGGGTAATCTGTACCTGCTTTGTAAACCAAGCAGTATCATGTAGGTTACTAGAACAGAAAACAGGAGCATATGCCAAGACCACTTCAATAAGAATACTTTAACATTTTGAAATAGTAGTGTCGATTACAAGACCCCAGAAGCAGTTAAACCAATTAATGGAATTCAAATCAGCAGACAAGCGGTCAAAATTAGTAAATATTTTAAAGTTAAACCGATGCGATTTCGGAAATTTATTACGATCTAAGAAGTTGATGGACAAATTTATAGAAAGGGGCGGATGGGGAGGAATGGGGAGGGTATTGGAACAGGGGATGGTAAAAAAAATAGGACTCATTGTATGGGGTCAATGATCTTGTTATTAGCATCTAGGAAGTAGTTAAATCAAGAAAGTGAGCAAGAACAAAGAAAAGAAGTTTAAGCAATAGGAAGGTTGTTTGTAGACACAATGCGGCAAAAACAGGAATCCTATTGCTCAGAAGGCATGTTCGCCACAGTTGATGACAGTCGACGAGAGAAAGTTGCTGTTAAACAAGTGGGAAGTTTTAGAAGGAGCTTATTATAAGTTGAGAAGGACGTGTTACAAAGAATATATAAAGACGCAATAAACAAAGAGGATATAAGAGACAAAAAGACGCAAACAGCAACACATTCAGTGAAAAATTTGTTGTTCAGGGTCATAAGCTGACCATTTTCCAGTAAAGCTGCAGTTTTAAAGTCTTCAAGTTTGGTCCTCGCGCCACGAACATTCTGATGATACAGCGAAATGTGTTAATGCTTAAGAACTAAGTTCGGGCTCTATGGGGGGTGCCCGCATAAGTATCATAAACAAATCGCGACACAAAAATTTGAAGAAGAGGCGTGATTCTATGCAAAACAAGATTGTCAGCAGTGTTGTTAACAGCACCATGCAAATGATATATAGGTAGATTTTATAGCAAAAAAGCGCTAAATGAGGCAATAAAAACAGTAGGAGTTGTACTATACCCTCTTTTACTTCCAACGATGGTAGAAATTACGTGTAGTATAGCTTGGATCACCGTTGGTAACTTTATTCAGCGCGTGGCGTAATTCAGGGCGGGAAGGAAAACCGTAACAATTTGTACTGCGAGTGACACTCCTTTGAATAAAATTCGAAATGAAATATATATAACCAAAGCTTCATTTTGATTCAGGATACCTAAATCGTTAATGCTGAACAATTTGTTTGAAATACGACATGGATTGCAAATCTGCTGACACTGAAATGCTAAACTATCTCTTGGATCATATGATTTCATACCACATAACACTCACAAACCAGCTGACTGGCGAGATATCAAGCCCGAGAAGGAAATGGTGTATCCATTTCCATGCAATGACGCCTTTCCGGCGCAGTCAAAATATCGATGAAAACACCGCCCTGAATCGAGTTTAGAGCCTAGACAGACAGCGCAGCCTAAATGATCATTTGCCGTAAATCATCATTTAAGTGCCGTGTGTCATATAGTAAGAGCCTAGACAGACAGCGCAGCCTAAATGATCATTTGCCATAAATCATCATTTAAGTGCCGTGTGTCATATGGTAATTTGAACTAATCACCACTAAATGACCAAATTATCAATTATTTAGCAAATCGCTAATGATCATCAGACTTCCGTAATTTAAGAGCCTAGACAGACAGCGCAGCCTAAATGATCATTTACCGTAAATCATCATTTAAGTGCCGTGTGTCATGTGGCAATTTGGACTAATCACCACTAAATGACCAAATTATCAATCATTTAGCAAATCGCTAATGATCATCAGACTTTCGTAATTTAAGAGCCTAGACAGACACCGCAGCCTAAATGATCATTTGCCGTTAATAATCATTTAAGTGCCGTGTGTCATATGGTAATTTGGACTAATCACCACTAAATGACCAAATTTTCAATCATTTAGCAAATCGCTAATGATCATCAGACTTTCGTAATTTAATCTTTAATGAAGTAGAGTTGCCCGATATAATACAAATTTCCCTTTTAAAAAGTCGCTTTTCCCATTGAAAAATAATAAGCCAACTTTTTTGAAACGTCAAATTAAATACGGCCATATCACACTGGAACGACCGGTTCTCGTCAGATCACCGCAGTGTTTTGCGCGGTTAGTACTTAGATAGGGGACCGCTTGTCATTTTTGCTGTCGGATACCAACAAACTAGTTGTCTAGGAAACACTATACAAAAAATTTCAAAATATTTACACAATTTTAATGTAGTTCTTGCCCGGTTTCTATTTCAACTTTATTAATTAGCACATAAGAGAGGCAACATACATTTAAAACTCCTTCAATTTCTCCATTTTCCAAAAACTAGTTTCTTTGAGTGACAGATAGTCAGTGAGAGTATTCATCATTAACGCAAGGGCTGTGTGTCAGGTACTTTTAAATTACTAATTTAGGTATAAATGATCATTAGTAATTTAAGTGCCTGTGTGTCTAGGCTCTTATATTTAATGAAGTAGAGTTGCCCGATATAATACAAATTTCCCTTTTAAAAAGTCGCTTTTCCCATTGAAAAAAATAAGGCAACTTGTTTGATACATCAAATTAAATATGGCCATACTACACTGGAATGACCGGTTCTCGTCAGATGACCGAAGTTAAGCAGTGTTTTGCGCGGTTAGTATTTAGATGGGGGACCGCTTGTCATTTTTGCTGTCGGATACCAACAAACTAGTTGTCTAGGAAACATTATACAAAAAAGTTCATAATATTTACACAATTTTAATTAAGTTCTTGCCTAGTTTGTATTCCAACTTTATTATTTAGCACATAAGAGAGGCAACATACATTTAAAACACCTCCAATTTCTCCATTTTTCAAAAATTAGTTTCTTTGAGTGACAGACAATCAGTGACAGTGTTCATCATTAATGCAAGGGCTGTGTGTCAGGTGCTTCTAAATTACCAATTTAGGTATAAATTATCATTAGTAAATTATTAATGTCTGTCTATTATCATTAGTAAATTATTAATGTCTGTCTAGGCTCTTAGTGTTGAGAAGTTCGAAATTTGGACTTACATTAATTGAATACGTTTTATTATAGCTTAAATACCGTGTTAAGAATTTACATTTATTACAGCATACATTGTTGAAAAATGGAAAACCTTCAAAAAGCATAATTTTTTTGGTAGGAGATACAATTATTATATTTTGAAGGCCTCTGTTATCTGCCAAAGATTGCTGTTTTTGGGTATTTCATAATGTTTTTTGGTTTTGATGCTACGATTTGAGAGCCCAAGTGCAATCTTACATTGTCAGGTGCTTTCATCATTCACTGAAAAGATTTTCCATCACTATGACGTGATTTTGTCATCAGCTCAAATCATCAAATTGATTTTACATGTTTAACTGGTATTTGTAATTGAATTTCTGAGATAATTGTTACTATAGGGAACAAATCTTTTTTTAAATGTCACTTGTTTGAAATCTAATTCATTTTCATTTTGAAACTAATTGAACTTTTGCATGGTGTTATACTCAGGTAAAAGACATAGCCTAGTTCATATCAGAACCTGCTTGAAAATAAGTGCGCAAACGGAATTTTACATACGAGCTTACAAGTATGCAAAAGACGTTTTGGGCTCTTCGAGCTCATCCTACATCTAGAAAAACCCTGATACAATTCAAATTGTAATTTTGATTATAGAGAAATTTTATTAGCGAGTAAACAGTTTTGTTGAGGAGGTATCGAACCCTCAGCATCCTTAAAGAGTTAATGTTGAAAAAAAAAGAAATAATTATTCCTGTAAACTTGTTTCGTCTATGAAATTAGGAGAGTTAATTTTTGATCGTTGGTGGAAATATTTGATAGTCGAAAATATTTAAATGCTTGACCCACCCTCTTTTTCAAATCTGAACAGAACCTTTCTCAAGAAAGTGACAAAGTGAAAATAGCACATCAAATTTTGCAAAAAGGCCAAACGTGCGACAAGCTTGTCTGAAAAATTTCATTATAAAACCCGTTAAAAGCAAAAATAGGGCTTACCTATCGTATTTCCACATGTGACCTCGCAGCCGTTCATAATCCATCGAATTTTACTCGTACCCACGTACCACTTAAATAAATATCCGTGAGAGGATGCCACGTTCCATCAGCTTCATCGTACCTTGTTTGAAACTTTTCTCACTCGTAAAAATACTTTCAACTTTTAATATAAGCTATTTTCATATCATATTAACGACTGAAAGTGAATGTAATGCGAATTCATAATGTTCCTGTAGAAGTAACTATACAAATCGCTATATATACTTTTGACGGAATACTCTACACGTACACGGTTCTTTCGTTTCCATGCAGGTTGTAAAAAGTAAAAGCGCTAATTTCGACGAACTTTATAAAAGGGCATCAACATTTATCTCGCTCCTTCTAAAGGAGCTGAAATGATCATGAAGCTAAGTTTTAACAAGTTTCCATTATTTGGAAAAAAGCGGAGACACTGCGTATTACTGACAGATAAAGTGTCAAGTATTTCAGTTTTCGGTAGATTTTGCTTGTCAATCATTCGCGCAACTCGATTTTCAAAGTCAAACGCTTAAAGACATCAAATATTATTTTCTAGCTCAAAAAAATGAGTTGCACACACAAAATTTCCGTAAAATGAGTGGCGACAATACTATCTGCATTTCAATTGCGAAAGCAAATTTTCATGGAAAGAAACAGCTTTTCTCGCTGTTAAATTTCAAGCTAAATTTTCGTGAAATAAATGCAAAAGTCAGCACTAAGCTTACTTGCAAACAGATTGCGTTATTACTACCCGAGATCTCAATGAAAAACGATGGCATCTAAGAAGTAATGACAACGTTTTTTGGGAAAATGAAAATCGTTGAACGTAACTTCGGAATTTAATTTCGTTATATGAGTGAAGTATTTATGTATATAGCCCATAGGATTCTGAAGGAGAGCAGTAAGGTTCATCAGAGTTTGTTAGTCGACATCCCGATTTTGAATCTGACTTTGCATAAACTCGCAACTTGTTATCTAAGGAAGTGCATGGATGTAAAAGGTACAAGGAGAATACCGTTTTTCGTGTTTTAGAAGATTCTAAAGCGAATCAGGATAAATCTCTTTGGGGAGAAGGAAATTTTTTGTTCCAACGAAGAAATATAACAGCAAGTTTGTACCAAAAAATCTTCGAGCCTACCCAGTGTGCCAAATTCAGCATTTCGTTGAGAATTCTTTCAGAAAATCGAAGAGAATTCAGAAAAAAGTTTCGGATTCTCAAACTTATTCGGTACGATTTCTTTAAGACCGGTATATGAAAAACGTTACAAAAACGCCGAAAATGCTCAAACTTTCCCCTCTTTAGCTCTTGAAAAGCTTTTGTACATTGATAAATTGTTTTGCAGAATTCATTGCGAATTTTTTGGGAGTTCCTTGTGATTCTTTGCGAATTCTTTTCGAATTCTTTGCAAATTCTTAAAGAATTATTTGCGAATTCTTTGCTAATTCTGAACGAATTATTCGCGAATTATTTGCAAATCGTTTGCAATTTTTTTGTAGAATCTTTTCTAGGTTTCCTTGTATTTCTTGTTCTTTGAGAATACTTTCAATACTTTTTTAATATATACATTAGGGTGTACCTTATTTTTAAGGTTTTAAATTTCTAACGCATAGGGTTAGTTTGGTTCATTTGCTTCTAAAACATTCGGAAATAAATTTTTACCTTATTTGGAGTACGATAACCCGTGCCGAATTGCATCGAATCATGTTCATACATGTTGCGCGGCAGTAGCGTCATTTGTTCTCAACTATTCTCGCGAATAACACGTATTGTTTTAGTGGAAGTGGAACACGTATTGTTTTAGTGCAGTGGAATTAAGAAGCAATAAAAAATGTGTTTTCTTAGTTGGTGACGTAAATAATCAAATAGTTAAAAGTTGCGCAAAGTTACCGTCTAATCGTCAAGTACTTGCAGTACTTTTTTTAACACTCGCGAAGTTAAATTGACTGTTAGTGAAAGCGCTAATCTCGTCATTCGGGAGTGTATTATATTTTGGGAAAATGCTAGAATCCCTACCAGAGCTATACCTAACTGTGTAAAAAAAAACTTTGTGAATCTTCACCATGCTCGGAGGGAATTGCAAAAAAAATCTAAAAAAAAGTACAAGATATTTACAAGCGCCGTGAGGAGGACTTGAAAAACAATTTAGATAATTTATTTGACATAGCACACGCTGATGCTTTGGAACAGACAAAAATTGAAGAAGATAAAATATTTTCACAAAAACAAAGAAAACCAGGGCGTCCAGGGTGTTAAGCGGGTGTAGAATAAAAGTTAGCCGAAAAAGAAGAAAGATATTAAATGAAGAGAAAAAAATATGTAAGCAAATGTGTTCCGGAGGTTTATCGTCATCTATTACTACGCAAGATTCTTTTCAAACGCTAGGACGTCACGATCAACTTACCAGCTCTGATGAAAGCCTTGAGGAACCCTTGGCATCCACCTCTCAAATGGTAAGTTCTGAAACTACTACAAAAAGAGAAAGGGAAGACTTTATCATGCCTAAATTAGTTGCAGCTTTAGATATATGCTAATTTAGCATAAGAGATTCTGTCTATATACTTCAGGCTGTAGTAGAAGCACAAGATCTTTGCTGTGAAAATTTTGCCATAAACAAATCGTCTATTCAACGTATTCGCACGCAGAGTCGAAAAGATAGAGCGGAATCTAATCAGATTTTCAGAATAATATGCCTGAAATGGTGACCGTTCACTGGAATGGAAAATTATTACCTGGACTTGACGTGAGAAGCTCTAAAGCAGAACGCCTGCCAATTCTAATTTCATTTGGAGAAAAGGAACAACTTCTGGCTGTACCCAAACTAGAGAGCTCTTCCGGCCAGGATCAAGCTAAAGCTGTATTGAACGCACTTTACATATGACTAGAACCTCGATGACAAAGTACAAATAATGTGCTGTTACACAACTGCGTCTAAAACAGGGCGATTGAAAGGAGCTTGTGTACTTTTGGAACAAAAACCAGATAGGGAAGTACTACTCTTTGCTTGCCGCTATCACGTTTACGAACTGGTTTTAAAATGTGTGTTCGAAACAAAAATCCACTAAGTCAGAAGTAGCCCTGATATCCCACTGTTCAAAAAGTTTAGAGTCAACTGGAAAATTATTAATCTTGCTGCCATTGAAACATATACCGATATCGTCACACGACATTTTCGTAACACAACAATAGAAGATTTGGTGATATATTATAATCAAGAACTGCAAAAAACCATTGGACGTGACGATTATCGGGAACTGATTGAGCTATCTGCTATTTTCTTAGGAGGAGGCAGTGAAAAAAAATTAAAATTATACCTGCTGAAGCGACGCATCAAGCAAGGTGAATCGCTAGTGCTATTTACTCTTTAAAGGTATGTTTGTTGCAGTCCCAGTTCAAAGTTAGTTTAAGCAGGATGGTCAGCCGAGGAAGTTTTATTTTCAGATGACATTACGTGTTTTATGAACGAAGTTGAAAACTAATGAAGAAATTTGTGCCACTATATTCTTTTTCTTTCTTCCAAGAAAAAATAGCGTGAAATCGTAACCTTATTAAAATATTTAGAAAAAATTCTTTCTGCTTATTAGACTGTGAGAATGGTGAAAACGGAAAGTCTGCTATTTTTCAGGGTTTGAAGCTCTATAGATTTTATTGTCATGTCAGTTGTAAATGCTTCAAGAGCTTCGAAGATGCTTTAGGGTTGTTAAATATGTTTAAATTATATTGCGAGAGGACACGTAAAAATAGATGTAGTTTGCTCGATCGCTTAACGTACACAATAGTGTGTTTTAATTTGGTACGTCTTTTCGCGACCTATAGTTTTTTTTTAAGTCCCGTACCCGACAATTTGTGTATAATCATGCTGATACACAAACTATTGTTTATTTTGCTATTATTGTCCTTAGAATTTCCTCAGTTAGCTTATTTTGTTTTTAATAGCTACCAAATGCGAGAAGAAAGCAAGTTTTATGTAAAAAAAGGAATGTATCAAAAGATTGCTTTTGAAGATTTGCAAAAAAGATTTTAAATATGGTGCTAAATATTTCTAACAGATAACGTAGTGAATAATAATATTAATAATAATAATAATGGCTGCATTCAGTATGAGGTGAAATTTTGTGTTTACAACAACATAACAGTCTGTCCTTACATCTATGTTAATAAACCTAAGTATTGTAAAATAGAATGTTTAGTGCATGTTTGTGTTGATTAAGGAAAAAAGCTAACAAAATCGTATGGGTGTTTTTTTTCTTGATCAAAGCTTACGTACTAGCTTAACCTAACTCCAAACATTAAATATTCCAAACAAAATATTATTGCAGTTTTCTAAACATAAGCGTTTGTTAGAGATACGATGAGTTGGTTGGTAGAAACGCTGAATTTGAGATAAAATTTAATATTCGGTTTTCCACCAGCACTGAAACAGGCTTAATGTCAGCGAGCATGATGAGGAGTCGACATAAAAAATGACAAGATTTGCAAAGGAAGATTTTAAGGCATTTATTTTGAACTATTAGCAGTTTTTTTTAAGGCACGCAGCACAACTACTCCAGATGAAGGTTAGATAAAAAATTATTGGTTGCATTGGGGATCTGAAAAACAGAATTCTGATACCAATCGAAAGTTTGGAATCTCGGTAAATGAAAATGGCCAAGTCGTTGATAAGTATAATAATTTCGCAATAAGAGCAGCGTTAATTATCGACATATGCTAAAAAGTGTGGGGCTTAGTACTGACGCTTTATTTGATGGACATAGCAGGAGTTTTCACGACAACAGCTCTGGACTCGAAGAAGGAACCATTTTTTTAGTGACGCAAACCAGAAAGGAGTATTTTATAATTATGAATATTAGCCCTTCGTACCATATTAAGTCGAAGGACTTTCACATGTCTAATAGAACTAGTACAGACGTGTGTTTGGACAGGAATCCCCTTTGGATATGGTTGACTTCTCTAAAGTGCTGATGATTAGAGGAAAAACCCGGCCTGGAGCCGAATCGCTAGTCAGGCCATAGTTTGTGTGCGTTTAATTTTTGTAATAGCGTCGTAGGGACTATTTTTATATAGCCTGCTTAAAGGCAAAGCAGGCGATAGTTTTGGGCTGTCTAGCCCAAAACTATCGCCTGCTGTCGCCTGCAATAGCCTGCTTAAAGGCAAAAGCAAGCTTACATGGCGATAGTTTTGGGACTGATTAGGACTCTTATCAGAAACGCAACAGTAGCAAATTTTCCCCGCATCTTGCAGTCACTAACGTCATCAAATTTTAAGCAATATGAAATCCTTATTTTAGGCAATATGAAATCCTTGCTAGCAGAAGATAGGTTATCTGCAAACTGAGTTCATCAGCATATTGTATTCAGCTAAAATATGACGATAAGTAAGGGTGAATCAAGAACAAACATGTGCACAAGAAAATTCATTTATTCACACGACCGTAAATTGTAAACGAAAAAGCGGATTGATTATCAATCCAATGCCAATACTGGTAGTGAACCAACCTTCCTTACCTCAAACCGCAGGGAGGTTCTTGATGTTACTTTGATTAATGGACGGCACTCGCATCTTCTCCGTGACTGGAGGGTTCTACAAGAGTGCTCCTACTCTGATCATGTAGCTCCTAGGAGCATTGACTGCTACGATGAATTTGATCGGGCGGTTGACACCCTTACTAGTTCTCTCAACTCCACGTCTAGGGAAGCATGTAAGCCACCCTCGGCCAGAGGCAATCCTAAGCCTCCCTGGTGGAGTATGGAAATCAGCATCCTGCGGAGAGAATGTAAGAGGGAGTTTAATAGCTCGAAAAGATCTAATGACTAGTCGGTGTATAAAACGAAGCTGAAATCTTTTAAGTATGCCATACGCAAGGCTAAGAGGTCATCATGGATATCTTTCTGTGGAAATGTAGAGAGTCTCAGCGAGGCAAAGCGCCTTCGTAAGATCTTAAACACGACACCAAAGGCTATGGGGCGTATAATGAACCCTGAGGGCATTTGGACTAGTTCGAGTGTAGATACTCTAAACGTTCTTATGGACGCACGTTTCCCGGGTAATTATTGCCCTATAGGGACAGTGCACCAAACGGAACTAAATTACGGTAGAGAGCCGCCTTGCAGAATATCAAACTCTCAGCTTAAGTGGGCTATTAACTCCTTTGAGCCGTTTAAATCTCCGGGCCCTGATGGCGTGCTTGCGGCTGACGTTCAGCAGTCCATAGAAGTATCGCTACCATGACTCAGGGAGATTTATAACGCTTGCCTATGCTTCTCGTATGTTTCCACCAGCTGGCGGGAAACTAGAGTTGTGTTTATTCCGAAAGCAGAAAAAGTCTCTCATGTTAAGCCAAATGACTATCGTCCAATAAGTCTTAACTCAGTCCTGCTTAAGAATTTGGAAAGGATAATTGATTACCATATTAAAAGATAAATAGATCCTATGTTGATCTCGCAGTCACAACACGAATATACCAAAGGCAAGTCTGAGGAGACTGCTCTTCACGTCCTTATTGAGCAAGTTGAGAAATCTCTTGCTCTTAAGGAATATACGCTTGCCGCCTTCTTGGACATCGAAGGGGCCTTCAACAACGTTAATTCTAACGCTATTGCTGAGGCTCTCTCGGTGTTGCATGTGAACGAGCGGCTGATTGCTTTTATTGTACAGCTTCTCAAAAGTAGAGTGGTTATCTCTTCCCTGGAGAGTGCCAGCGTAAGACGAGGAGTCAGTATGGGCACACCTCAGGGTGGAGTCCTCTCTCCCCTGCTATGGAACATCACGGTGAATACTCTTCTAATGAGGCTGGACCGTGCCGGCTGCAAAGTGATTGTTTATGCAGACAACATAGCTGTAGCAGTGTCGGGAAAGTATTTATCAACGCTATCGGAGAGGCTAAATCACTCTCTTGACATCCTTTCACGTTGGAGTCGTGAGTGCAGCTTGAATGTGAATCCTAATAAAACGGAACTAGTACTGTTTACAAGGAAGTACAAAGTTCCTACTTTTGAGTTACCCAAATTGAATGGGGTCTCCATTAACTTGAGCCAGAGGGTCAGGTACTTAGGGCTGATACTTGACTCGAAGTTACTATGGACTTACAATCTAGCAGAAAGAGCGCGGAAGGCTTTCAACGCACTTTACTGCTGTAAAAGAGCCATAGGAGCGAACTGGGGACTACAACATCGTACTATTAATTGGCTTTACACTGCTGTTGTTGAGTCAATTCTACTGTTTGGGGTGGCGTTCTGGTGGCGGGGGGCTATTAAGGCTACCTGCAAACAGCAGCTTGAAAAAGTGCGGAGAATGGCTGCACTACTTGTAACTGGTGCGCTCCGCGCCACCCCTACTAAGGCACTATTCGTGTTACTTCATTGGCTTCCAATCAATCTACTTATCTTACAGCAAGCTAATCTTGCTGCTGTGAGACTGAATTGTATCTCGGTATGGAATAGAACAGAATTCGGCCATGCGAGGAGTTTGGTTAAGGGAGTTCCCGCTCCAGCGGGTGTTGGCTACATCGCTCCGCAGTGCCTACTAGATTTGGAGTTTACAACTCGCATTCCTGGTAGGGATGAATAGCGTGATGGTGTCGCCCTCGAAAGTGGGCTCATCCATGTGTACACTGACGGCTCAAAGCTAAACAATAGAGTCGGAGGTGGTGTATACTCAGATGAGCTGAATCTTAAGCTGTCCTTCCGTCTACCAGACCATTGTAGTGTCTTTCAGGCGGAGGTTGCGACTATTTTACAGGCAATCGACTGGCTTCTTTGGGGCTAATATTGGCATTTTCACAGATAGCCAAGCGGCTATTAAATCCCTCTTTGGTCCTTGTACAGTGTCTATGATTGTTGCTGAATACCGTGCATCTCTTAGGGAGATGTCGAGACATTCGGTTGTACAGTTGATATGGGTACCTGGACATAGGAGTTTTCAGGGCAACTGTGAGGCCGATGAGCTAGCAAGACTTGGAACCTTGTTGCCAGAGGTCTGCTGGTCCCTCTCAATAGGTATACCGATGACATCGGTCAAACTGGCAATCAGACAAAAATATCTCGAGGATGCTAGGAGGTCCTGGGCAAATGAATCATCCTGTGCAATAGCAAGGCAATCCTGGGTATCCATGGATGCGCATCGCACCAAGCAGCTTTTAGGGTAAACTCGAAGTGCTCTACGCTACACTGTTGTAGTTCTTACGGGCCACTGCCTCATAAGACGATATGCACAACGATTGGGAGTGCAGTTTAACTATTTCTGTCGGAGTTGTGGCACTGAGGATGAAGAGGAGTCCGTCCTCCACCTCTTGTGTCACTGCCTGGCGCTGGTAAGGAGAAGGTTGGTGGCAATTGGTGCCCCCTTTCTCTCAAACCTGACTGAGTTGTCCCTGGCTAATCTAAAGAGGATAACGCGATTTGTTAAGGCAAGCAGATGGTTTCCCGAATTCAGTGAGTAGGAGAGAGTCACAATTTATTGTGCCATCACAACGGGTCTCTTTTGTGCCTATGTGTGCCGGTCGGCAGACCTTTGTGGACCGGCAGCCACTTTAACTTAACCTAACCTTACTTATCATCACCGACTCTTGAAATGCGAATGAAACTATTTCAGCCCTGCATCATCATATTTTCCGAGCAAAAATCGTCACTTAATCTTCTACCAGACGCCAACTCAGCAAAATTCATAACGTGGTGATTTCATTCCGCGATTATAGCCTGGTAATTCAATATTATCAGTCAAGAATATTAACGGCGGGCGATAAGACTCGGTCAACGCAACGATGATGCAAGGCAGAAAATTACACGTTACAGTGTAAAAAATATCTACATATACAATCTCAGTTGGAAATCATTAATTTTGATTTACGCTATAATTTATATAATTTACCATGATCATAATTCAATAACCTTTACAAGTAAATTATATCTATCGATACAAGTCGAAGATGTTAAAATTTGTCGGAACTAGCGTTAATAAAAATTAATGATTTCCAGCTGCAAGTGGTCGCATCAGTCAAGTATACACTGTGAGCTGGTGTCTGATGAGAATCAGTGCATACTTTCGAAACCACTTTGTCAAATAAAAAAAAATTTCAATGTTAATAAAAAAACAGTTTCCAATTTTAATCATCCCGCAAAAACAATTCCAATTTGACTTTGCTTTCGGAGGCTTATTTCGCAAAAACGATCGAGTTTTCCGTATCAATTGTTCTTTGCTTTGATAAGCTTTAGAGACCATATACGTTGTATATACCGATTTATAGACAAAAACGGAACCATAATCACAATTCAATAACCTTTACATATCTTTACTTTTCTATCGATGGTAGTTAAAACTTCAAGTGCTATCTATTAGTGCAGCTAAAGAAATAACAGCACAAATTTCAGTTCAAATTATATATCCGTTTTAGCTGAATGTTACAACCAAGTTTAATATTCGGAAACAATTGCAAACGGAATAATCGATAGAAAAGTTCGTGCACACCAAATAATCACAACATGACTATTAAAATTATTTTTATAAATTTCAAACAATTTTTTACTTAGCCTACTTGATTGTACAAATTTTCATCATTTTGTTTAATGTCAAGTAGTGTGGTGAGTAGTGAATGTGTGAATGACATGTGCATGTGTTTGTGTATCCACAGCATCAATAGTTGACTGCTCTTTTCGGAAGTATTGCTGCCACTCACCAAAATCACAAGCTGATCTTGCCGCTGATTGCAGCCAATTTTTAAGAAAACTATCTAAAAACTTTCCTGCAATGTGCAGCAAACAAAGCAGCCACAATGACAACGTAGTGCCCAAAAATGTTATCCATTGTCCATGAGTAGAAGCCAAACAACGCTCTAATGTGACGGAAAAACCGTCACATTTGTAAATGCTTTATCCGGTACTTTATCAGGGACTGCCTTTTTCTGGATCCACAACCAGCTATTCTTCCGTAAATGAAGAAACCTCCGCTTAGCTTACGCAAATGCAATGCACTGGAGCTAGTGTACTATGATGCACTGGGATTATTGTTTGTTTCGATGTGCACTCTATTTCAAATATGGCTGAGTTTGCGAGTGACGAATGTCTACTTTTACTCCACGGGTCCAAGTTGACCTTCTTGCAAAGAGCCTACCATTTGGAACGTGTTCTTCTTTTAATGGCTTTATCTAATTGCTCCTTTGACAACGTCTGGGCTGCAGAATTGCTTTCTTTGAATCTCGGTCGAGTCATTGGTGCAACACATGAACAGCGTATCTGCTTTATGGCACTGATAGAGCCAAACTACACGAACAGAGGTCTTGTTGCGTTTTTCTGCCAAGCTTTTGAAAACATATGGGTTTCTATGAAGCAAAATACGCAGCTAAAACTGCGCTCGTGTAATTTGCTTCATACAAATCTACCCTACCCTAATAGCCCGTCCAGACTACAGATACTTAAGTATCCGGATACATAAGTATTGTCCACACTGCAGCGACACTTTTCATTGATTTTCATGGCAAGGGTAAAATGTATCTGCAGATGTCGCTCCAGTGTAGACAATACTTATGTATCCGGATACTTAAGTAGCTGTAGTCTGGACGGGCTATAATGGTTAGAGCTTCCTTCTCCAAGCTCAGGATTAGTGACACCACCACCTCACAGAACTAGCAGCGTCGGCTACGTTTGCTTTCATTGATATAAAAGGTGATGCAATTGCGATCATTAACTGTGTTTTCCTTTATCGCCCGTTAATCACTCAGGAATGCCGCCAGTTTTTTGCCATGGTGATATCGCAAGTGGATTCTCCAATACCATATTTTTAGTATGCTGGCGTATAGCCCGTGCTCGGAACCTATAAGTTCTCTGCTATACGTCGTCATCGAGCTTTTTTGGTGAGCATATGTCACTTGAAAATGTTGGAGGCTTGTGCTTTCTCTAACTCTGCAAACAGTCCTTGTAAAAAAAAGTAATTTTCCCCTTAGCAACCATCGCCCTCTTCAGATGATGTGTTATTACCACCGCCACCTCCTTATCGGTTTTGAAGCAGCCAAGGTCCTTTGCATCAATTTTGGCTGGAAGGGATTTAAGTTTCACAGGCCCCTGACTTTGACCGTTGACTTTTTCAAAGCTCCAATTTCCGTGCGCGTCCGTAGTCACATCATCAATCTAAAAGTGGTTTATACTAGCGAAGAAAGTCATGCAAAAGTCGGCACCAGCCATCTAGGATCACCTACTTATGCGACTTTCAAATGTACGTTTTAGACCATTTAACGTGACTTGGACTGCACTACCTGGGGATGATCTATACCACACCGTCTTTTTGCGCTTAGATACGTTTGAGGTGTCACCTTTCGCCACCGTTTGAAAACGAACAAATCAGAACATTCAACAAAATATCCGTACGCTATATATATACAATCAAGTCATAAGATCAAGGAAGTTGTTACGAAATCATGCTAATAATCAACTCTCCGAAAACTAACTGTTTGATCACTATCATCACTTTAATGAAAAAAATATAATACACCAGAAATTCTAGCAAACGCAAAAATAATAACACTCACCGAATGTCGATAAGGATGTTGATTTAAACATACGTACACGAAATAGCCCGGCACAATGCCGGCCGCTAATAATTGTTGTCTGAGTCGAGGGCGGAAACAGTTTATGGCCGACAATCACGAAAAGTAGATTTTACAAAGGTAAATCCAAAGTGCAAGTCCAAAGTGCAGCATTTGTTCGTGAAATAACAAGAACGGCTGTGAGTTGTGCGCGGATCCAAGAACATTGTGTAATTCGCATTTTAACTTTCTAACTGATCGTCGAGGTTCCTATTAACACGACATAAATATTATTCTTGCCTATGTTTCCATCAACATATAATGTCGTTTATGGAAATTCTAAAAGGAATAAAATTGTTGGAAATGCAGGTTTATTTCCAGAAAGTAATAAAGTCCTATTCAATATGCATCTGGGCTAAAGTGTCAGTAAAAATAATCTTGAGCTTGAGTTCGGTTTCGAAGAACTTTGAATTCATATCAAACCATATATTTTACTTAACTAAATTTGGTTGATAGTGAAACAATTAATTTGTACAACGGCCCCAAAATGTTCCTTGAAATATCAACAAGCTAAACTTCACTAACTAACCACAGCTTGCAGGTAGCTCAGCTCGATATCTTAAGCGAAATCCAAGAAACACAGCTTCGCAGAAACCAAATTCTCGAAGCTTGTAAGAATCTAATCCATTGTCTGTAGTCCAACTTGCTTCCTAGTATGACACGACAATATCCAATATTCGAATTAATAGAGTTGTTTTGATCCTACATACATACAGACAACGACGCCGAAGAGAACTTGGATTGAGAAATTTCGTAATTTTATTCCATCCCAATTGCTCGGCTGTAACCAAAGGAATTTCGGAATATTCCTCAGTAGCGGTTTCATCACACTCACAAGCCCATAGCATCGACAACCTGTCGATATCTCATTTAAAGTTCCGGTTGAATAGATCTGAAGTGCATGCTAGAATACTGTCGTTTTAGATAGTCTTGCATGAAGCTGCTGGTTTCCAAGCTCCTTAATATGTGCACAAATCAGACCATTTCTCTGAACAGCTGTCAGTACGCCAAAGAAAATTCATCATAGCCTAACACATCCACACACATACGCTTCTCTGTGCACTTGGACGGAAAGTCGAGGAAAACTTTTAAACCAATGACGTTTTTATCCTTTCCGAGAGTGCTCGTGAGAACTGAGCGATAGTAAGTTCAGTTAGCTTAGCGTAGTGGGTATATTTTAAACGAGTTAGATGATATGGCCAGGAAGATATCATACCGCGCCATTTATTCTGGAGACGAGCAGTGACTGCTTTAAAGCGATTTTCTATAAATTTCTATAAAAAACGTATAGTTATTCGATCCCAAAAAACATGTTGAACTTAACAGACAAACAAAAGAAGGAGCATATTAAACAATTTAGCTTTAATATGGATTTTTTGTGCCGGTTTTAATAATTTTTAAATGATATTTTCTTATTGGTCATTATCGTCATAAATGCAGTTGGTACAAAAGTGCTTTTAGTGTTACAAATAAGGAAGCATATTTCTCAATGGTATGAAAGTATTGAAATTTTATTTTATATTTTACGGATTATGTTCCAGCCTCAATTAAAATTATCATCAATGCAGTCATGAGTAAGCTGATAGATGGTAGCCACTGACAAATGCAAGTGGGCACGGAGGTCATAGAAAAAACGCTCCTAACTTCGTCCCGATAAATATTCTGGACAAAAATTAAATTGCTTTTTGTTTCCTTTTTGAAACCTGCGAATCCCATTAACTGCTTTATAGATGAATGCATAAATCAAACCTTGGTGTTTTGAAAATGTTTTATAAAGAAGAGATATATGCTTCTCATTAATAACCCATATGAGTCACGAATAAACGTTTTCAAAAAATATGTGATTTCTTAATATGGTAAGAGCTTTGATGAACTCTTTGATTTCTATGATTTAGGGATAATAATAACTTTCGCTTAAATTTTTATAACTTATTGAACTACACACACTTAACTTAAAGTTTAATCAACACAATAAATAAGGTAATTAGCCTGCTGACTCAAGCAGTTTTTTAGCCTTAAATTTTTTTCATAAGATTAATGTGCTTATGCAATAACGAAGGCTTTTTTAAATCTGACCTTATTTAGTAAACTAGACATCAGGAGGCCAAAAATGATCAAGCAGCTTTGCCTTATTATGTTCAACGCAAAACTTTTTTGCGGTAGGTGAAAAACAAATATCTCCAAAAGATACCCGAACTCCTGAATCGCGGTTTAGGTAAGAGTTTTACTTCATTCTGGCCAATCGCTGGCTCGAGGTATGCACGCAAAGAATGTATAGTGAATATCATTATACTCATTCGCGCAGTACCAACATCATGGTGTTAAGGTGTTTTCTAAAATAATTCTACAGCGACTAGAAATTGATATAGGTAGAAGTTTACCTGTCCGTAGCCACCACTGAGCAGTGGGTCCAGAAAACCTATCTATCTCTCCGTCTTGCGACCTTTGTTCCTCTTGAAGGTAAATGGAGTTCATTCACTCTTCTCATGACCCAGATAAGTCTAAAAAAAGCTTATCAAATCCACCTTGGACTACGATTTCGCATGATCCGAGGATAAGTTCTCTTTCATGCATTCTCCAAGTGCCTTAAGACCTGACGCAAGAGAAAGTTTTTCAAGTTTTTTTCCAACTTTCTCCGTTCGAAAATCTTAGCTTCTGCCGTAGCAGATTTTAGCAGGTGATCCAAAATAGGGATGTATATGTTCAAATAAACTAAAAGAGAATCCGATAGCAAGAGCATTTAGCTCATGTCTTCATCTGGCAGAGCCATATCAGTCATTTTGGAAAATAAAATTATTGGCACAAAGTATCATGTTTTGAAGCTGTGTAAAATGAATGCTTATATGAGTTATAGTTTTTTTTCTTGAGGTCCCTGATCAGTTGGTGCAAGGGTGCTTTTGCTTCTTGGCTAAACATTGACAGAATTGACGACAACGACCCAACTGGTGAAGAGGATAACAATATGAACATATTTAGAAGCTTGTGTGGTGTTGTTGGTAGAGCTCTGGCTCTTAGTGTGTGGGGTCCCTGCTTCGAATCCAGGTTTGGACAGAAATCTGCTTACTGAGTTTTTAGTTAGCCTAGCTCTGAGTTTACTTAGTGTGAAATTAAAGTCTCTACATATATAATTACTGAAAGTCTTGAAGAGCTTAGAAAATTATTTGCACGAAATTAGTTATGAATAGAGCAGCGTATCAAAGAGCAGAAAAATATAAATTATTTGTTTTGATAATATTTCAAGCATATACTCTAAGCTTGATCATTAATATAGTCAAAATTTCATCATATTCGTTTTTGCATATTTTAAAAGCACATCTGGTCTCAGGCCGTCCATCGGTACCTGAACTTTAGTTCCTACGCTCTTTGCTTCACCTAAAATCTGTCAATTCGGTTAGACATTTGTCAGTACTGTTTGTCGAAAGTTGAGTTACTAGTAGAAAAGAAGTTTTTCAAGTGGAGTGTGAGTTCGTTCAAATCGGAAGCTCATACTCAAAGGGGATTGAATCTATTAGTGGCCATTTTCAAACTATCAATTTTAAACGTTTAGTATTCATTTTAAACTACCGTATCAATTTTTTGTTAATAAATAATTAGTGAGAAATTGTTTGTAAAAGAGTGCTAGATGTATGAATTCTGAAGCAATGGGTGTACTTGATCGAAAAGTCATAGTTTGAAGCTGAAGATTGGTGCTGCCATTACAAACAATCTATACTTTTTATCGTAAACCAAGAAACTGACTATCTATTTTTGAGTAGTCATAGAAAATCGGATCTACAAACTAAAATAGATATAGATTAGGCAAAATAATAAATTTTGTTATTGTTGAATATGAGAACAGATAAAAAAGTAAAGTAATCCCACGGCAACCCTCGTACGAGTCTAGGGGTTGAAGCTGGTAGAGAGCTTCATTACAATTTGTCAATAATTGTGCACAGATGTTTGCCTGAAATTACGAGAAGGTTAAAGAAGATGATCAAAAGCTGTGCTGTGAAAGCTTCTCCGATAAACAACAAGATATCGAATGCATAGCTATTACACAAAAAAAAAACCCCTAGCGCATCAGAATCGCTGGAAATACTAATGTTCGAAGAACAGTAGAGGATTTGTGCAGATTTTGAGTGTATTGTTATATACTATATTGTTGTTATATTGTTGTTATTGTCTTATGTATTATATATTGTATTGTCATATATATTGTTATCTATTGTATATTCGCGATGTGAAGACTTAATGCAAGCATTTATTGGTACGAAAATAACAAAAAAACCTCGTACTAGCAGTTCTTTGCTAGCACTGAAGCCAAAATAAGTCATATCTGCCTCACGTTGAAGTCAACCTGCTCTGCGTATTTCGTATTGATCTGATTACTGCATTGGAAGTTAAAGGGATAAAAAGAAATTTAGGGTTACCATTTGCAAAAGCTTTCAAACTTTCTAGATCTTAGTATTTGATGTGTATTTTCACTACAAGACCACTACAAGACCACTAGATTTCTACTGAATATTGTCTACAATAATTTAAATTTGCCATATAAATTTCGTTATGATACCATAACTGTACTAGAAGCTATAGAGCAAAGAGCTTTATTCGAATAAAATAACATTATATAAACAGATTAGTGCAGTTGCACAAATTTTTGACGATTCTAAAAGCATATAGATATTTAACTTAGGTGTTTTGCTTTTATATAATCTTTTAGTGCTATTATATAATCGAAGTCGTTTGTCATAAATTATGCTTACCATAGAAGGGGGATGATGCAGATTAATGAGCTAATAAACTTGGCTATAGATTCAAGTAACAAACAATAAAATTTCCAAAACTCGGAACATTTAAATATTGGTTGGTTATTTTATTGTAAATGATTTGCTTATGAATAGAAAATGGAAGCATCTATTGGTGCGATATTAACGAATTTGTCCGGTGCTGGCAATCGTGTGCTAGCACCATAGCTGCTTCACGTTGTGTTAAACCCAGCCTATGAATTTCGTTTTGATTGAATGGCTGCACTGTAAGTTAAAGGAGTGAATTAAATTTTAGGGTTACAATCGTCCAAACTTTTTAAATTTTTGACACGTAAATATTTGTTGTTAATTGTCATTGCAGGATCATTCCCATTTGGAAATTTTATGACAACATCGCTGGATAAAGCAATGTCAATAAATT
>OX376373.1:79256726-79387560 GCA_947369275.1 Nemotelus nigrinus
TTTTTTACTAATGTTCGAAGAACATTAGTATTAAAATCGATTCGGCCAAAAATTCATATTTCTATATATATATATATATATATATATATATATATATATATATATATATATATATATATATATATATGTACAAAAAATTTCAGTGAGATAATCTCGGGAACGCGCCATCCGATTGAGCTGAAATTTTCAGGATACATTGGTGTATATGCAGAATAGGTTCAGGTCTCTTTAAATGTCAGTTATTGTTAACCTTTTGGCGCCGGCGGCCATTTAATTGATATTTTTAATATACCTATTATTTCGTACACAAATGATTTTCGCAAAAATAAAGTTAACGAAATAAATTTCTAACGTGTTTTACATATGAATCGGATAATGCTTTGGAATTTTTTAACCCTATGTGTGCGCTGGTTGCCTAAAAAGAGGACGGGAAAATTTGAAAATTTTTAAATTTCGATAACTTTTGACAGAGCTATTCAATCATTACGAAATTTTCAGGACATATTGATATTATTTAGTTGTAGATTTGTGTAGCTTTTAATGAGCGTGCTGGTAACCCTGTAGCTAGAGCAGGCACTGAAAGTGAAAACCTTCAAATCATCGTCTCTCTTGAAAAAATGCCGTTTCTTCAAAAAACAGCCATTCATATGTAAATCTTGTGCTTTGTTTAAATAGCCAAAAAAAAAAAAAGGTATGGTATAACGGGCACGCCTGGTAACCCTTGCCCAATTTACCTATATTTTTAGCATCAAAAACTTCTGTTCACGGAAACTCACGATTCGATGAGAAGAATTATTTGAAATTCACAGAATGTATTGGCCTTAAATAGGACCAGGTCTGATAGAAGTGATTTTGAAATGCGGGCGATTCTGTGCCAGTGGTGCCATCTTGAAAAACCACTAAAAAAGATAACTGTTTTTAGCCCTATAAATTCTGATTGAATCGTTCAATTTTGACAAAACTCACACAATTGCTGGACCTTACTAAGCCACGTTTGGTAGAAATTTGGTCGAAAAATTCGGTTGGAGCTGCCAGCTATGATAATTTTGGTGTCTTCATTTAAAAAAAAAAATTTGGAAGTGAAAACATTCAAACCATCGATTATTCAAAAAAATGTCCGTTTCTTACAATAAAACTAATCTGTATATAAATCTTATGTTTTATCTACACGTTCAAAATAAAACTAAATAAATTTCATGTCGGACAAGAACGGTAACCCTCTCCCAGTTAACCTATATTTTTAGCATCAAAAACTTCGGTTCACGGAAACTCACGAACCAATAATCAGATACAGCTAAAATTTACAGAATGCATTGGACTTAAGTAAGACCAGATTTGATAGAAGCGATTTTGAATTGTGGGCAAGTCTGGCGCCATCTTGAAAAATTACAAAGAAAAAAACTGCTTTTTGCCCTATGAAATGTGAATAAGTTACCAGATTTTCATGAAATTGACACAGTAGCTAAACCAAACTCTAATCTCTGTTTGGTGGAAATTTGGTTGAAAAGTTTGATTGGTGCTGCCAGCTATGGTAAGTTTTGTGTCTTTGATTTTGAAAATTCGCTCAGGAAAATAAAACTTTTTGCACTATAACTTCCAGTGCAGTCATGATATCAATACGAATTTCATACAATTAATGAAACCTGTCATAAACATTATTCAGACCAAATTTGGTTGAAAAGCCACTATAGGGTTGCCAGCTATTGTTGGTTTTGTGTTTAATTGTAATATCTTTATTAAGGGGTTAGTCCACTGTTAAACTGCTCCAAATGAACTTTTTTTTTAAACAGCTACCAAAAAAAAACTACTCAAGATATCGATTTGAAATTTTACATGCATCTTTATTGAAGTTAAGAGTTAATATTTTCTTTGGAAAAAAATATTAGAAAACAAAATGGCGGCCGCCCCAATGGATCGCCGCAGCACCGCCGAAAAAAAAAGCAAATTGCGCCTCGTAAATTCCTGGACAAAATAAGCATCAGTGAACAAATTATCAAAAATAGTTCATTAGTCTTAAGTATAAAGGACTGCACGGGCCTAACTTTAGAGCCCTAAAGCGATAAAAAAAATGTGGTATACTTTTGAATAAAAAAACTTGATAAAAAAAAATTTTTTAGTCAATAAAATGTTTCCCAGATCGTCAAAAAAAATTTTTTTGTTCTAAATTTAGGCCCGTGCAGTCCTTTATACTCAAAACTAATGAAATCTTTTTAGTAGTTTGCTCACAGACGCTTATTTTGTCCAGGAATTTACGAGGCGCAATTTGCTTTTTTTTTCGGCGGTGCTGCGGCGATCCATTGGGGCGGCCGCCATTTTGTTTTCTAACAATTTTTTCTAATGGAAATGTTAGCCCCTAGCTTTAATAAAGATGTACGTAAAATTTCAAATCGATATCTTGAATAGTTTTTTGTTGGTAGCTGTTTAAAAAAAAAGTTCATTTTGAGCAGTTTAACAGTGGACTAACCCCTTAAGCGGTTTTATCGTAGAATTTTCAAATGGTAATGATATTGTAGTGACAATAAACAGCAAATATTAAGCTTTCGATCATTTGAAAAAACTCGCTGCAGGTAACCCTAAATTTCTTTATACTCCTATAACTTCGAATGTAATTAAACAACGTGAAGCAGATTTGATATATTCTTGGCTTTGATACTGGCGAAAGGTTGCCAGCACGAGTCGGTTGTGCTACTTTTGTATCAATAAATGCTTACAGTTAGTATTCATACCGGAAACATTTACAATGAAAATAAATAACCGATGTTTCAATTCCCTAAGTTCTGCAAATTTTTCGGATCGCAGCCCCGAACACCAACTTCAGTTACAGTGCTGCAGACACTGAGCATTTTCTTCATTGATGTTATATGAGATGCTGCTTTCAAAGTTTGGTGAAATAAGCAACTGATAACGAATATAATTAACAAGTGTTTTTCTTTCATAAACTTTGAAACCCATGCCAGTGGTAATATCTGAAACCTTCTACCATATGAGTTACAATGCATTCTAGAGACCAAAGTAAAACGTGGCATTTGAAACAGTTTGGCCGTAATAAGCAGCACATGTGGTGGAATATGCACTCAAAACCTGCACGATTCTTCTACTGTTCTTCGAACATTAGTGTTTCTAGCGGTTCAGGTGCGCTAGAGTTTTTTTTGTTATTCTATTTTTTCGGCAGAATTTTTATATTCTTACACTCGAATTGTATCACCCAGCCTGTACAGCAGCTGGGATTGCCCTAGCAATGATTTTCTTAAAAACTACCTTACGCTAAAATACGATCTAACTTGTACTAATTATAACTAAATTAGCCTAATTAGGCCTAAATCTTAACCTAGGTCTTCAATCTAGCCCCTTCTGTTTGTCGGGTGGCCTCTGTAGGTGAACAGCGCATCCGTGATGCGCCGCTGCACTGTTATCTTCGCGGGGCGCATAAATGTTTCATTAGAACCACCTGTACGCCCGTTCTCATGTCCGTCTGTTTGTCGGTAGAATCGTGTCGTCAATTCCACAACACGGTCCCTAAGTGGCTTCAATCCTGACTTCTGATATAGGAGAAGGTTCTTCGGCCACTTTTTAGTTACCGGGTTGTAGAACCTGCTAGTGCAAAAGCGGAGGATTCTTCTTTCGAACATCTCCGCTTCGGCCATGACAGTCTTTGAGCAGGTAATCCAGGATGGGGATACATAGGTCAGGATGGGTCGGACGAGGGTTTGGTAGCAAATGGATTTAGCTTTGGTGGTCATGCCCATCTTTTTGGCGAAAAGAGGTCGGATGCGTTGAAATGCGGATTTGGCAGCTTTGATTTTTTGCCGCACAAAGGGATTAAACTTTAAAAATTCCTGGAAATCGATTCCGATGTATTTTAGAGATGAACTAGGAGTAATCTTAGATGTTCGGAACGAGACAGCGAGTTTTTTGGCTTTGTTGCGGATAGTTTGAGATCCCCGATACTTGGAAGGATTGCGAAATACACATAGCTGAGTCTTACTGCTGTTTGGTTTGATGCCCCATTCGTCAAGGTAAAGACTTAGTTCTACCAAGTAGTACTCCAGGCTCTTCGCTGCTTTGAGCGGGTCTTGGCTCGGCGTAAATAAGAGCGTGTCATCAGCATATTGGAGGATTTAAATTTGGGGTTGGCTCACTGGAACAGGTAGATCAGCAGTGAATATGGTATAAAGAACTGGTCCAGTGACAGAACCTTGCGGCACTCCTGATGTAACAGGCTCTATGAGAGAATCTGCTCCATTAATGCTGACATAGTATTGTCTGTTGGTAAGAAAGCTTGCGGCGAGTCTTATTACCTCTTTTGGGAATCCAAACTTGATCAACTTAAATAGAAGGCCTTCGTGCCAAACGGAATCGAAAGCCTTCTCGATATCTAAGGCACACACTACTGTTGGAATGTTTTGCTCATTCAAGTGAGACACAATTTGATCATGCAAGTATGAGATGGCGTGCTGAGTGCCCTGCCTGCGCCTAAAGCCAAACTGGTGGTTAGGTATTACCCGTATGAGGTCAAGAAAACCTTTAAAAGTATATGAAACAAATACTTTTTTAGAATATAAACAAATAAATAATCTTTATTGTTTTGTTTCTATGAACAAATTTGACCATGTTGAGTTAAAATAGAGATTATATTATCAATTCACACAATTTAACCCAACGGTCCCTTTTTGTAAATTTCTAACATATCGTCTTATTCTACCCAAAAAAACCAGCATTAGATACGTGGCGAATGAACACGTGCAAATTTAAAAGCATTTGCACGCGCCCAATTTTACGCAGGATTACGCTAGTCAATTTACACTATTTCATCGTCCGTTTTCTCCTAATCCTTAACTATACTCTATCAATTTTTGCGACCTTGGCTCCAACTAGTGATATTGCCTAATTTTTCGAAAGGATTTGAGTACTGACTTGTTTTATTTGCAGCTTTATATTCGTTCAACTCCAATAAGAGGAAAATGGTCAAATCCTTTCGAACGGAAATTATATCGGTACCTAATCGTCTCGAAAATTTGCATTCGGAACTATCCAATTTACAATCACTCAAAAATCGATCGAACCGATCAAAGGCTGTAATGTAACGCTTCTAAAAATCTGACCGCAATATTTCACTCAATACGTCATAGATAGATACGAGTATGAGTCGTTTACAAAGTCCAATGGCGTCGAAGTATTGACAAAAATCATATAAAAATCTATCTGTTCCCATTCATATGCATAATTCGAACCAAAATTTTCGTCAAAAAGCGCGACAAGATTTTTATGCAAATGAAGCCAAAGGAATTTTTTTCTGGTTATTGTGATTACGATCTAGGTTGCGGATATATAGTAACCTACTACTTCTGATGATTTACTTTCAGACAGACAGCATGGCAAAACTTTAAAAAACCTAGTTCAGACAAACAGAGTTGTAAATACATTTCATGAATTTTGATTGAAAAATAGGCTTGTTCTTTTGTTAGATCATCGGACGGAATACGGATTTCATGCCGCAAGGAAGCATTGGAGGTGAATGGACCTAAGACTGGTTTATATTTGCTCGATGGCGCAGCCTACCCGTGTTAAAGTTATTCGAATGTATTTTCTGCTTAGACTAGCGAACTTAAGTTTTCTAATTTTGATCAAGGTTCACTTTACTGTCGTATTTTATTCAAAAGGGATGAGGTCTGATGGTCAAATGTTCAATTGCTCTCATGATGATAGAAAATATGTTAGTTTTAGGGAATCTTTGTCAGTGATTGAGCTATTATTGATCGGAAAGCGCTTGATTGAGTTGAAAGAATGATTACTCTGTCGATTTGGAATGAGAGTGTTCAGGTTTTTTTCCTTTGCCGAAAAATTTTTAAAAGAGGAGAAGTTGGGATTTATGAAAGTGGAAACAAAGATGGATTAACAAAACAAAAACAAAAGGAGAAACATACACAAAAGGAGAATAAAAGGGGCAGTTGAAAGGGAAGAAAAGAAGAAGAAAAGAGAAAAATTTTTAGATAGAAGTAATAAAAACAAAGAAGGAAAAAGAGGAACGGAAAAGTAAAGGAAAAAGTAAAAGGAAAAGTGTTCAAAATTGAAATTAAACTCAGGTTTGTACACCTTTTAATTGCTCGTCCAATCCATTTAAAATTAATATTTGATTAAATTCTATTTCCAAATGAATTTTTTCAAATGTTTAATCCAATTCAATTCTAGCTCTATTAAATTCTATTTCCAAACGAATGTTTAATACTACTCTTTTCCAATTAAATTCTAATTCTATAAAATTCTATTAACTTGTACGCGATCGGAATTCGAATTAAAATCGAACTGACTTTTCTTTTGAACAATTAAATCATTTGCAAAAATTTATACCGGTAGCTCCCGCTATTTTTCCATGTACCACACGAGTTCAATGTATTGTGACGTTTCCTTCTTAGTCCCATTTGACCGAGTCAGCTGTCATACTGCACTACTAAGTCTAGGTATATTAAACTATATTTTCAGATTTTTACGGTCTATTGTATTGGAAACATTTTAAGCTATTCCACATGATTGTAATATGAGTAAAGGTGAAAGAATGAAGTTGAATATAAAATGTACATACAATACTCATTTTACTTTATTTTTGACTTTTTTCTTGAGCTACGAGCATCTTTTGGTACATTTGTTTCAAATAAATTGATATTTGTTTTGAATTATGTGGTTTTTAATGGCAAATACTCACAAATGGCATCAATTAACATTTCCAACTTTGGTGACATTTTAGCCAAAAAATGCTTTTTATACTTATGTAGCTTTATCTCAGGAATCATTCGACAAATGTTGATGATTTTTTTTCTCTCTATTTGCAAATAAATGCACGTAAAATCTACTGACGATTTTTTTAAAAATGTGTGCAGCGGCATAGTTAGTTTTTTTCAAAGTGAAAAAAATTAAAAATTGAAAAAATATTTTTAATTTAAAGACAATTATTTTGATTTCCGACGATAAGATTGCAGTATATTAGAAACTATGTTGTTGACAAAATAATAAAAAATATAAAAAGAAAATATACAGTTGGAGCAAAGTAGTACACAGCACTGGGATTTGGATCCACAAGCCCCATTTTATTCAATATTTTGCTGGCAAATGTCCCAAAAACAACTAACTTTGAATTTTTTATGCGTGCGAATTATAAAGGTATATAAAGCAGCACCAAAAGCAATTAAACAGTAATCAACAATGTAAAATTACAGCTTCACCGGGTTCATAAATACTCCCATCGCTGCGAAATCAAGGTGAAACCAGCCGAATCACAAACTACATATTTTCTCAAGGAAGAACGTGCTGTACTAAATACCAAATGTGCTGCCGAATCAAAGATTTCATTTTGAAAGTCAAAAAATTCATTATAGTCGCTCAATATCCTATCAAAGCATAATCTTAACTAACGTTTAACGGGTTGACTGATAAGCTAGAATGTTAGAAACTGTCTCTGGTGCCAAGATTTCGCTATGTTGTGGAGCATGCGCTTACAACCGCCAAGGCGTACAGGGAAGGTTTCCTTCGGTCGTTTATCTCCGTCATGGCAGTCAACCTGTTAAGACGCATATAGAATCTAGCTCTAAAGCAAAAAAATAGTCAACAAAAAGCATACACTAAAGCAAAGAAATCTAGAAACTCTACCCGGCGATTTATAGGGGATCAAAAGATAAGTTAAAGTTCATCTGTTCAAAATGGTCATTCAACTTAATAACATCTATGCTGTCTCCGTATGCGAAAACGGTGCAACTACAAATCATCTAAAATAAAACGCATAAAATGGTCCTTGATATCTTTCACCAAACTTTTGCATACGGGGGTGGATTTTGTTTGTTTGCTTATTCATTATCATCGTGTTGTCTTCTCGTCTAGTTTTTTAATGTTTTTTTTTAATATGCTTCTTCAATTTTTGCCTCTTTTACTTTTGCCTCTAAAACTTGAAGGATAACTCACAAAAAATACATCAGAAGAAAAACCACCCCCAACAGCATACACACAATATCAAAAAAACACAAATATACCAGCCAAACTTCTATCGGTAAAATCGTTTATGGGGAACACTTAGTAGAGTTTTGTGGATTAAAAATATGGTAATATAAGCGAATTCAAAAATAGACGCAAACAATTCTACAGCAAGACGTTTTAGCTTTACGGTTATCTAAAATTTACGTTTATCTGAAATTTCAGTGAGTTTGTTAGTGTTATTTCAAAGTAAATCCAAATAATTTGTTTATTTAAATTTGTATTGCATCATCAGGCCTAGGAGAAACAAACATAGTTAATTCTATACATAAAATGGCTAATATCTGAATGCTCAAACACATACTCTCAACAGTACTCGCACTTTGTAGGAGATTCGTTCATCTCGGTGAACGTTTTGTTTTTTACTAATGTTCGAAGAACATTAGTATTAAAATCGATTCGGCCAAAAATTCATATTTCCATATATAAATATATATATATATATATATATATATATATATATATATATATATATATATATATATATATATATATATATATATATATATATATATATATATATATATATATATATATATATATATATATATATACATATATCATCAAAAAATTTCAGTGAGATAATCTCGGAAACGCGCCATCCGATTGAGCTGAAACTTACAAGTACATTGGTGTATGTGCAGAATAGGTCCAAGCCTCCATACATGTCAATTATCTTTAACCCTTTGGCGCCGGCGGCCATTCTAGTGATATTTTTAATATACCTATTATTCCGTACACAAATAATTTTTGCAAAAATAAAGTTGATGATATAAATTTCGAACCTGTTTTACATGTGAATCGGATAATGTTTTGGAATGTTGTGCGCTGGGTGCCTAAAAAGAGAACGGGAAAATTTTAAAATTTTTAAATTGCGATAACTTTTGACAGAAATAGTCAATCATTACGAAATTTTCAGAACGTATTAATATTACTTAGTTGTAGATTTGTGTAGCTTTAAATGAGCGTGCTGGCAACCCTGTAGCCAGGGCAGGCACTGAAAGTGTGAACCTCCAAATCATCGTTTCTCCTGAAAAACTGCCGCTTTTTTAAAAAAAAGCCTTTCATATGTAAATCTTTTGCTTTGTTTACAAAAACATAAAATAAAATTTGATATGGTATAACGGGCACGCCTGCTAATCCTTGCCCAATTTACCTATATTTTTAGCATCAAAAACTTCTGTTCACGGAAACTCACGATTCGATGAGCAGAATTAATTGAAATTTACAGACTGTATTGGTTTTAAATAGGAGCAGGTCTGATAGAAGTGATTTTGAAATGTGGGCGGTTCTTTGCCAGTGATGCCATCTTGAAAAATCACTAAAAATGATAACTGCTTTTAGCCCTATAAATTCTGATTGAATCGTGTGGTTTTAACAAAATTCATACAGTAGCTGGACCTTACTTTAAATAGCGTTTGGTAGAAACTTGGTTGAAAAATTCGGTTGGAGCTGCCAGCTATGATAATTTTGGTGTCTTAAATTTGAAAAAATCAAAATTTGGAAGTGAAAACATTCAAACCATCGAATATCCTAAAAAATGTCCGTTTCTTCCAGTAAAACCAATCTGTATACAATTCTTATGCTTTATCTACACGTTCAAAGTCAAACTTTGGAAAACTCATGTCGGACAAGAACGGTAACCCTTTCCCAGTTAACCTATATTTTTAGCATCAAAAACTTCTGTTCACGGGAACTCACGAACCAATTATCAAATCCAGTTGAAACTTACAGAGTACATTGGACTTAAATAGGACCAGATTTGATAGAAGCCATTTTGAATTGTGGGCAACTCTGTGCTAGTGGTGCCATCTTCAAAACTTACAAAGAAAAAAAACTGCTTTTTGCCCTATGAAATTTGAATTAGTTATCAGATTTTTATGAAATTGAGACAGTAGCTGAACCTTACTCTAATCTCTGTTCGATAGAAATTTGGTTGAAAAATTTGATTGGTGCTGCCAGCTATGGTAATTTATGTGTCTTTGGTTTTGAAAATTCGCTCAGGAAAATAAAACTTTTTGCCCTATAGCTTCCAGTGCAGTCATGAAATCAATACGAATTTCATACAATTAATGAAACCTATTATAATCATTATTCGGGCCAAATTTGGTTGAAAAGCCCCGATAGGGTTGCCAGCTATTTTCGATTTTGTGTTTAATTGCAATATCTTTATTAAGCGGTTTTATCGTAGAATTTTCAATTGGTAATAATATTGTAGTGACAATAAACAGCAAATATTAAGTTTTCGATTATTTGAAAAAACTCGCTGTAGGTAACCCTTAATCTCTTTATGCTACTATAACTTCGAATGTAATTAAACAACGTGAAGCAGATGTGATATATTCTTGGCTTTGACACTGGCAGAAGGTTGCCAGCACGAGTCGGTTGTACTACTTTTGTATTTGCTCCTATAACTTCGAATGTAATTAAACAACGTGAAGCAGATGTGATATATTCTTGGCTTTGACACTGGCAGAAGGTTGCCAGCACGAGTCGGTTGTACTACTTTTGTATCAATAAATGCTCACAGTTAGTATTCATACCGGAAACATTTACAATGAAAATAAATAACCAATGTTTCAATTCCTAAAGCCCTGCAAATTTTTCGGATCGTAGCCCCAAACACCAACTTCAGTAACAGTGCTGCAGGCACTGAGCATGTTCATCATTGATGTTATATGAGGTGCTGCTTTCAAAATTTTGTGAAATAAGCAACTGATAACGAATATAATTAACCTGTGTTTTGCTTTCATAAACGTTGAAATTCATGCCGGTGGTAATATCTGAAACCTTCCACCATATGAGTTATAATGCATTCTTGAGACCAAAGTAAAACGTTTCATTTGAAACAGTTTGGCCGTACTAAACAGCTCATGTGGTGGAATATGCACTCAAAACCTGCACGATTCTTCTACTGTTTTTCGAACGTTAGTGTTTCTAGCGGTTCAGGTGCGCTAGAGTTGTTTTCTTATTCAACAGGGTTTTCTCGACATAAAATTTGTGGGACATCTACCAAGTTCCATATTCCCCTCTTTTTTGTTATCCCCGCCTATCGTGTTATCTCTATATTCAGTTGAGTTTTAAATATGCTAAAAATTTAGTGTTATCAACGTTCACTCAATTTTAAATGATGTAGCTTAATTAATACTTTTTTTTATAGATAGTGAGTACAAAACTGTTCGAATTTGTACTGTTGTCTCAAAAGGTTTTGACAGGGCTTGATAAGCTTAGTTCTTTTGAAACACATAATATCCCCGTTTGCTGATTTTCATATAACAATCTCAATTGCACCTGAAAAATAATGCTACTGCTTATAGTTGTGTTTCCCGTTCTTTTCTTTCGTTTCTTTCATTTGTTTATCTGCGCAGCTTTATTTTTGACCTTCTATTGCTCACTCTTTTAACTCTTTTCATCAATTAACATCTTATTCCGGTGATGAATCTTTTATTGTTTCCTCAAATTGCTCCTGTGGATGACCATATTTTAAGAAATAGCATCTACTAACACCAATCATGAGGTGTACAAACACCTAAACGAGCAATTTGTTATTTCTCATCTCAAGTTTGAGAATTGCTCTTTAGTCTAGTGTTTTCTTCTAGTGTATTTTTCGGATGCTATAAAATCTGTTCTAAGCAAATTCACTAGTGGTTTGTGTTGCAAGTTCAGTGTTTTTGTAGGTCGTGTATCGTTTGAATATGAACTCGAACCAAAAACTCTGTACAAAAGGAGCCAGTACTCTACCAGAACAGTCTACGAGGTTTTTTTTAGTAACAATTGAATAAACGATAGTTTGGGCATTGATATTTCATCTTATAGTAAGTTTTGCATTTTTTATATTTAGTGACATACTTACATTCATATATTTTTCGTATGATCATTTGAAAAATTAAACGTATTTTCAGTTATTTAAGAAAAAATGTGTCCACCCGAAAATATGTTGAAAAAGCACATGCACTAGTACGTTGACGAAATGAAAATAGTATTCAGTACTAGGTTGTAAACATTTCTCCATTTCTCGTCCTATAAGGTGTGTGAAACTTGAATATTACATCTAATCCTACTTCCATTTTAATATTAAAATTATTGAAACACATAACATAAGCAGTTACTTCATTGCTTCCAAAAATATTCCACAGGAAGTAAAAAACACCCGCGTATCATAGTATTCACGGATCATATTCCAACTTATGGTAAACTCACCAAACCGAATTACTGAGCCGTAACAACTAAAGTCATCTCCTTACCACACTTATGTTCTGTACACACGTACCTACCACCGTTTAGGACAATTACACACCACATCTTTCAAATCAAGACAAAATAATAGCTACAAAATACTCTCAGCATATAGGGCAACATCACGAGCAAGCTGGTGTGCCACAATCACATTCAATATTTCTGTCGTCATCCTTGAAAGAAATGCCGTACAATAATTTAAGAACTTGCATAGAGCTCGCAATTTCACCCCGTGGTGCACAGGATGATACAATTTGCCGCAATCCCAGGCATCGAACTTTACTTTCCTGTGAGGGCGATATGGGAAACTAGCTCGAGCACCACTAAAGCGAAATCATTTAATAAATTGTAGCAATATTTCAAGCCACCACCATCACTTAACGTGGGGCAAGAGAGTACCAACGTGAAAGTTAAACGGAGGCAAAAACACCAATCAAGAGGGTCATGAAGCAGAGAGTAGTCGAAAAAGGATTTTTATGACTTTGAAACGATAATTGTGTTCTGTGTTGCGACTTTCACAGGAGCACTCGGGTTCGAGTCAAAAGCATGACGAGTGGCGCAACCTCTGGTAACCTGTTAAAAGATTTCATTAAAATCGTGTGCAAAAGATATATCTTCACCAAGTTTTGTGCTAATCATATCGTAGGAATAGCAAAGATAAGAAGTTTTTTCCGAAAAGGGGGTTAAAATATGTGAAGTGCTTTGTGGCAAGTGCCTGGAATATCAACCCGAACCAAACAACAGTTTTTACTTTAGGTCGGTCATTTAAGAATTAAGTGCTATTTGAGTGAGTGCAGTTTTAAAAAACTCTAGCGCACCTGAACCGCTAGAAACACTAATATTCGAAGAACAGTAGAAGAATCGTGCAGGTTTTGAGTGCATATTCCACCACATGAGCTGTTTAGTACAGCCAAACTGTTTCAAATGAAACGTTTTACTTTGGTCTCAAGAATGCATTATAACTCATATGGTGGAAGGTTTCAGATATTACCACCGGCATGAATTTCAACGTTTATGAAAGCAAAACACAGGTTAATTATATTCGTTATCAGTTGCTTATTTCACAAAATTTTGAAAGCAGCACCTCATATAACATCAATGATGAACATGCTCAGTGCCTGCAGCACTGTAACTGAAGTTGGTGTTTGGGGCTACGATCCGAAAAATTTGCAGAGCTTTGGGAATTGAAACATTGGTTATTTATTTTCATTGTAAATGTTTCCGGTTTGAATACTAACTGTGAGCATTTATTGATACAAAAGTAGTACAACCGACTCGTGCTGGCAACCTTCTGCCAGTGTCAAAGCCAAGAATATATCACATCTGCTTCACGTTGTTTAATTACATTCGAAGTTATAGGAGCATAAAGAGATTAAGGGTTACCTACAGCGAGTTTTTTCAAATAATCGAAAACTTAATATTTGCTGTTTATAGTCACTACAATATCATTACCAATTGAAAATTCTACGATACAACCGCTTAATAAAGATATTGCAATTAAACACAAAACCAACAATAGCTGGCACCCCTATCGGGGCTTTTCAGCCAAATTTGGCCTGAATAAAGTTTATAATAGGTTTCATTAATTGTATGAAATTCGTATTGATTTCATGACTGCACTGGAAGCTATAGGGCAAAAAGTTTTATTTTCCTGAGCGAATTTTCAAAACCAAAGACACATAAATTACCATAGCTGGCAGCACCAATCAAATTTTTCAACCAAATTTCTATCGAACAGAGATTAGAGTAAGGTTCAGATACTGTGTCAATTTCATAAAAATCTGATAACTAATTCAAATTTCATAGGGCAAAAAGCAGTTTTTTTTCTTTGTAATTTTTGAAGATGGCACCACTGGCATAGAGTTGCCCACAATTCAAAATGGCTTCTATCAAATCTGGCCCTTATTAAGTCCAATGTACTCTGTAAGTTTCAACTGGATTTGATTATTGGTTCGTGAGTTCCCGTGAACAGAAGTTTTTGATGCTAAAAATATAGGTTAACTGGGAAAGGGTTACCGTTCTTGTCCGACATGAGTTTTCCAAAGTTTGACTTTGAACGTGTAGATAAAGCATAAGATTTGTATACAGATTGGTTTTACTGGAAGAAACGGACATTTTTTAGGATATTCGATGGTTTGAATGTTTTCACTTCCAAATTTTAATTTTTTCAAATTTAAGACACCAAAAGTATCATAGCTGGCAGCTCCAACCGAATTTTTCAACCAAGTTTCTACATAACGCTATTTGAAGTAAGATCCAGCTACTGTATGAATTTTGTTAAAATCGCACGATTCAATCAGAATGTATAGGGCTAAAAGCAGTTATCATTTTTAGTGATTTTTCAAGATGGCACCACTGGCACAGAACCACCCACATTTCAAAATCACTTCTATCAGACCTGCTCCTATTTAAGACTAATACAGTCTGTAAATTTCAATTAATTCTGCTCATCGAATCGTGAGTTTCCGTGAACAGAAGTTTTTGATGCTAAAAATATAGGTAAATTGGGCAAGGGTTAGCAGGCGAACCCGTCATACCATATGAAATTTTATTTTATGTCTATGTAAACAAAGCACAAGATTTACATATGAGTGGCTTTTTTTGAAAAAGCGGCAGTTTTTCAAGAGAAACCATGATTTGGAGGTTTACACTTTCAGTGCCTGCCCTAGCTACAGGGTTGCCAGCACGCTCATTTAAAGCTTCACAAATCTACAACTAAGTAATATTAATATGTCCTGAAAATTTCGTAATGATTGACTATTTCTGTCAAAAGTTATCGCAATTTAAAAATTTTCAAATTTTCCCGTTCTCTTTTTAGGCACCCAGCGCACAACATTCCAAAACATTATCCGATTCACATGTAAAACAGGTTCGAAATTTATATCATCAACTTTATTTTTGCAAAAATTATTTGTGCACGGAATAATAGGTATATTAAAAATATCACTAAAATGGCCGCCGGCGCCAAAGGGTTAAAGATAATGACATTTATGGACACTTGAACCTATTCTGCACATACACCAATGTACTCTATAAGTTTCAGCTCAATCGGATGGCGCGTTCCCGAGATTATCTCACTGAAATTTTTTGATGATATATATATATATATATACATATATATATATATATATATATATATATATATATATATATATATATATATATATATATATATATATATTCGAACATTAGTAAAAAATATTATAGAGAAAGCTAGGGTTAAAAAAATATAGGCAAAGGGTTACAAAAAGAGGACGACAGAATTTTTATAAAGATGTAAGATGTGTCAATCAGATCATTGCTTCCTATAAAACGAAGTGAAACCATAAAAATTCCACTTCAAGGTCCAAGGGAAGTTAATCGAAGGAGTTACAGATAAGATAGGTAAAACATTAAAATTAGGAAAAGCTTAAATAAGGAACGAAATAAGTTGGTTAATATAGTACATATATCTTGTACCTTCGTACCATCCAAACACCTTGTTTGTATTTGAGGAAAATGGCCATGCATTGCGCGTAATGGGAAACATTATTCTCCTTTTTCCGACTATTACTCCCATTCTAACCTCATGCTTTGATTTTCATCTTCTAGGTTAAATTTGCCGTCTTCTAACATCCTACAAGGAGACTAAAAGATCCAATTTGGGTCGCATCTTTATTGCTAAATACACAGAAATAAACATAATGAGTTTCATAAATAGTCGTCAGTCAAGTGTTGATGGCAACTGTTCTGTGCAATGGATGGTTCGGCATGCGGAATTACCTACTTAATGTATATAGAACATAGCCCCATTTAGACATTACCTCGACCGTTGTTTTTATTGAAATTATCAAAAGAGAGAAAATATCAGTAGGGAATCTGTTATAGGCCTAAGCCGGTCAAGTCATGACAGGCACTTTGAAACTTTTGCTTAGATCAGCCAGCTCTGAGAATCTCAACTAAGTCTCATCGACAAGAAAATTAATTTATCTCAAGTGTAAGAGCAGTTTTCTGGCCTTATATTTTCACAATCATGAATATATATATGGCTAGATGCAGGCAAAACGTTTGGAACATGTCTGCGTTCAACCATCATAGCTTAATCGTTCATCAGAAAAAAAAAACAATATGCCATTCGTCATCTATTACCCTAGCATGCCTTAAGCCTTCTTATTGACATGTTTTTGAATCCTGCTGAAAAGAAAAATACAAGAAGCACCAACACACTCACCATCATTCGACCATAGATAGCTAGGATATAAATGACAAGGTCCATGTAGTTGTTGCGAGCTCAAACATTCGACATCGAGCTGCGGCATTTATTGGAGTACTCACAAAGCGAGAATTAGCCATAAAGTGGCTCTCTGATTTGACACAAGAAATTACGTGCAACAAACTGGAAGAAATTAATCAGCTAGACGAATTTTATTGCTTGTGGTAATAAATCAGGAAAAGCGCTTTGGAAGGCGTGCAGGAAGTAGTGTGAGACATCGTGGACAAGAACGAGCCAATGGCGTTGTCGTTGTATTTGTCTGCGTCTTGGGAATATCCCAAGGCTTTGAAAACTTCTCATAGCTTGTGTGGCAGCGGTAGCCAGTCTACGAACCGGAGCGGTATTACAGTAGCATGATCATAAGGACATGTTGTTAGCACCAGGAATCACCAAAACACGTTGGCCTAAGTGAATGATGTACTTACGGATGTGGAATATACTTTATACTATTCATTCCAAGCTGGCAATGACAGAATGCATAAAGTGGGTACCGGGCACCATACACCTTACTCATAATTTAGAAGATGCGGCCAGGATGATGGTACAGTAGCTATGAATGGAGTAGATGGAATTTCATATGTCAGTAATGTACGATATTCAAGGTGCAGAATATTCATCTAGTCAAGGCTATTAAAATCACAACCAAGAGTATTCGCCAAAGAAATGATTGCATTTGAGGCTATTATTATACTTGAGTCATGCTTGAACTTTTAAGAATGGAAACTCCGATATAATTGGATTTAAGTTTCCAGGTCATGTAAACTCGACATAATGGTGGCAATGTGTGTGAAGAATAAATATGAAGAATGAAGAATAAGTAGCCATATGCATGGTAAAATCATTTTAATGATACTGATTGAATATCTGGCGTGATTCATTAGTTGTAATTTTTCGAAAAATAAGTAAATACGAATCGAAATGTTTGAAGTATATTAGACTTTGTATTGTCATTCTTGCTTGGCTATCTATTATTATTCTTGTTGCGACTAACCCGTCACCTGCAAGTGCTTACAGTGGTTCATATCAAATTTTAAAGACGGCCAGGGGCTTGTGATGTACCCTGGAAATATTGAACAAAAATTCTCGTCCTACAAATCAGAATCTGTGCAACAAAAGTGGTTTTGGCACAGACTGACTCTAAAAGCTTTGTTCCTGATGCACAAATAAAGAGACTCAAGATAAAACACATGAAAAAACATATCTAAAATTAAAAAAGTTTGAAAAGTTCTTCAAATATTCCTGAATCAACACTTTGAGCCAGTTTTTACTGCAAGGTTAAACGTAAATATAGGAATTTTAACCAGAACCCACATTTGTAAAATCATTGGATAAAAAAAGTATATTTTGACGTTTTAACGATGACATTAAAATAGCAGGAGAATATCATCTGGCTATATGCATTGTTGATGCAAAAAACTATTAATTTATGGAACAAAAGTAATACACGCTGAAAATATTGGTCGAGTCTAAAATATTACAAGTTTTGAACTTAAGCTTAATACGATGACATCCAAGTTGTCCTGGATACATGAATGCCAAAAATTTCAATATTTGAATAATTGACTCACACAAGACATAGAAACACTGTTTCTCGTTTGAAATTTAGTCGAACAAACTTAAGTTCTACCAGTCAGGTGACCACTTATATGACTTACCTACAAAAAAACTCATCTCTTTTTTAACATACCTTTGCGAAAAGCATATTCATTTGCTCTTATCCTGCCACTGATTCACAATGAGAACAATTCTTATTAAATCTTTAGTTTTTTCAGACTCACCATGCAATGAGACCCGTATGAAAAACACCAGTTTAGCAGTATAGCGCTGCCAAACAAATTGTAAATCTTTGCAAAATGGAACTCGAGAATTTGAACTAATACTATTCTGCCATGATTTCTGAACTATATTTTAAATCCTATTTTATCAATGTCCTTCATGGTGAATTCATCACCTTGGACAAAATCCTTGTTATAATGTTTTAATTATTGACTCAAGTTGGATTCTCGAACTTGCTCAATTAATTTCTGGTTCATTTTCACTTCAATGCTTGCAACCAAATTATGACCAAAATTTACATTGCTCTTATCCGATAAGTTACTGTCAAACAAATGCAAACTGATCCAGTGTGGAGTGTTTTTAGAAATTAGCATAAAGGATGCAGTGCACACAGAAAAAAATTCACCTGGTACCCAAAGCTATGTAACAAAGCGCATTATTGATGGTCCCATACGCTATGTACATAGTACTCTGAGCTATGCAATATGGCTCCCAGCGCCATAATGTCAGAATCTGCATAGCGCGTGGTCCTAAGCAACATGGCGCAGCATTTATGGTCCCACACGCTATGTACATAATACACTGAGCTATACTGTATGGCTCCCAGCGCCATAATTACATGGCGCAGAAATTATAGCCCCACACGCTATATTACATAGTACCATGAGCCATGTAATACGGTTTTAGTTGTCATACCGATTCAGATGAATTGAGGTAAGTGTTTTGTTTGGAATCTTGCTGACAATTTATTTCCTTCAAAAATCGATAAGTTTTGTTAGGGGAAAATAACAATTCATTCTCGAGTAATGCTTTATGCTAATCTCATTATTATATTACATATCCAATTACTGGCCTCTGCATTCAAGTAACTCTGAAAAAGTACACAGCACCAGACGCTATAATTTGTAGACCTCTGGCGCCATGTACATAGTCGATTTCGGGATTATGATAAAATGTAGCGCCACATGAAAAATCAATATAAATTATAATAATCAATGTAGCTAACAACGCAATTTAAATCTTATGACAATTTCTGACTAAAAAGAAACAATAAGAGTAGAATCAAGACTATAACTAAAAACTACAAAAATAAAAAAAATATATATACATAAAATCCAATTAAGTAATTGAATATATGTTAATTTCGACACTTTGAAAGTAGTCGTAGGAAATTCTTTTAAAAAATTGTATTTCAGTATCAAATATATTCATGTGATCCAACAGCATGTTCATCATCATCGTGGCATGACGTCGGGTCTTGGCTGCTTGGATCGATCTCCTCCAATAATCTCGGTCACGTGACCGCGTCTTCCAATCTTAGAACCCGAATAGTTGCTCAGCACCCGCATATACTGAGCTATCCCAACGAGCTCTATGTCTTCCTCTTAGTCTCGCTCCGTCGACTCGTCTTCCGTTCATTATCCGTTTTGGCATGCGATCGTCATCCATGCGTTGTACATGCCCTGCCTATTGTATCTGTTGAAAGCTTGACGCTTTTGGAGACTTCCAGTTCATCGCACAGTTCGTACAACTCAAGATTGTACTGAATGCGCCATCCATTGTTTGCGAACAGCCCCGAAAATCTGCCGTAGAACTTTCCGTTGAAAAGTTTTCGATTTTATTTTGAGAGGCTTATGTCAGGGTTCACATTTTGCAGCCATAACACAGCATAGGTCTTACGATAGTTTTATAAACGCAGACATACTTCGCACATACTTCGACTTTATAATGGGGAGGACCGAGAAGAACGTCTTATTCGCTAATTTTGTCCGTCGGTAGATTTCGTTAGTTTCGTTGGCGTCATTCGATAGTTTGAACCCCGATAAACGAAGCTGTCCATGAATTCGGTGATAAGGTCTACTACGTTGATGGTCGTGTGCGCTGGCGCCCTTGTCCTAGATGGTTAAAGTAGAGTGCCGCTGGTGCTTAGGTTCATTGCCCGAATAGCGAATTCAAGTGCTATTCCATCGCCCTGCTTCAGGGCAACAAGAGTTTCAAAAGGCTCTGTCAGTCTGTTCTGGATCCGGACCTGCGAGACGGAGTTAGTCATCGTCATCTTTACAAGTCTCACTTATTTGGCCGGTATACCAAATTGCAGCATGATGCTTTATGGTGCGCCTCGGTCGATGCTGTTATATGCTTGTTTAAAGTCGACAAAGATTTGGTATAAGTCGACGTTGTATTCGCAGCACTTTTGCAAAACTAACTTGATCGTGAAGAGCTGGTCGATACTCGAGCGACTAGATCTGAGACCGCCTTGATACTCACCAATGATTAGCGCAAAGTAGCGCACTTAATAAACCCGCCCCACCAGACTTCAATAATTCAGCTGAAATCTCGTCAGTGCCCGGCGCTTTGTTTCTTTTCAGTGAACGCAAGGCGAGATCAACTTCTTCTCCTGTCGGGGATTGTGTGGATGGAGTTTGACACACGGTAGCATTATGAAGCTCAGTTTCTGCTGCCAGGATGTTTGATGGCGGATTCAGAAGCTCTTTGAAGTAGGACGCCCATCGTTATAATACTTTTAGTGTCGCTAATAATACTTCCATCTTTGTCCTTACAGAAGCTTGTCCTGGGTTGGTAGCCATTTTTGATAGTGTTAGCTAGTCTGTACGCTTGTCTTGTGTTCTAGCTTACTAGGTTGAGCAACTGCTCGTCAAAGTATTTCCATTTCTTACGCCTAATTATTCTGTTGGATATTCGCCGTAGCTCGTCATATTTTTCCTCTCTGGCTCTGGTCTGTAGGCTTCATTTTTTGCGTCAAGTGAGTTTCTGCATTCTTTGTCAAACCATTCATTTTGCGCTCGCCGGGTTTGTATTGCACAACGTTTTCTGTCGCATCCTTGATTGTATTTTTAAGTTCTTCCCAGATCCTGGGATACCTGCGTTGCTGGAGTTGCGCAACATCGGTGAAGTTCTTTCATCCAGCGCAGTCGTATATGCTTGGACCATGTCATCGTTCAGCAGATTCTCAACCGCGAAGATTTTGGGAGGGGTGAATCTCGATTGGTGCTCTGAGGAAATTATGCACCGGTGTGTTGTTTTCACCAGGTGATAATCGGAGTCGCATTTAGGTCCGCGGTACGACCGAACATCCATCACACTTGACGCCCATCTCTTACTGATAAGAACGTGGGTGATTTGGTTGACGGTATGTGCGTCTGGAGATTTCCAGGTCTGCTTATGAATGCGACGGTGTGGAAAGCAAGTTGAGCTTACAACAAGGTTCCTGCTGCAAGCGAAGTCAATTAGACGTTGGCCGTTACTGTTGCATTCTTCGTGGAGGCTGTGTCCTCCCGTGGTCTCCCGATGCCAACATTCATTCTCGGCTTTTGCATTGGAATCTTCCAGTAGCATTTTTGCATAATTTGATGGAAGTGAGTCAAAGAGATTTTCAAGGCAGGCATAAATCTCGTCTTTTACAGAGTCTTCTTGAACTTCGGTGGGAGCATGCACATTGATAAGTCAGAGGTTGAAAAATCGTGCGTTAATGCGAATTGCACACAGCCTTTGGTTCACGGGTTTGAAGTCAGTAACGTGTGACTTGAGTTGCTTATCCACTATGAATGCTACTCAAAACTCCTTGTGGCCCAATGGTTTGCCGCTTGTAAAAATTGTGTGCGATTTCTCGTCATTGATCTCGCAGCCTAACCAATTTAGTTCGTGGACTGTAGTAATGCTCAGTTTGTACTGTTTGACCTGATGAAAGAGGGCCTTTTCAGCCCCCGGTTTGTTCAGGGAGCGTACATTCCAGGTTCCGAGAGAATAATCAGTTGCGCATTTGCGTAAGCGTCGTTATTGAGGCTTTTGTTATAGGTTTCTTGACAAAGGCAGTTTTTACAACGATGAGTTGTCGACACATCGCTCAACCATTTCCATGCGGGGCCTCGGTGACAGTTGCTTCAGCGGACTTGCCGCGTGCCAAAGCTCACACAACTAGGTTGCAGGTCTTACAAAGTGGCTAATTCTCCCAAATGACCTGAGACGCTTAGGTGTAATTCAGCCATCAGGCTGCAACTACACAAATTTGACTGAGGATAGAGCAACCTCGTTGCCTCACACCCTCCTCCTTTTTCCGGGCTTTGAATCGGCAAATCACAAGTTAGTCTTGCAATCGGCAAAGTTACGGAGCATGTTACCAACTTTTTTAAACCTTTCTATTGGCAAATTCTGACTGTAGTTTGTTTTACTTTTACTTATGGAAAATATCACGTTACTTTGAGTTGTCCTCCTAGGAACGCTTAAAGATACAGCTTTTAAAATATCGGCTGCATCTAAATTATTATTTATCCCATTAAATAAAAATGCAGCGTCAGTAAAAAGTATCCTAGCCTCAAGTGTAGTTATGTTCAAAGTTTGCATTATTACGGGGTAGTTGCTAATATTTTCAGATGGTAGGTGCAGCTTGTAACCTATGAATCGCAGGAATTTATGCTGAAATTTTTCAATGGATGCAATGTGAGCTTTATTATATGGGCTCCATATTACTGTAGCATAATCTAGTTTGCTTCTAGTAAATAAAAGTATAAAGTTCCAAATTACAAATTTATTCCAGCCATTATCCTTTTTGTTAAATGTTTGTTCCTATATCCTTCAGGCATCGTTCATTCACACTGACTATTGGAAAACCTCCGAAAAACCGATTTAGAATCCTTTTTAGCCTTGCAGGTATTGTGCACATTAATATCATTGCTTCACAAAAAAAAAAAAAACAAAAAAATGAGTAGTTTGGCGAAATTGCATTCAGCCATGTCCTGAAGTCGACTCAACCGCTTGTCCAAATTAAAGAACCTACGCAAAGAATATCGTGAGAATTCTACTAAAGTGCTAGCCGTGTGTAGATAGTAACACACTGCTAACAATACGAAACAAAACCGGGACCGGTGCAGAAACGAGGCTCGTTCAGTGCTAATAGCACTACCAACCACCAGCGGCCGTGCAGGCGACCTGGCAAACAAGATTGGCATTGTAACGAGTAGGAAAAGTGTTAAAATGGAAAAGCCACTTTTCTACTGTTTCTCCGAATTTTATGTTGGAGCTGGTTCGAGAGAATTTTTTGTTTTTTGTCTTTATGCCTACCAGGTCGGCTTTTGTGTTTATGTTCCGTGCTATGTTGAAGCATTTCCTTCCGGTCGGGTAATACGGAAATGTGTGCATAATGTGAATGGGCTTGATTGTGGGTTCAGGGAAGGAGGTCATGCAAAAAAAAAACGAGATGCAGAAATGGGGAATAACATGTAAATAAAAGTTGAAGAAGAACAGTTTTGGTGTGTTGCTGCAAGGATTGCTTTAAGAGATGAGTAGGTTTAATGAAAGCCGAATGAGATGTTGACTGGAAATTTTAGTTTCGAAAATCATTTTTGCATCAAGTTCATTCTAGTAAAAGTTATTGAATTGTGATCATGGTTCCCTTCTTGTCTATAAATCAGCATAGACAATCGATGGATATAAGTCGGAAATGTTAAAATTTGTCACAACTAGCGTAAATAAAATTTACTGATTTGTAACTGCAAGTAATCACATCTGTCAAGTATGCACTGTGAGCTGGTGTCTAATGAGAATCAGTGCCTACTTTCGAAACCACTTAGTCAAATAAATATGTTCAATGTAAATTAAATTTTTTTTTCAATTTTAATCAACCCGCAAAAACAATACCAATCCAATTTCATTCTAGTGCTTGTTAAAAAAGAAACCTGGTTTGCTTTAATGCACGTGTTTGAAACATGTTAATTTGAACTTATCTAAAGCAATTCGTTTTTAAGATCACCTCTGGATTCGAATCACGAAAAATTTAGGTTCAAACAACATTGCAATTGAACACGTTAATATGATAATCCTCTGCTGCCAAACCTACCATCATTAGCTTGACTTCTTGTAAAAATTAAAATTCTTCCCCAGACATTATATGATCTAGTTCGTGAGCGACAAGGTTTCCATTATAACGAAACCACCGACATAAAAGGAAATCCAAACACAAATCAAGGCACTATACCCAGTCAGTGTTTTGACCGGTCTTTAGATTTGAAAAAATAGAAAAACAAGGGAAGGTTTTTTTTTGCTTCCTTGAAACAAATGAGAGGTCGCCAGCTTAGGTCACTAACGCACCTGTCGTCTTAACAGCCGGCGACTGGGTATAATACCATTGCTCCATTAATTAAGTGTCACATTGTAGCTTTAAGTAGTGACTAGGCATAACTAACACTAGTGCTTCAGAAAATAAAAAATGTGGCGCTCAAATTAAAAGAATAATGGAATAATTGATGGGGCGTTTCACGTGAAGCGGACATTGAAAAAAAGTCGAGGCTCTAAATTTCGTTCATGTTGCGCATAATGGTACTTCTAGAAGGTAATAGCGTGAGTACACAATTTTTGGCTTCTATGAGGTTTAATTGCCGAGTTATGGGCTTCTGAAAAATGGATAAAATTAATGGAAGTTTTTTTGGAAGCGGATTCTAGGATCCAAAAAATCTAAAATAACATTATAAATACTGATTATTGTAGAAAATTAACTGTTCTTTTTAAATTTGAAATCAGATTTGAAAACGGGAAGTAAAAATTTGTGTGAAACCGGAACCGGAAGAATAAAAATACTTTAAGCGTTATTTGGTGATAAAAATAAAGAAAATTAGCCTGTTCCAAATCATTCAAAAAACGAGCTGAAATTGTTCAGCTCGTTTTTTGAATGATTTGGAACAGGCTAATTTTCTTTATTTTTATCACCAAATAACGCTTAAAGTATTTTTATTTTATCATAATAGTTCTAGAATGAGATGGCCAGTTGTTTAAGAGGTAAGTGAATTTCAATACACATAAGGCGTATGAAGCGTGTTCCCGAAAGCTTGATTAGGACAGCTAGTGAGTCACGTATGCAAAACAATTTGTAGACGAAAAGAAATATGATGCGCTGTTGCAGACAGTAAACAAACACCTGCAACAAGCGCATCCTAATCCACGAAACGACATGGGAACGTCGCGAGATAGACATTCCCATTGTTGTCAGCATATTTAGAAATGCATTATGTTTTGATTCTCTAATAGTCATCAAATCTAGGATGGATAAATAGTTTTGCATGCGTGGCCGCGAGACAGTCAGTTACAATCAGGTACAAGTGTCCGGTCTGTTAATTAAATAAAATATAATTCGTGAAAATAAGAATTTTGTGTAACAGTTCAAATAAGTAATTCGAAATAAAGTTTTTTTTAAAAACGAACAACACACGGCTACATTATTGGCGCAGTCGGCTAAAAACAGTTCGCGACTTCGAAAAACCGCAAAGGAAATTCGAGATAAAGTGAATAATAAAAAATAATACTAATTCATTGGAAAGCCGCAAAAGGTACCCAAAGTTTTAACAATTAGAATTTGGAAAGCCGCAAAGGTTCCCAATATTCTTAACAATAAATAATAATTCTTTGGAAAACCGCAAAAGGTACCCAAAGTTTTAACAATTAGAATTTGGAAAGCCGCAAAGGTTCCAAAATTCCTAACATAAATAATATTACTTTGGAAAGCCGCAAAGGTTCCAAAATTCCTAACATAAATAATATTACTTTGGAAAGCCGCAAAGGACACCAGAGTAATTATAACAAAAACCAGTGACATAACTAATAATAACGATCAGAGAAACCAGTCGTTTTTACGATAAGCCTCTTTTAAGGTTTCTTAAACACCCATGGCTGAGGCTGGTATGGGATCTGATTCGGTTAATTACTACAATAAAAAAAAAAAAAAAAAAAAATTTAATAAATAAACTTGTGAAGTTTTGAACAGTGTGTGAACAGATCAGAACAGTGTGTGAACAAATCAGAACAGTGTGTGAACAGTGTGAAACAGTGAACAAAAAAAAAAAAAAAAAACAGAAAAAGAACAAGTGGCAGAAACTCTTTCAACCAGATATATATACACACACACAGTAAGTTATTTTTATTTTCTATTTAAAACCTGGACCGAAAGGAAAGACGAAACCTTTATTATACCCTTAATCGAAAAAACCTTACCATGGAAGTGCAAATACAAGCATTGCAAGAGCAATTGCTAAAGCGGGAAAGTCAATTAGAACAATTGGCCTCCGCATTAGAAGAAATCACTCTTCACCAATCCTCAGGAGACAGAGGGAAAATCCTGAAGGAAATTAGACATATGACAAATTTCACGGGACAGGGCGATGTTAGCGTTGTTGGCTTTATCAACAACATCGAAAATTACCTGAACGGGATAACAGACGAAATTACAAAAAGGTCGGCAATAAGGACGATCTACTACGAGAAAATCCTGGGCGAAGCAAAAAACGTTATAATCAACATTCCACAGCCAGACAACTGGGAGCTTATAAAGGCGTACCTGAAACTTCATTTCAGACCAAAAACACAGCCTGGAGAGATCTATCGGAGAATATCAACTTTACGAGTCAACACAGTGGGCGAACTAATCGAGGAAGTACAAAAAATTAAGCTTAAAGCGGATGAGCTTATAAACTACTATAGAACTGATAATGGAATAGATTTAAGTAATGTAGACTCTTTATTAGTTAATACAATTAAAGAAATTTGTCAAGGGGTTCTTTTAGACAAAATTTACGAAGAAAGAAATATTAATGATGTACTCAATATAATGCAATACAGAAGATACGAAAACCATTGTATTCGACCAGAATATAAAAAACATAAATTAAATGGTCATTTCAAAAATAATTCAAAATTGCAAGACCGACAGAACGAAAGAACAGACAACAACTTTTACAAGAACAAAAACAAACAGAACAGAAATTTGGAAAAAGTGGATAAGAATTATGACCAAGACAATCAACAGCACACGAATTCTCGAAATGCTGGAAACAAAAGTCAGCAGTCGCGAAATTCCAATCGCTACTATAATTCTAACCACTACAAAAATAATAATCGATCAGATCGATATAGACAAAATTTGGGCTATTACAACCACACACAACCAGAACCTATGGAGATCGATAATATTCAATCTTCTAACACCGATGTAAAATCAACAACCGCAGAAATAAATACTGCTCATAATGAATTTTTTATCAACTAGCCTCGGAAAATCTTCCTTTGATCCAAATCACATTAAACAAAGTAAAGTACGTAGCACTTATTGACACTGGATCTTCTTTTAGCATAGTAAACGATAACATTACTGGGTTTAAAATAATTGATATCGAACCTCTTAGTTTTAGCACTATCACAGGCAACGACACGGTCCGCTATGAAATGCATACACCGGCTCCAGAAGAATTCAGACTTCATCCAAAAAGTTTGATCCGATGGAAAATAAAATCACTGCCTAACCGAAAATACCAATTTATCTTGGGCGTCGATCTATTGAATAATCTTAATACAAGTATCGATTTAGAAAATAAGACATTATGTATCAACGATCAAATCATTAGATTCTCAAATAGTCTTTATTCTCAAAATAACATCTATACTCTGGAAATAGTAAAAGATAATTTTCTAGAACATCTAAAACTAAATCATCTTAACAAAGAAGAAAACCAAGAAGTAATTAAACTAGTTAATAAATACAAAAACTTATTTTTTAAAGAGGGAGACGTCCTTACAAGCACACCGTCAATTTATCATGAAATAAAGACTACAACCGATCAACAAATCAATTCCAAACTTTATCGTTATCCGCCTAGACTCGATGATGTAGTTAGGAAAGAAATATCGGATATGGAAAGACAGGGTATAATACAGAAAAGCAGCTCTAAATATTCGAGTCCAATAATTGTTGTGCCGAAGAAGGGTGACAACTCTGGGACGAAGAAATATAGAATAGTCGTAGATTATAGGAAATTAAACGATGTAACTGTGGATGACAAATTTCCATTACCCAACATCGATTCTGTACTCGACAAACTGGGTAGAGCCCAATATTTTTCCACTATTGACTTAGCCAAGGGCTACTATCAAATTCTTGTCAAAAAAGAAGATAGACCCAAAACAGCCTTTGTCACACCCCACGGTCTGTACGAGTTTCTAAGGATGCCTTTCGGTTTAAAAAATGCGCCAGCGACATTTCAAAGGCTCATGAATGATATCCTTAGAGACTTCATTAACAAGACATGTGTGGTTTATCTCGATGATATCCTAGTTTTCAGCACGTCATTGAAAGAGCATATCAAGGCAATAACTGACATTTTCGAAACGCTTAAATTTCATCGTCTGAAAATCCAAATTGATAAATGCAATTTTTTGCAAAAGGAAACCAATTTCTTAGGGCATGTAATTACAAAACAAGGCTACAAACCAAACCCAGACAAAATTAAAACCATTCAACAAGTTAGTTTACCTAGAACAGAAAAACAAATCAAGAGTTTTCTTGGATTGACTGGTTTTTACAGAAAGTTTATTCGTGATTACGCTAAAGTTGCACAGCCAATGACAAAGTATCTTAAAAAGAATACTAAAATTAATATAAAGGACCCAACCTATGTAGAATCATTCGAGAAACTTAAACTTTTAATTTGCTCTCCACCTATTCTTCGCTACCCAGATTTCAGTAAAACTTTCCAATTAACTACTGACGCATCTAGTTTTGCGATAGGAGCTGTGCTTTCACAAGAAGGACACCCTGTTTGCTATGCGTCTCGCACATTAAATACTCATGAAAGGAACTATGCGGTTACTGACAAAGAATTTTTAGCCATAAAATGGGCGGTGAACTATTTCCGACCATATTTATATGGTAAAAGATTCAAGATCTACACCGATCATCAACCAATTAAGTTTCTACACGCAAAGTATCGTGGAAAAGATATGTCTCCAAGGCACCAGAGATGGCTTCTGCAACTGGGAGAGTATCAATTCGATATAGAATATTTGAAAGGAAAACAGAATAAAGTAGCTGATTTTCTAAGCAGAATCGAATTACCAGAAGAAGATGATAATGCCAGTATGATAGTTAACAAAACTGACTGTAGCTCAAATTCAGATCTAGGAGTCCTGTTTAATGTCGAAGGGGATGATGACGCCTCAATGGTAACAGTTCATTCGGCGGATGAAGAACTTCTTGATCATATTCCTATAAAGGAAGAAATAGTCAACAAATATAGAACTCAGATTATTTTAACTAACGACAAAACTAAAGATTTCGAAGTAATTCACAAAAAACGAGTAATATATATTGCGGAGTACGAATTCAATAATCTTCATGATATATTCAGAAGATATATAAAAAAGGGAATAACCGGTATTTATTCATATATTTCGGATAGCAAATATAACATTGTACAAGATAAATTACGGGAAATGTACTCAAATGACAAGCAAGTTAAATTTATTAAATGTTCTTTTAGAGCTCAAGATATTGACACAGAAACCGAAGCAGTCAAGCAAATCTCATTCTATCACGTGAGAGAAAGTATGCACTCTGGGATTCAGGAAACTTTCAATGCTATCAAAAATAAAATATATTACCCGAAATTACTTGAACTAATTCAAATTGTAATAAATCAGTGCGAAATCTGTCAGGGCGTAAAGTACGATAGAAATCCAATAAAACCTAAGTTCGAGTATACTGAAACAGCCGATGATATTAACGAAATATTGCAAGTTGATATCTATACCATAATGAAAAATTCATTTCTCACTATAATTGATAAATTTTCCAAATTTGGATCAGCTTATTTTTTACCTGATCGAAATCATATAACACTTATTGAAAAATTCGAAGAACATTTTGCTAGAGTTGGAGTTCCTAAATTAATAGTAGCAGGAAATGAATTCAATGGAACATTAATGAAAGAATTTTTATCAACAGAAAATATAGAGTTGCATCTGACGAAAGCTCATAGTTCTACAGGGATCGCAGATATCGAAAGATTCCACGAAACTCTAGTAGAAAAAGTGAGGATTCTTGCTTACGAAAAGAGCGATTTAATGCCACAAAGATTAATACAGCAAGCAATTCGTAATTATAATGAAAGGTTCCATTCAACGATTAAATACACACCCAGTGAAGTACAATATCATAAAGTAAATTTCCAAAAAGTGAAAGAAAATTTGGTAAAATCTAAAGAAAAATGGTTGGAAAAAGCAAATAAGAACAGAGAAGAATATATAGAAACCAGATCAACCGGTTTCATAAAGAATTACAAGGCCGTCAGACGAAAGTGGCAGCCTAAATATGTAAAAGCAAAACTCAAGAACGTTCATTTTGCCAACATAAAAAGATCGCCAAAATATTTTCAACCGGAAACACCGAAACTATTAGAAGAATTCCCGGAACTTGCGGAATTCAGTGATGAACAAAATAAAATAATAAATCAATCTTTAGAAATGGGTCCACCAAGTCAACCAATTATAACAAAATTTAATATCGTCATAACAAAAAGTGATATTTGCACTTTATTAGAGGGAAAATGGCTCAACGATAATGTAATTAATTTTTATCTTAATCTCATCATGCAACGTAGTGAAGAAAACTCAACATTATTACCTAAAGTATATGCTATGAATACTTTTTTCATTCCACGACTTCTTGAGGCAGGATATAATGCAGTACGAAGATGGACACGAAACGTAAATATTTTTTCCTATGACATTCTTTTAGTCCCTGTTCATGTAAATAACGCACACTGGTGTTTAGCAGTTATTAACCTCGTGGAAAAAACAATCAAATATTATGATTCATTAGGGCAACCAAATTCAAACGTTTTGAGCAGCTTAGAGCACTACATGAAAGCAGAATCGGTAGATAAATTAAACATTCCATTAGAACCATCGGAATTCATTCAGGAAAATGTCACAAATTTACCCCTTCAAAGCAACGGAAATGATTGCGGTGTATTTAGCTGTGTTTTTGCAGATTATGTTGCTAGAAAACGAAATCTTACATTTACGCAAAAAGATATTCCATATTTCCGACGGAAAATCGTTTTAGAAATTGCGCAAGGAAAGCTTATATTTTAACAATTTAAATAAAAAAGCTTCTATTCAAAAAAAATCTTCTCCAGAAGCCTCTCAAAACAATTCTTATTATTTTTAGATGTTGAACATTATACTTACATTAATATGGACACTTAACTTGGTATTGGGACATCTTAACATTTACGACATACAGGAACAAACAGGATTTGTCGAAATTCAACTCAACGAAGCTGAAATCGTCACGAAATCCAGTATAATCATTCATCAAATTAATATAACTGAAATTCTGAATATTTTAACTAGTTTTCAAGCCAACATTGCTAATTTAGATATACAACAAAAAGAGTTACTATCCACTGAAATTAAACATATGAAACAAAAAGTAAAAACTCTTATGCCAAAAAACAATAGAAATAAAAGAGGTCTAATAAATCTGATAGGCTCTGCTGAAAAATGGTTATTTGGTACTATGGACGATCAAGACCGACAAGATATAGAGAATCACTTACAGACATTAGACAAAAACACTCACAACTTAATTGCTACAGTTAATCAACAGATACTAATAAACCAAAATTTTAGCAACACATTCAAAAATTTAAACAAAATTATTAAAAATGACAGAGATATTATTATGAGAAACATAAATAGTTTGGAAGAAAAAAATATTGCTAACAATTATTATTATGACCAAATATTCAAAATTCAAATTTTAAAAGCCAAAATCGAACAAATACAAGACAATGTAGTTTCAGCGAAGTACGGAATACTCCATCCGAACATATTAACGGACGAAGAAATTCAGAAATTTGATATAGATTTAAACAAAATGAAATTAATTAAACTTGGTGTTGCTCAGACAAAAAATGATATGTTGATATTCGCTATGAAAATACCTACAGAATGTGTGAAAGTCAAACTTCGTCTCATATATCCAATTCCAAACATTGAACATAGAGAAATAGACTCTTCCAATGAATTAGTTTTTCAATATAATGATAAAATGTACAAATACGAACCCCTAAAATCGATGAACGAACTAACACAAAGTAAACATTGTATCTACAAAGAAAATTGTAAGTTGATCGTAAATAATGAAACAGAAATATCTGAAATAGACCAAGAAACAATTATTATTAAAAACGCATATAATTTAAATGTAACCCAAAATTGTGACGACCGGAAACTACACATAAATAACAATGTACTTATTCATTTTAACGATTGCGAAATCAAAATTTTGGATCATTATTTTTCTAACAAAAAACAATATTTCAATGAAAGATTTTACTACCCGTCCCCGAAAAATTATGAAAATTTCACAAGCAAAATAACATTAGAAGAACTAAGCAATGTAAATATAAAAAATATAAATAAAATCGAAGAACTCCAATATCATAAGAAAATATCAAATGGCATTAATTTAACCCTTCTTATTGTTTTAACAATGTTTATAACTATATATTGCGTAATTTGCATAAAAAACCGAAAACAATGTAAAATAAATAATAAAAATAGAATTCAGGAGAATTCAACTCTAAAGGGGGGAGAAGTCACGTATGCAAAACAATTTGTAGACGAAAAGAAATATGATGCGCTGTTGCAGACAGTAAACAAACACCTGCAACAAGCGCATCCTAATCCACGAAACGACATGGGAACGTCGCGAGATAGACATTCCCATTGTAGTCAGCATATTTAGAAATGCATTATGTTTTGATTCTCTAATAGTCAGCAAACCTAGGATGGATAAATAGTTTTGCATGCGTGGCCGCGAGACAGTCAGTTGCAATCAGGTACAAGTGTCCGGTCTGTTAATTAAATAAAATATAATTCGTGAAAATAAGAATTTTGTGTAACAGTTCAAATAAGTAATTCGAAATAAAGTTTTTTTTAAAAACGAACAACACACGGCTACATTATTAGTGAGTGTGAAAACAAAACGTTTGTAGTAAAACTATTATATATCACTTACATCACTTACATAAAGAAGATAAAATATTAAAAATTGCTAATGCTAATGTACTTTATGGAAAAAACTACTTGTTTATGGAAAATGAATTTATTTCACAATTTTTACAATTTTATTCTCGTTTCTTAAACTGTTTTTTTTTTATTTATTACTGGAGGTGTTGTTTCTACGATCATTTTTTTCACATACGTTCATATAATGCTAACATGTTCATATAATGCATATATGCTAATATTCTTGGAATTTTTATAGATCTTTAACCTTCAGATGAAATTTTAAATCGAAAGAATTGAATGGCTCCGATCTACCGTCTTGAAAATTTCTGAAGGCCATCCGGGTTTGGACGTAGTGGAGGAGACATCCGTGCCTAAGCCAATTACAGCGAAGGTGGTGATGCCCCACACGAACGCTTTGAAGGCTCTGTCTCTGCTTAAAATTTAAAGGCTAGTGGCTTTGAGGTGGTGGCGTATGCCGATGACATTGTGTTACTTGTGAGCGGTGTGATCGCACAAACTTTTTCGGACCTTATGCAATCGGTGCTGGACCATATCCAAATCTGGGCCAGAAAAGTCGGTCTTGCAAACCCGACAAAACCGAACTTGTACTCTTCACAAGGAAACATAGGGTACCGACTATTGTCACGCCTAACCTCAACGGAGTAACATTGGAACTTGTTGATAGTGTTAAATATTTGGGCCTTATACTAGACAGGAAACTGAGCTGGGGGACTAATGTGAAGCACAGAAAAGATAAGGCTCGCGCAACACTTTCCGTGTGCTAGTCAGACTGCTCCAATACCTGGGGTCTTAAAGCTAGGGCGGCGTATTACATATTCACATGTGTAGTGGGCCGATTTTGGTGCATGGAGCGATCGTGTGGTGAAAGACAATGGTTTAAGAACCGCGCCAACGACTGAGTTAGAAATGATTTTGGGACTCATTCCCTTAGATGGATTCATCTTATGAAGCGCAAGCTTAACAGCGGTTTTCTTACAGAATGCCGCAAAAGATTTGGGCTCGTTGCAGAAGACACGGATTACATGAGCAAAATAATACATCTTGGCAGGAATTTCCAGGTCAAGATACCCACAAGATCAGATTGGAAGAAAAAGGGAGCTGCAACCGATGGGGGCGTCTGGATTTACAGGGACGGGTTAAATATGGACACAGGAGCTGGCTCGGGCGTGCTTTCTACGGATTTGAGCCTTAGCCTGTCGTGTAGACTGTCGGACCATGTTACCGTCATTCAGTATGAAGTACATGCTATACGCATGGTAGCTGAGTCCATTAGCGGAATATCAACCAGATCAATGAAGATTCGCGTCAGCCAGGCCATTCTCGCCCTTGCGTCTTACAGATGTTCTTCAAAAACTGTTAACGCTTGCAGAGTGGCTTTCAATGAAAGGGCAAGGCATATCCCTATCCGGATTATGTGGGTGCCAGGGTATAGAGGGGTCATAGGCAACGAATAAGTCGATGAATCGGCGAGGAAAGGCTTAGGAGCTAGTGATAGCCCCTGCATCACTGTGCCACGGTCAATCGCTGACGCCACAAACAAACTTGATGCCACCATATGGGCAAAACTAAAGTCCGAATGGCCATCACTTGATCTAAGCAAGGCCATCACTTGATCTAGTGCAGTTCCACACAGGAAAAAAAAAATATTTTTCAAATCTAATTTCAAAATTAAAAAGAACAGCTAATTTTCTATACCAATCATTATGTTTAATGTTTTTTAGAGCTTGTTTTGAATCTCAGAATCCGGTTTCATAAAAACCTTTTATAAATTTCGTCAATTATAACTCGGCCATAACTCGGCAACTAAACCTCATAGAAACAAAAACTTGTGCATCCATATTCATATCTTCTAGAAGTACCATTATGCACAATATGAACGAAATCCAGAACCTCGATTTTTTTTCGTTGTCCGCTTCACGTGAAGTGCCCCAGGTATTACAGTGAAATATAAGACAAACTCGTCTGCATTTGGCGGGCTAGCTTTCATTCTCTTGGATTTTGCACTTTGTATTGTATGATGACCGATCGACTTACTAACAACAGTTACTATATTTATGTACCTGCCTGCTACCCGACCCTTTTTACTGACACAATAGTTGGATACCTAGAATCCACTCCCCGGTTTAGAAAGTTTTTTGAACAGGTCTAATGCCAAGTTTACAATAGCTCAGATAGCATCTCGTTCTTTCCTTGGGGGAAGGAAATGCGCTTGAAGATCGATATGCAGTTTACATAATCCTTGCAGTAGTTTGAAGTGTGAGTTTGGTGGAGGATATTTATTTAGTCATCCTGTCCTTCATCTTTGAATGAAGTTGATCCAGAATAATAGCAAAAACTTACCCATTTCAAGTTGGGGGTTTAAGTTCTTTGAGTTAGTTAATTTCTTTAATATCGAAGTAATAAAACTTGCTCAAGCTACATAGCTAAGGAATTTACATATTTTCGTTGGAGCTTCTAGGACCGACCCTAAAATTTGCGGAGTACCCACCATCACGGTCAAAACAATTAAGCTTATTTTCAGACAGTTCAATGTAAATTTTGTGATGATGGAGGTAATCGTATATGTGATGATGAAGGTCATCCATACAGTTATTAAAAGAGTTTCCGAAATACTGACGGCTAAGACATTGACTTTTACTAACTCAGGGTTTTTGTGCCTCAATTCAGTAAAGTTTGTGGATATGGATATTTTGTTCTTCCATCGGAAGAAGGTCTTCAATGAGCTTAGGTAGGCCTTTCCAACTTCTTTGAGCAAAATATTCCAGCTGGATAGAAATTCTTTGGTTTTCGTTTGGCCTCTTTGGAGCTGGGTCCGTAGATTTCTCATAACATAAGTTTAAGTTGTATTTTCCCCGGATATAAGTAAACGTAATGCTATCTTCCAAGCCTTGTGCTATTTTTTATCTTTCTTTGATAATTAGGGAATATTGACTTTGCTTGAACGGCTAGGAACATTTGTTTTGCTAAGTTCAATACAAGGTTTTGTTGCTTCAAAGCTCGTACTAACTTAGTTCATTGTTTAGGTCGGCCAAAAAAAACAATTAAGATCATTTTCGGTATTAGTTAGATTAGATTAGATTTAATGTCGTGACTAGGTTGAAACATAAACATATGCTTGTGAGGCTGAGATAAATTTGGGAGTACTCTGACGGTTATATTTTTTTAGGCACTCAGAGGGGGATGTTTCTCATGCACCGAAAATTTTGCTCTATAATTTAGAACTGGCTTTTGTGGGCAGAGGAATTTCCACGCCAATTTTTGGGTGTCCTTTGAGATGGAGGTTTCTTTTGTGCCCGAAGTGCTGAATAAAAGATAACCTGAAAAGTTCTTTCAAGCTACTTTGTTTTTTTTTGTTTTGGAGTGATATAGTGCTGTGTTTTTCGATGTGTTCACTAATTCTAATAAGCTTCAACTTTCAATGGATCTCCTGGTCGCGTCTAAGAATGTCTCAGAAAAGAATTTACTGGTGATCCAGCATATAAGTCAACGGTCAAATAGAGAATACACATTTTCTTTCTTTGTCCACATTATTTAATCTGACTTGTTATGCATTTTTTAAACTTATGATAACCCGTATGCCTCACTCTTTCTAATAGTCATGAATTAGATTTACTTAAAGCCGCCAACGAATAAATCGATTCGAATCAAAAAGCATCCCAAACTTCACAGCAACGCTAGTTTTCCAACAGAAATTCAAACGAAAATTATTAGTAAAGAGCGATTTCAAGCTGTTCATAAATTTCGTTTGTAACATTGTAGTGCCGCAGAAATCTGCGCTAAATTAAATATCGACGAAGTCAGGTAGGATTGGAATCTGATAAGCATCTATGCTTTCAAAAACTGAACATCTCATGCCGCGTTTACACACATGGTAAATGTTGGCGAGCCGAGTGTGTAAATGGTCCCCTTGTTTACTTTCGGCTGTTTTTTTTACATGCGAAGATATGGAGGGAAGTAATTTCACAAGTTCCTCGACGAAACGTTTGCCATATGTGTAAAACATGCATCAGGTATATTTTGACTTTGAAGATCATTTGCGGAAATTTTACACCAGTTTTAGTAGATCGTGGCCTGTCAAGATGAGCTTTCGAATATTTTATTTATTGGAAAAGGCAAACAAAGTGAGTCACAATTTGAATTAGTTTACTTCGAATTAAGAACTGAAACCCGCATTTCTTACACAAATGTTATATTATTATTCAACTACAACATGCTCTCAGTAGAATTGTTCAAAAACTTTTATTCCAAGCAAATTAGTTTACTCCAAAATTGATTGAACTCATGTCAATTATGAGCACAACTCTTCTCCAAACGGCGATTAACAATACCGACCTGTATTCACAGCGTTATGAAAATTCACAAAATCGTTTGTCGTACAAACCTTCCATTCAAAAGATTTCCTCATATTCATGCCATAAATGGATTACTCAAAAATTTCATCGCAGATTCAATATTTCTTCGCTAACAAAACAAAAACTCACAATGAATTCATTCATCTACATATTCAAATTTTTTTCGGAATATTCATTGAATATACTTCAACGACAATTTTTTATTCGTTCGTTACTTTTATTCCACAGACTTATGCATACCATAGAATCGTTTTTTTTTTTACTTACCAAAAGTATTTTGAGAAAAATAAGTAACCGAAAGCGAGAAAAAATGGTGTGTTGAAAAACTCGGGAAATTACTTGTTTTCAGGGAATTTTCATGTTCTTAAAAAGCCTTACAAAAATATTATTAACACTCTCAAGTGCGTTTCAAGTTTATCTTTTTTATGTTGCGATGAATCCGGGACTAGCTCCGAGAGATATACATACACGATTGATGATGTAAAAATATCTGGATGGAAAGCCTGAATTAAGTTCACCTTATCAGTTGATAGAAAACTAACTAGGCGTGACTTATTGTTGCTGACTGTCATTTTTAGCATTATAATCGATGAAAATTTCATTTAGTAAAGTTAACGTGCATGATTTTTCGCTCACAATATAATAGTTCCAAATAAGATGAATTACGGAAAATGGTGAATTATTTGTTTTTCCGATGGGATGTTGAGGACGATTTTTGCTGAAAAATTCACTATTTGATGATGGATGAAAAATTTAGGTCCCACGTTTTGTTCAAAAATATATTGAGATTTTATTTTCATTCAAAGTAATATATATATATTCAAAGTAATATATATATATATATATATATATATATATATATATATATATATATATATATGGGGTGGCCCGAAAGTTTCTCCCTACCTATTTAAGTAAACGCATTATTCATTACCCGTTGCCAAAATTTATCCCTTCTCAGTTTATCAAAAACCCTAAGCGGAGGTCAAATATAAACTCTTCAGCTATCGTCAGAATTATATTGGCTTAGCTACAACAGCGTTAACATCAATAATAGCTGTCCAAAGCGATATAGTGCATTTCCAGGAAGAAAAATTAAACAGCATTTTTCCCTATAGTCAGGTATAGAGACGTACCCTTTATAAAGCTAATTTGAATTACCCGGATAATTAAGAGTTTTTCTGCGAACCTACCTGCAAAATTTTATTGCTCCTGTCCTCAATGGTCCTTTTTCATTGCCGTGTTTATCGTAGGTAGTGATTTTTCTTAGAACAATTTATACACGCTACCTGAAAAATCATTATTTTTTTAAAGTGTACCATAGAGGACTTTTGTGCTTCTTTACTATGGCCTCGAATAGGATTCAAACAATGATTCAAATTCAAACTCTTGGCGAAATAGGAAAATCAGTTTCCAAATTAAACGCATTGTTAACATCAAAGTGATTTTGCACTCGAAACAGGTTGAAACACGTGTGGTAGAATATGCGCTCAAAATCTGCACGATTCTTTTACTGTTCATTCTAGCGGTTCAGGTGCGCTAGAGTTTTTTACTAATGTTTGAAGTTTGGACGATGGTAGCCCTAAAATTAAATTCACTCCTATAACTTACAGCGTAGTCATTCAATCGAAACGAAATTCATAATGTGGGTTGAACACAACGTGTAGCAGCTATGGTGCTAGCACATGATTGCCAGCACCGGACAGTTTCGTAAATATCGCACCAACAGATGCTTCCATTTTCTATTCATAAGCAAAGCATTTACAATAAAATAAGCAACCGATAATTAAATGTTCCGAATTTTGGAAATTAATCGCTGAAACTTTCGATGATGTCCTTAGATGAAAACAGAATTCAAAGGATAGATTGATTAAGCACGTGCATGTTCTGGTAGATTTATTGCTGCTGTATTGGACAAATATTGCCCGCACTGAACATTTTCATCATCTGTGTTATAGAAAATGCTGTCAGAAAATGATATTTGTTTCTTTGAGTAAGAAATGGTTGATATTATACTACAAAACTCTAGCGCACCTGAACCCCTAAAAAATTAATTTTCGAAGAAATTTTCTTTGAGTGACAAAAAAGTGTGAAAAGACGTAATACACTGTTTTGTAGAATCATATCAACCATTCCTTATCCAAAGCAACAAAACCCAGCTATAACACAAATGATCAAAATGTTCAGTGCTGGCAACACTTTCCAAACGAAGCAGCAATAAAATTACCACAACAAGCTCATACTCAACTCAACTTATCCTTTGAATTTCGTTCTCATCGGAGGATTTCATCGAAAGTTTCAGCGGTTAAACGTTGTTTGAGGCTGCCATCCGAATATTGTTCAAAACTCGGAAAATTTAAAAATTGATTCCTTATTTTTATCGCAAATGCTTTGCATATGAGAACGTAATTTGAAGCATCTGTTGGTGCAATATTTACAGAAATGGCTAATGCTGGTTAGCCTGTGTCAGCAGCAAAGCAAAATATATACCAAATCTGCATCACGTTAAGTTAAACCCAACCAGTAAATTTCGTTTCGATTGAATCACTGCGCTGGAAGTTATACGGGTGAAAAATTTTTTAGGATTACCACCCTCAAAACTTTTCAAATTTTTAAAGCGCTAATATTTGTTGTTAATTTTCATTGCAGGATCATTTCCATTTGCAAATCTAATGACATAATCGCTCAGTAAAGAAATTAAACAAAATTACAAAAATAGTTATAGCTGGCAGCCCTTTCATGATTTATGTACGAAATTCCTAAGACATTTGGTTCAAATTGAGATCTATTAACTGCATGAACTTCGTTCTGATTTCGACACTGGACCGGAAGTTATAGGGGAAAAAGCTTTATTTTGCTGAGCAAATTTGCAAGATTTGGGAGACAGAAACCACAATAGCTGGCAATTCTATTATAATTTTTCAGGCTTATTTTCATTAAATGTTATCTTTAATAAGATTCAAATATTGTGTGAATTTCATTTAAATGTGATGGCTGAATCGGAAGTTATAGGCCAAAAACCGGTTTTTTCTCAGTGATTTTTCAAGATGGTACCACTTTCACAGGATTGCCCGCATTTAAAAATCACTTCTATGAGACCTGGTCCTGGTTAATATTAATATCAACATGCCCTGTAAATTTCATTATGATCGGATAATCCAGTCGTCAGTTCTCGTGAACAAAACTTTCGAGTGCTAAAAATAGAGGTAATTTGGTGATATGTTGCCGTTCTTTTGCAAATCGGAATTTTGAAAATTTCAATTTGACGTGATGGACAAAGGTTAAAATTTATCAATGAATTGAATTTTTTGTCAAAAATCAAAAAAAATTTCAGGAGGGTCAATGATTTGAAAGATTTTTTTTTAGGAGCCTGCCGTAGCTACAGGGTTACCCACACTACCTTGGAAATCCATGTGTGATAAGTGTTAGTCAAGACCAACACGTTCTGCAAATTTCACGATGATCCAATGTTTTGGTCAGAAGTAATGACAAATCAAAATTTGAAAAAAATCCTTGCCTACTTTTAGGCTCGCTTTACCCACACACGGCTCAAAATTTCCAATTCTTTATCATAGGCAAGCTAAAAACATAATAAGTTTTCATTTCCAATCCTTCTTTTTAAGAAAAAATTTACACTGCTTGGAAATATAGGAGTACCTCAAAAGTTACTAAAACGCTCACCGCCGCCAAAATGTTTGAGAAATCTGAATTCAAGCAAATCATGGACCTACCTACTATATACATCTACGTTCTCCGAAAATTTCAGCTCAATAGAATCGGCCACTCCAGCGATTATCTCTATTAATCGATTTGCTGATATATATATATATATATATATATATATATATATATATATATATATATACATATATATATATATATATATATATATATATATATATATATATATATATATATATATATATATATATATATATATATAAATATATATATATATATATATATATATATATATATATATATATATATATATATATATATATATATATATATATTAGTATATATAAAGAAATATGAATTTTCTGCGAAGTGAGTACTAATTTTCTTCGAAGCGAAAAAAAAGCGTATAACGTCTTCACACATTTTTAAATTCCTCAAATAGGTTGCCGAAAATTAGTTTTTTAGCGGTTCTGATGCGCTAGACTTTTTTTGAATTAAAATACAAACCGGCTCCTCGCTGCATGCTACTGGCCGAGCAATATCCAAATCGGACTCACTCCATTGAAATTGTTTCATTATTGTTCATTTGTTTTATTAACAACTTTATGATGGAAGCTGGTATTTTCATTAACTAAACATATCTTAAGGCTGATCTTATCTTGTTATTTTAATAAATGATTTTGCTTTGCTTTTAATCGAACACGAATACGTCCCATAACAAATCCAAATATTTTCAATTCTCCTTAAATCGTTTTTTCTTAGCTATTTTCTTATTAGCTTCTACTTAATTATTTTCGCAATTAATTTTTTATTTAGTATTTTCTAGTTTATGTTCACTGCTACATAGCAGTGCACAGGACTTTGAAATAGAAATGGAAAATGCTCAAAGACACACTCTTTCTTCATTTTGAATTACGTGTTGCTAACGCAGAAAAAAAGATATAATCCGGGAAAAATCGTCAACAAATCAAGTAAAGCATTGCTCTAAAGACTACCTTTGTTTGCTCTTTTCTGCTGACACTTGACAGCACTGGTTATTGCGATCTAGCCAGACGTTCAAGGTAAATTTTCCTCAATTTTCCTCAATTCTTGACGAGGTAAATTTTCCTCAATTCTTGACGTAAAAATATAAAAGAAGTGAATACAACTTTTTTTTTAGAAAAATTGTGCATCTTAAAATTTCGTAAATGTAAATTGAGCCAGGGTGAATTCCATTTTTTTTTAATGCATAGTTTATACTTCATTCTTATTTCATACATTATGAAAATAATTTACACATTTCAAAACAACACATTTCTACTGTGAATGCATTTATATGATAATTTGGTGCTATATATGACTAAATCTCAATGATTTACGAGACTATGCTTAATTTGATACAATGAATATAGCAATTGTGGATTTTCAGGAATTTTTCATTTGACCAAATAATTTTCTGTTGGAAACTTCGTCGTCTTAATTAGAAAAAATTTTCATGTAATTTCAATATAAAATGTTTTATTGCTTCTTGAAGAAAATTTTTTTTATGCCAAACAGTTTATTTCAACTTGGATAAGGATCAATGAACCCTGAAAGTTCGAGTATGCATATCATTTCATAGAATTTGACATGAATTATTGGTGGCTTTCGAATATCTAGTTCGAATATTTTTCATAGTCTTTTTGAAGTTTTACAATACAAATTGATGGTTTTTTCTCATAATAAAATCTAAAAAGAAAAACTTTAAACCACGTAGGAGTACTTTTGTCTATGTTATAGGTAACATTGTGCTCAGATGCATTAATTTCTAATAGTTTCATTGTTACCCACGTTGGGCGCCCGTTAACAACCAACGTATAAAAAAGCATTTATCATTATTTGAACCTTGAACGCAGGTTAAAATATTGATTTTGTGTACGTTAGTAAAGGCACTACTAATTTTGAATACTTTCGGAGAAAAACTAGTGCGTTTAGTCATCTAGGGATGTCAATGCTGATGATTATAAAGTTATGTGCAATGAGCGAAAAATGTACTCTGAAATATTTTTCTGTTAGAAGCTTGTAACCTACAGTAAGCTTCACCAATTACATTTTTTGGTATAATATAATGAATTTGCATAGCTGTGGAGAACTCTAAAATTTTAAACATCAATTCGACAATATGGATTTACATGGCGGAATTATAATATAATACTACTACTGGGAAAATTTTAAAATTATCAAGCGAAATCAGCGCACTATGGAAAAATCATCGAGAAGTCTTAAAGACCAGATGTATGAGATTAAAAAAGATCGTTCACTATTTGAAACATATATTGCAAAATTTTTCAGCCAAAAACTGAATAAAAAGGATAAAACTTCTTTTTCATATATAAAGTTGGTTATTCACGTTAACAACTTCTACCAATGCGTACCGAAACAGTTATGAATAATGATACTATTGATACTTGGATTATGCTCCTTTTATAGTCTTCTGCTTCTCTTTACGATCTAACAATATTAGCACACGACTTTAGCCCCAATTCGAGCTTGCAAGTTCTAATTTATTGTTCAGATGTGATAAGAAAACTGAACGAAAGACGTCCATGATGTACGAGTAAGGTAACTTCAACAAATTATACATATTCATTTATGTTTGCAACTATTCGCACAGTACCCGGCACTCATAGCTCATCTGATACTGTTTACCAGCAAGATTTAGTACTATTTCAGCCAAAGATAAAGTTTAAGACGAATGACAAACTTGAACATTGCTACCGTCCTTCTTTTTTCCAATCTGTTCAAGTCGTTGTTGCGATCAACTGTGCTGCAGGTAGTCCCCTGCGTAAGAAAAGGAAGAAAAGCATGACAATAGGGATCCATTGAATGTTTTTTGGTTGAAAAGTATAAATAATTGCACGGATGCAATGGATTAAATAAGAAAAGTGAATTGGAAGGAAGTTTATCGGGACACAAAAACTCAAATTTATGGGTTTTATTGATAAAATTGTCAAATATGTCAAATACATTTTGCTAACAAGCATTGAAAATTGTTTTACAATCAGAAATTCGCCAAACAATCAGAACTTAACCATTGTTTCCCACACATAAATCACTTGTTTATATCAACTTTCAGTTGTTATTGGCTACGAACAAAATTTCATTTAACGGCCATGAGTGTACCTTTTTTCAGTCAACAGTCCCGTTTTTCATCCTCCGAATGAAATGAGTTACTGCGAGTCGTATTAATCAGAAAATCAATCACCGGTTGCTAAGACGCTAATTCAACACAAAATTAACGTCTCTTGGGATATAAATTAACGTCGAGTGCCTTAAAACCAGGCTAAATTACGTGAAATCTTAATAGGGATGACCAAAAAAGAGCATGTATGAGCAAATACACTTAGGTCTGGCCAAGTTGAAGAGCTTTCAAATATCAACCGATGTCCAGGTACTTGGTCGTTGGAATTTCGAGTCACTTTTGTGAGATTGTGTATTTCTTTTGCATTGTTTCGTTTAAGATACGAGTGTTTGATATGTAAAGGGGAGTGAAATTATGTTTTTAACGAAAAAAAACATTGTACCTATCAAATTTTAGTGGGTTTTATCTTAAAATTAAATAAACGCTTGTTATGCTTTTGTTCTGTTTTCGAAAAATAATAGAAAAAAATCTAAGAAATCAAAAATTTAAAGTTTAACTAAACAATGGTAGAAAGGAAAATAGAGATAGTCAATTTCAATATAATATTCTCAGATAATCAAGAGAAATATAAAGATTGAACTCGAATTATATCTTTTGAAAGATTGAATGTTCATTATATTTATTGAACGTCTTATTTACTATTATTAATCATTAAGCTGCATTACCGCTATCTCAAATAAATGGAAATCTTTACTTTTTCTGTTTCTTTTTATTTCTTACTTCTAACTTCCAAATCGTATCGAAAAAGCAAATCCAATCTAAGCATGGCTTCAAATATGATTTACAGGGTGTTGGTCTTATCTGTGTCATTCCGTTTATCTCATGTTTCCCCCCTAAGGAAATATTTCCCATCATTTCAGCAAGTAGCAATCCTGTGACGGTTTATGATTCATTTAATTTTAAGTTGGATGAAAACGACTTCGTACAACTCTTGTGCGAAGATCGTTCTTTCCACAGAATAAAATAAAAAAAGGCGAGTAGGTTTTCTTTCTCCTCACATCTTGAGAAGTCATTTATTATTCCGGGTGACTGTTGAACGTAATGAAGGACAAAAGCTTGAAAATATATCGTTTGTTTTCATCTTCCTCCTCGCGGTGGAGAAATGTTTTTTTTTCGATTAAGGAAACTAAACTTTTCCGCATAGTTTAGAATGACAACGTTAAATAGTTGTAACCATGGGATGTATTATTGCGGCACGTGATTGATGTATTATTGCTGACATATTAGGTATTGGAATAATGTTAGAGGAAATACAGTGTGTTTTTTAGGAGTATAAAGTTTTGAAATCAAATATAATACAAATAAATTGTTTTGATTGCCATGATGTTGGTTTTATTGGAAAGATAATTCTCTGCCATTTTGATTTGAGTATAATTTTGAGCATGTGAGTGCCATGACTGGCGTGGAGGAAGTCGAAACCAGTGGTCCAATTTTTGACTACTCTAACCAATAATTGTTGCCGTATCCCGCCAATAACGCGGTGAATGTTGTCTTCCAAATTGTCAACCGTCTCGGACTTGTTGGCGTAGACAAGTGATTTGACGTATTCTTACAAGAAATATTCCAGTGGTATTCAATCGCAAGATCTTGCAGGCCAGTTCTCAGGTCCAAAACGATAAATTATGCGCTCATCAAATACTTCTTTCAATAAGTGAATGGTTGCACGAGCTGTATGGCATGTTGTGCCATCCTGTTGAATTCAAAGGTCTTCTGTACTACGCGGATTCTCTTTCGGAACGATAAAGCCATTGACCATAGCTCTATAGCGGTCACCATTGACTGTAATGATATTCCCAGCAACATTTTTGAAGACATATGGAACAATTATTTCACCGGGCCATAAAGCCCAACAAACAGTGACGTTCTCCGGATGTAACAGTGTTTGGTTTGGTTGCTCCTCACTCCAAATGCGGTAGCTTTGTTTATTAACGTAGCCATTCAACCAGAAATTAGCCTCATCGGTAAACAAAATGTTCTTATGAAACTCGGGAGCTGCAGCAACTTGTTCTTGGGCCCACACACGGAATCTTCGCCGTGCCCAGTGGTCGTTCGGCTTCGATTCCTGCACGAGTTGGATTTAGTAAGCCCGCAAACCAAGATCCTTCCGTAAAATCTTCCATAATGTGGATGGGCACAGGTTTAATTGTTGAGCACGATGTCAAATGGACTCACTTGGGTTTCCATCGATACTACGCTCTACAGCTGCTATGGTTTCTTCATTACGCATTGTAAGACATCTGGTTTATTAGTGGGAGTAAACGTGGTGCGGAAATGATCCATGGTTAATCGAATTAATTGTTCTAATGGACAACTATGTCGGCCATGAGATTGATGGAGTGCGCGATGAGTTTCTCAAATAAACCGTTTTTTTTTTAAATAAATCTGCACAATTTGTAGACGTTGCTGAGGCAAAAACCTATTCATTATAAAATGGCAGAACAAACCAACCATAAAACACATGACAGCCGTCACACCATACGTAGCATTAAAAAGTGTAGCAAACTTAAAGCTTTAAACCTCTAAAAAGAACACCCTATACAAATTTTGGCACACGAGTAGTGATGGCAGTGTGGTATGAATTTAAATTGTGTCCTGGTGGTGTCGAAAAATGTAGATGAAATACTCGTTCTATCGAAAGTTAAATAAAAACTAATAGTCCTGCAAAATTCGACAAAAAAAAAACAAAACTTCGGAAAAATTTGTCGATAGCTAGATTTTGTTATAAACCTTGATATTGACTTGGAATTGTTTTTTTGCGGGATGATTAAAATTGAAAAAAAAATTATCTATCTTGAAAATTTTTATTTGACAAATTGGTTTCGAAAGCATGCACTGATTCTCATCAGACACCAGCACACAGTGCATACTTGACTGGTGTGACCACTTGCAGTTGGAAATCATTAATTGTTATTTACGCTGGTTGTGACAAATTTTAACATCTCCGATTTATATCCATGGAAATAATTTACTCATAAAGGGTATTGATTTGTGATCATGGTTCCCTTCTTGTCTTTAATCGCATAGACAACGTATATCGTCTCTAAAGCTTATCAAAGCAGAGAATAATTGATACGGGAAACTCGATCGTTTTGCGGAATAAGCCTCCGAAAGCAGAATCAAATTGGAATTGTTTTTTTGCGGGATGATTAAAATTGAAAATTTTTTTATTTATCTTGAAAATTGTTATTTAAATTAAATAAATTTTTCAATTTTAATCATCCTGCAAATAAACAATTCCAATTTGATTCTGCTTTCGGACGCTTATTCCGCAAAACGATCGAGTTTCCCGTATCAATTATTCTCTGCTTTGATAAGCTTTAGAGACGATATACGTTGTCTATGCGATTATAGACAAGAATGGAACCGTGATCACAAATCAATAACCTTTATGACTTGATATTGACGTTCTGAACAAAAGTTCAAAAGTCCCCATCGATCAGAGTGCTGCGTTTCATTACACACGAGGTCAAAATGTCACCAAAAGTGAATCTTTGTAAATATCTCAGTAATGATCATCTCCAGAGAAAAATAATGTACTATAAATTTGTAGCTTCTAAAATTTTCTACAAAAAATATTTGATAACCTTTTCTTGTAAAGATAACCGTTTTTGAGCTATTTGGTTTCATAAACTCGTAACTTTTATATATCTTATGGAACGTGCACTCCTTTCTACACCACCTTTCAGGTAGAGTACAAGGTGCATTTTTTTAAATGTGGTATCCCCACAAAGCCTAGTCCACGTTTGGGTTTATAATTAAATAATTATTAATTTTTTTATTATTTTCTTTTTGGTTTATTTTTAACAAGTTTATTTAAAACACAACTTTTTCTTCTTGTTCTTCTGCTGTCTCCTGTATTTCCATGGATTCAGTCAGGAAACTAGGTGGATCTTAGCCATCAGTAGGGTCATCATCATTGGTGTTATTCATCTCGGGTGATACATTTACCATGACGATTGCCATAAACTGGTTAACAATATAGCCCAAGTTTTCTGCTGCTCTTAGTGCAATTACAAAAAATTGTATCTAGCAAAATTTCTGGAACAGGTGGAAGCAGAGTTCGAATTGACTCCAAAATATTATCCCCGAACTTCCACCCCCAATCTCCAGGAATGAACTCGTTGCCTAGCCATATTTGAGCTTGGTAGGGTAATACACCCTATATAAATGCTGCCACGCAAGGCTAGATGTTAACAGACGAAGAGATAATTGAACAGGTTTTTTGAGCTATGTGAATATCTGTGAGTATCAATATATACTTCTCGTGCTGAAGCTTGACAAATAGCCAGAAGAAAACGAACTCCATTGCTGAAGACTACCTCTGAAGAACACTCTGTCTTACTAAAACTTTCTCTGCGCTGTATTAATTCCTCATTCCTTTCAAATAATTTGAACACATTAATTTTTCTTTTCTCAAAAGTCGCAGAAGTAATGTCGCAACCTATTATTGCATGCAAAAATAATATATGAGCTCGACATTTTGGATATGGGCTCAAGTTTTGTGAAGAATAGATTTTTGTTTGTGTTTTTGATCTTACAGGTGACAAAAAAAAATTATTTTATCAACAGGAGCTCGTGCAATCAATATTACTAACAAGTCTTAGTCTGCACCTAAAACAAACAAGTTCGTCTAGTGGGTTCTTCGATTGTTGTTTCAATTATAAGATTATCAGCATCATTTTGAGCTTGTTTTACACTGATATTAGCAGCTTTATATTTTGGTATAACAACGAATTGTTTTTGACTTGTTGGAACAATCAAATATGTTACATTTGTGGTGTCTAATTCAACATTTACCGATTCAAAGCATTTATAAATAGCCCACTTTTGGGTTTCGCGCGTTTCATTCTCATCGAAGAGTGACAACGGGTGCGGAGCTATTTCAATCTTCAAATATTCTTGAAATTGAGTGTCAGTAGACACTGGAACAATAGACAATGCTTTCAGATTCTAATCATCGAAAAAATTAAATTCAAAATATAACTTAAAGTCTTAAAAACAAAAAACTTAGAAAAAAAAAGGAAATAGGGACAACATTAGAGGTTCACGTTAACACGCTTGATCAGCAACAAATCAAAAATATGGTTGAAATCTGTTTAGATATAGAATGTAATAAAACCTCTCAACAGAAGTAAAAAAAAACTGTTTGATGACTTAACAAATATAGCGAAAGAAGGTATTGCGAATATCAAAAGACGACTTAATATAAAAAAACCCGCAAAAATAATCTTAATATCAATTCGTTCAGTTGAAAAAATACGACGCTGAAGTGCTACTAGCTCAGAATGGATATCAGCTGATTTCAACTGAGACTGGTATCAGCTACTATCAGCTGAGACTAGTCCAAATCGTCAACCAGATCTCTCTGTTAGTTTGAACGATTCGAATTGTACTAACTATACTATACTAATTGTACTATACTACTAACGTTGCAAACAAGCAAGGCGAGTTGAGCTAGGGACCTCTGAGCCACATCGTATCCAGATAGAAACGCTTCCCTCGTCATAAGCAATCTCATTAGCAAAATTCAAAAACTAAACAGGAAATGTCTGCACATAAATATATGTTTTAGAAAATATCAGTTACCATTGTATCATTATAAAACAATTGCTTCCCTCTAGATCATGTTATTTGCAGATGTTACGAAAATGGATGAATCAAAAGATTTCAACATAAAAAATTTCTAGTAACGGTTCGATTGTATATATGCATATTTGCTTTTTTGACCAACTTGTGAAAATGTTCATAACAATAATAGTCCAAGGAAATTTGCTTCGGAAAAATTAAGCGAAAGCTGGATTTTGGTGTGAACCTTGATAATGGCGTGCTGGACAAAATGTCAAAAGTCCCCATCGATCGAAGCTCTGCGTATCTCAGTAATGATCACTTCTACAGAAAAACAATATATGACAAACTTATAGCGTAGTAAATTTCCTACTGTTTTTATATAGCGACTCAGGGATTTCTGAGGCCGCTTGAAGCTCAGATGCAAGATCTGAACTTCCACGGTAAGATCTAAGTACAGTACTTAAACCTCCTGCGTTGATGTGCTTCGATGGATTAGATCCACAATCTAATCCGTTTATATTCTTTGGTCTGCGTAATTGAATATCGCCTGGTGCCGAATGAAAGAACTTGATTGACTTTAGATTCGAGAATGAAAATTTCTTTATTAATGACCAGTTCTTAAATAGGAAAAAACTGCTTATCCTAACAATATAACTTTGAACAATAAAATTCTGAATATTCAAACCACCGAGAAACCATGCAAGAGCGTCAGCAAATTCCATCCCATGCGATGTATACGTGATCGCGCATGAACGATAGAATGCATGCAAGTCAGCATATTTCATGCCGTCGCGATCCTATCGTTGCTTGATGGTTGATGCTATGCTCGTGTGCATAGTCAGCAAACGGGAAGTAATCGCGACTACATTGTAGCTCGTGGGTGAAATTCTTGATGATGTGACTATGCGCGTGTGCATAGTCAGCAAATACAATGTAGTCGCGACCACATTGTTGCTTGTGGATGGAATCAACCGACGCGCATGCATGGTCAGTCAAATGGGATGGGATATCGTCGAGAAATCGGCGTAGTATCGAACATTCTCCCCCGCCTTGAACAATCGTTCAAAGATGGAGTTCGGGGTCAATGCTGAATGAAGCTCGGGAAGCAATCCGAGGAGCTGGAATGGGGATCGTTCCACGACGGCTCGATCGCTGTCTTCGATACTGGAGCCACGCATAAAGAAAGACACCTGCGATGATTCCGATTAGCAACAGGTCGGTGTAACCAAGACTGTAATGATGGGTGTCGTGGATCGTTCCCCTTTTGGGATAGTTTTCGCTCAGGTGAAGTTGGTTTAGCTGAGACTGCAGTCTCAGAAGATCCTCGGTGGTATTAGAATGGATCTTCAGGAGCGATGGGGGTAGCGGGGACTTAGTAGTGGCGATGAAATCGGTGATATTGCTTGATAGGTTGAACGAGAAGTCCAGCGTGCCGGCATGTTGAGCGTTAGCTTGCAGAATGACTACTTCGTCAGTTAGTGTGCAGCCGCGACTAATGTTGCGGATACCAGATCCGCTAAGGGTCCGCGTGAGCACCGTTTGCGCGCATACTATTCGAAGGTTGGTTTCTTGTTCCAAGACGTAGAGCCAGTGATTCGGGGTGGATAGTTGTATCCAGGTGGGAAGTTCACTGTGAGTGGTTGCGTGGTAAACCGCGGTTGCTGGCATTTGAGTGAGGATGGCCATTTCGCATCTGCTGACGTTGGATGTCTTGCGGAGTAGGGGATGTTGCTGTATGCAGATATGGTGGTCTTGGTGTAATACAGTACAGTGGGATGCTTCAGCGTCTGACATGGGATAAAAGAGATCTCTCTGTAAGTTGACCACAAGTAGCGATGATGAGGGAACTATGGTCATGAATGTGTTGTTGATCTTAGACGGCATCGGTATTATGCGGAACAGCTCATATGTATCTTGAGGGAACAATGGTAGCGCCAACTTGAAGATCAGTTTTTCTCGGGCAGCGGGCCCCTTGGATTGAGAGAAGGCTGTAGGTTTTTGCCAGGCTATTGTGAGTCGTAGGTAGGCGTAGCGTAGGAGGAAGATTGTCTCTGATAATCGTTAACTGCTTTGTGAGTTGATTGGGTGCAAGGAGCATAGGGTTGACCTTGCCGTGATGGGAGTCCGTTACGACGTCTATGAGTGTTGATTGCATGCGGCTGTATTTTGACACGAGGAGAATTACTCGGGCGGATAATGAGTTGAAGTGCTCCAATATTCTATGCTCCTGCAACTCGGACTCGATTTGATTTAGGTGAAGGCTGGTTCTGTTCAGGTAATCCTCGAATTCCTGCATCTGCTCTTGGAGAGCTTGATGGGACTTTCTCATAATATTGACCGTGGAGTCGATGATGGAAGTCTGGTTGTGCAATAGCTCCTGTTGGTGCATTTCGTTGTCCTCTAAGTTTTGGATAGTAGCAGCCATTCTTTCCGCATACGTGGAATCCAAAACTCCAAACAGTGACGCCGCCACATTGCCCACTATATTGAAAGGGGCCCTTCGCTTTCTTGATCGTGGGGCATTATGTAGAAGTTCGTTGCCCCGGTGTAACTCTTGCATCGCTTCGGTGAATAGCAGGACCGTAGAGTGACAAAAGTGTCCATCCGCCAGTTTTCCACAAAGGCTATCGAGATTTCTGATGCCCTGTTCTATCGTGTATGCCTCCCTCCAATAGTTGGTCATATTGTAGTAGACAATAAGATTCCAATGGTTTACCACTAAGTGAGTGTAGCCAATTTTCTCAAAATATAGGCCCGGGTTGTGCTCGAAGGGTGTAATAGTGATCGGCGAATGTGCCGGAGCGGTTGGAAGTAAGCAGCATATAAGTACTAAACATAGTGCGTTAGTGCCTATCAATCGTCTTCGTTTTGGGTGTGAGGAAACCTTGGGCTGTTCGGAAGATGGGTGTGATTTCGGACCGCGAGAAGAGCCTTCGCCAGGATCATATTGCTCTTGAGATGTCAAAATGTCACAGTCCAGAACTGGAGTTGCTGATTCGTCTGATGGGCTCGCTTCGTTCATGGACTGGTCATCACTGATGGGTTCATCGCTTGCGTTTTCAACAGGCAATGGAGCTATCCTGTGAATCGGGCGTTTGAAAGTGCCACTGGCGGTCTTGACGATGGCGACACGAACTAACCCGTCTCTGCCCTTGATGGTTTCGATAATTCGACCGAGTGGCCATTGAAGAGGAGCGAGGTTGTCCTCCTTTAGTATAACCATGGTGCCAGGTGTAAAGTTCTGGCACACCTCTTTCCACCGGTGCCTTTGCTGAAGTTCACTTAGGTATTCGTTCGTCCATCGCTGCCAGAATTGGTTCTTAACTGGGAGAATTCGATGCCATTGATGAAGTGAGCTTCCCTTGTGAAGCTTGCCATCAGCGTCAGGGATGCTAGTTAGAGGCTCTCCTATCAGAAAATGACCAGGAGTTAGGGCTGTTAGGTCATTAGCATCGGAGGACATCGGTGTTAGTGGGCGTGAGTTTGGAATAGCCTCAACTTCGGTTACGACCGTCTCCAACTCCTCATGGGTCAGTGGAACGTTTTAGAGGCTTGCGGGCAGAAGATGTTTTGCAGACTTCACTGCTGCCTCCTACAATCCTTCAAAGTGTGGAGCTCGAGGTGGAATAAAATGAAAGTCTGTCCCCTTCAAGGTGCAGAACCGTGAGATAGCTTCTTCACCTTTCGCAGTGTAAATTGCTTCATGAAGTTCTTTGAGCTGGTTATGTGACCCCATAAAGTTGGTGGTATTATCGCAATATAAATGGCGACAGTTCCCTCGTCTGTCGGTGAAGCGCTTAAGGGCTCCAATAAATGCCTCCGTGGTCAAATCGCCTACGACCTCTAGATGGACGGCCTTCGTGGAGAAACAGACGAAAACCGCTACGTAGGTCTTTTTTGGTCCTTTTCCTCTTATCTTGAAGTGGGTCTTGAACGGACCGCAGAAGTCCACACCTGCATTCAAAAAAGGTCTGGCCGATTGCACTCTCCTGGCCGGTAGGTTTCCCATCAATTGCGACAAGAGCTTTGGCTTGGCTCGTTGACACAATATGCAACTAAGGACAATCGATCGTGCAGTAGTCTTGCCCTTTATTGGCCAGAACCGTTGGCGTGTAATCGCCAACAATCCTTGTGGCCCGACATGAGCGTGGCTGCAATGTAGGTCCGTCATCAACATCCTGCACACGGGATGATTGTAGGGTAGAAGCATGGGATGTTTAGCGTCATAAGGTAATTGGGACTCTTCCAAACGACCGCCAACCCTTATGATCCCCTTCTCGTCCAGGAATGGCGTAAGGGTGGCTACAGTACTTTGTGCCGGTACTGATCCCTTCTGTTTAAGCGCCGCCAATTCTTCACCGAAACACTGAGCTTGAATAGCCTTCAGTATTGTTTTAGTAGCTGCGTCTAGTTCGGCGGCCGTTAAGTGTTTGGAAGCTTCTTGCGGAGTTCACTGGGCTCTTGCCTTGAACCGGAGCAGGAGCGCGGTTATCCGCGTCAGCCGCTGAAAGGAGTTTTTGTGATTGATGCGCTCCCTGAGGTTATCATCTGCGGAGCTGGTTAAGACTGACTTTGACGGTCGCATCTCCAGAGTAATTTCGAATCTTTGTGGTTGAGATGGCCATGATCTTTCTGGTCCATGCAGGAAGAAAGGGCCATAGAACCAGGTCGGGTGCTCCTTTAATTTTCCGGGCGACACTCCTCGTGATACTAGATCAGCTGCATTGTGAGCTGTAGGCACATGACGCCATTGCCTAACCGATGTTATCTCCAAAATTGCTGCTACGCGATTTGCCACATAAGTGTAGAAAGATGAGGACTGGGAATGCAGCCAAGCCAAGACAATTTCTGAGTCAGTCCAAAAAGTGCAAGGGCGGTCGCTCCATCGTAGATCCCTTTGCACCTTAGTAGCTAATTCGGCTGCCAGGAGAGCCGCTTGTAGCTCCAGCCGGGGAATGGTGGTGGTAGCCGTTGGCGCTACCTTTGATTTTGCGCACAGCAAGCGGATGGTGATCGTGTGATCTGGGTTTTCTGCTCGAACATACACTGCAGCTCCGTAAGCTTTTTCTGAAGCGTCGCTGAACACGTGCAGCTGTATATTATGGGGCGTTTTATGGGCAAACAAGTGCCTTGGGAATTTTATGTCGGCTAAAGTTCTCAGTTCTTCCCGGAATCTTGTCCATTGAGAATGGATCTCTTGTGGTACTGCTGCATCCCAGTCGAGTTTCAGAATCCATAGATTCTTGAGAATGATCTTTGCTCTGATAATAACGGGACTCAGCATTCCAAGAGGATCGAAGAGATGAGCGATGTCGGATGAAATGGATCTCTTCGTGACGGTTAGGTGATCGGAGCAGCAAGTTTTGATACAAAATTCATCGGATGTGGGCAGCCAAGTTAGCCCCAGTGTTTTGACATGAGTTTCGTCAGGCATTTCGAGCTCAAATTAACTGCACGGTCCTCGGTTGGAACATCTTGAAGGAGCCGAGAGTGATTGGCGCACCATTTCCTCAGATGAAAACCACCGCGTCTCAAAGCTTCGATGAGCTGTTCCTTTGTTTCGAGACTTTGACGCAGACTGTCTGATCCCGCCATGATATCATCGACATAAATGTGCCATTGAATGACTTCCGCACCCTGTGGCATTGACCCTTCTACCTGGGCCGCGAGGCGCTGCAAGCACTTGATGGCCAAGTAAGGTGCTGTAGTGATGCCGTAGGTGACAGTGCAGAGCCTATAGTACTGAATAGGCTCCGCGGGTGAATTCCTCCAGATGATTGATTGATATTTCTGATCATCTTTGTGCATTCGTACTTGCCGATACATTTTTTCAATGGCCGCGGTAAAAGCGAATCGCGGCACGCGAAATCGGAGCAGAATAGAAAACACGTCTTGTTGAAGAGAAGGTCCTGTATGCAGGATATCGTTGAGGGACACATTGGCCGAAGTTTTGGCAGAGGCGTCAAAAACTACTCTGAGTTTAGTAGTTGTACTTTCAGGCCGCAGGACACCATGCTGAGGCAGCACGTAATAAGGAGGTTGGATGCAGCTTATATCGACTAGTTGCATGTGACCCAGCCGCAAGTATTCTTGCATGAACTCCGTGTATTGCAACCGAAGATTCGAGTCCTTCATTAATTTTCGTTCTAATGCCCGAAAGCGCAATAACGCTAGGTCCTTGGATTCACCTAGTGTCGTGGGATCTGAGACAAAAGGTAGCTTCACAGTAAAACGACCATCATCTCCTTGAGAAGTTGTGTGAGCGAAATATGCCTCGCATTTTCGCTCGTGGGGTGTTAGGGTGGAGGTAGGCTTGGCTTCATCTAATTGCCAATAGGCTGTCGCTTGTTGCTCCATTTGCATGGCTTCTTGGCTATTTATGCCGCACATCACAGGAGCTGATGGATAATTGGTCACCTTTCCACCAATCACCCAGCCGAAGACGGTGTTTTGAAGAGTGGGAAGTGCTTCCCCTAGTTTGATCTGCCCAATGGACAGAAGATCAAAGTACAGTTCGGCGCCAATTAGTAGGTCAACTGATCTGGGTTGATGGAAGTGTGGATCGGCCAACTCAAGATTAGCGGGAATCTTCCATGATGAAATGCTAATCAGGTGCACTGGCTACTGGTTGATGATGGTAGGCAGTATGAAAGCCTCTAGCCGTGTGGTAAATCCTGTCGTTCTGGAATGTAGGTCAAGACTGACCCGAGCTTGGGTTGTTTGACTACTTTGTCCAATACCGCGAACGCATAGCTCCTCTCGAACGCTGGTTAATCCTAGTTGCGAGGCTAGTCTCTTGGTTACGAAGTTGAGCTGTGAACCACAGTCTAACACAGCACGGCACGGTTTTAACTTTCCATCTGCAGCTTTCACATGCAGAAGAACGGTGCTTAGCAACACGCTATGTGAATGGTTTGGAGCTAAGTCCGCTGCTAATGTGGTTGCACTCTTCACCACTTTGTTTTCTGAAGAGGAGCGTTGGTTACCGTTGCTCGACGATTGGGTGGTGCTCTGTGGAGTAATGCCCGATTGCTTCTCTTGCGAATGCTGATTTGTAATGTGCCGGCCTGAAGTCGTCGGATGAAGCAACGTGTGGTGTTTCCTTGAGCATTTTTTGCAGTGACTGGCTGGACAATTACTGACAAGATGACCCTGTTTGAGGCAGTTGTAGCACAGGTGTTTGTCTTGTACTATTTGCGCTCGGGTCTTGACGCTCTGCGACGAAAAGCTACTGCATCGATATATTGAATGCGGTTGGCTGCAAATTGGACACACTTCACTTCCAGGGGCTGTAACCAGTGAGGATGGTTTGCCTGTTCTGGGGGTGGCAACGGACGGCGATCGGTTCCCTGCCGCCTCCAAACTTTGGAATCGCATTTCCAGGAATTTGAGAAAGTTCTGGATGGTATCTATTTCCTGCGGCTTTTCCAGCTTCTGTTCGTAAAGCAGCAACGTACTCCTATCTAATTTATTTAGCAACAGATGCAAAAGTAGAGGGTCCCACGAGACTATGGAAATCCCCATGTTTTTGAGTCCAAGAAGGCACTCCTTTGTGACGTCGTGAAGAGACTTGATTGCCGATATAGATTCGCTGGGCAAAGCGGGCTGCGAGAATAGCTTGTTCAGTAAACTATTGACTAGCAGACGTTGGTTGCCGTATCGTTCATTCAGAATGCCCCACGCATCGTTGTAATTTCCGTCAGAGATTGGAAGATGCTGGATCAATCGCTTTGCTTCACCAGTTAGATGGGCAAGCAAATAGTACATCCGTTGTGAAGGACTGATAGGTTGGCAGTGGACCAGCTGCGTGTAGAGCTCCTTGAAATGGGTCCACTGATGATAATCCCCGTCGAAGATGGGCAGCGTAATCTTGGGCAGTTTTATTGGCTCAGCCAATATGCGCGACGGCTCGAGTTGGTCGCCTGATCGGTGGAGATGGGACAACTGCTGCTGCAAATCACAAATGCATTCCAGTAGCTCAACCTGCACTTGATTGAACTCTTGTGCGCTGTAGCCCATGGCTTCGACTTCGTCTGATGCAGCGCTCTCCCAAATTTCATTATCGGTTGCGGAAAGCTGCTGGCCGTAACCCTCTATCAGCTGCAACTTAAGCTGAAAGTAGGAGTCTGGATGCTGTTGTGACGACTTCTCATGAACATCTCGCAGAGCGAAGCGAATGTTGCGTATGAGAGCCATTTGTCGCCGAATTGATTTGATGACGGTTGCATCAGGTTTGGCATCATCGGTGTTCGTCACCCTGAACCTTTCAGGGGGAACTGGTGAAGCCTTGCGAACGCGAGGTGGGCCGGGGGCCAAACGTTCTCGAAAGGTTGTAATGAGCGCAGATGCGCTCTCGTGAACGGTCTGCATGGATTCGAAGAACCTCTGCTAAATGTACGGATGCAATGGGTTTGCATCCACTAGCTGCTGCTCCACCATCGCCTGATGGTTAGCTTGGAATTGGGACCAAGCGTCGTTTAGCTCGCGTTCCGCCTTGTCCAAATAAGCGCCATTCTTCCTGTCAGTGGGGTCCTTTTTCAATCGCCGTAGAACTGCTTGGATAACGTCGCCCAACTGCGACTGTTCCTGTGTCAGCTCCTCGAAACTCGCCATGTTGAGAATCGCAAGAGCAAAGTGTCGAGATTATCGCCTGGAGTGCAGAACCAAAGAAATGTAAAATATATCTCGCCGGGGCCTCCAATGTTTTTATATAGCGACTCAGGGATTTCGGAGGCCGCTTGAAGCTCAGATGCAAGATCTGAACTTCCACGGTAAGATCTAAGTACAGTACTTAAACCTCCTGCGTTGATGTGCTTCGATGGATTAGATCCACAATCTAATCCGTTTATATTCTTTGGTCTGCGTAATTGTATATCGCCTGGTGCCGAATGAAAGAACTTGATTGACTTTAGATTCGAGAATGAAAATTTCTTTATTAATGACCAGTTCTTAAATAGGAAAAAACTGCTTATCCTAACAATATAACTTTAAACAATAAAATTGCTTATCCTAACAATATAACTTTGAATAATAAAATTCTGAATATTCATACCACCGAGAAACCATGCAAGAGCGTCAGCAAATTCCATCCCATGCGATGTATACGTGATCGCGCATGAACGATAGAATGCATGCAAGTCAGCATATTTCATGCCGTCGCGATCCTATCGTTGCTTGATGGTTGATGCTATGCTCGTGTGCATAGTCAGCAAACGGGAAGTAATCGCGACTACATTGTAGCTCGTGGGTGAAATTCTTGATGATGTGACTATGCGCGTGTGCATATTCAGCAAATACAATGTAGTCGCGACCACATTGTTGCTGGTGGATGGAATCAACCGACGCGCATGCATGGTCAGTCAAATGGGATGGGATATCGTCAAGAAATCGGCGTAGTATCGAACACCTACCAAAAAAAATTGATAATTTGTTCTTGTAGCGGTAACCGTTTTTGAGATATATTGATCTACACAGTTGTAACAAACAGTATGCACTTTCTCAACGGCATGCTTGTATTATCCGACCTTGATTATGACTTACAATATTTGTGAATTTGTTTTTCTATGTTTCAGAGGTCTATAAAAACAATAATATAAAAGAATATATCCTCCACACTCCAGGATTAAGGCTATCATCTTTTTCCAGAAGTTCCGAAGATAATGTCAATATCAAGTGGAGTCATTGGCGTTGATGAAATAAACTGTCACCATTCTTATGAAGTTGGTTTCTTCTCCATGAGAAACACGACGGTTCAAAAATTCAATAGCATTAAACTAAGATAGAGTATTCCCTGATAGGGTAGTGTTGATAGAGCACATCTTTTTTTAAGTTCCTTCCCGTTCTATGAAAATACATGATGAACAAGTTCCTACCCAGCAAACACAGCACTACTTCTAAAGTGCTGCAGAAGTCGTGAGTAAACCCGTGAATGCTTTTAATGCTAGAGAAAGCATTTTACCCCAAAATTCACCTATTTACTTCATATTACCCGCGTACGTGTTATATGTTTTGTTTCATGGTTGATCGTTTCCATCCCACAAATAAGAAAAAGACAAACGATAGGAATTCAAGGAGTGCAAAAGCACTGCTATACTACTGCTGAAGTGGTGAAACTGCAGCACGTAAAATGTACTGCTGTACTACTGCCTTAGAAGCAGTATAGCAGGACATTGATATGGTTGCCCAGCTATAATGTCACCAATAGTATATTCGCATTACTTTGCATTCATGCCATCACATTTGCATTACTTTGTATTCATGTCATCTTTAATTAGAGCAAAAAAGACCTGTATTAATTATAAATTTCAAAATATTTCACGTATCAATTGCGAAGTATGACTGACGCTTGACGTATGGGTAACTCGATTTGATTTTTGGGAAACGATTTGAATTGCACCATCTGGTCACCAGTTTGGCAGTAGTGCAGCAGTACTTTATATTCATTGTAAATAGGGAACCGTAAATAAATAAGAGATTCATCAACGTGTCGGAAAACTACAACAACTAGACAGCCAGGAGTTTAGCAGTAGTACAGCAGCATGTATAATCATTGAGAAATAGAAAAGATAAATACACATTAGAAAATGTATCAATACATGGAAAAGTTTTTACAATTGTATGCGAAAGTGCTGAACGCACGTTTCCTGGGATTATTCCAACGCATTAGTATTGGAAAAATATTTGGTCAATATGGTCAATATTTTCACAAAACACTAACTCAGTTTTCAAAACATGTCTGCTCATCCATTTTTTATTTTTATACCAATTTCCCTAAGTGCCAAGTCCTTAAGCCATATTTCTATCGGTTGTAACTAGTACTTAATGTATTCAAACAAAAAAGCTGTCATTTTTTTTAAAGTAGAGTCAAAAATCGTTTTAATTTGAAGATATCATAGTTTTAGGATAACATTTCCAGTATGGTGCGGTCAATCACGCAAGTAGCTAGTACACACTTAAGCCTGAGCGAAAATGTAATACATGTACATATGTATGTAGAAATGCTGAGTGATGCTTCGTCGGACGTAGTGATGATACTGCGTTTTAAATGCTGATAATGCATTTTTAAGAGATTTTTTAATTCCAATGTGGCTCAATGCACTTTTATGGCACCTTAAGCAACATAATTTCGGTTATACTACTTTGCATTTAAGAGTGTGAAATTCATTAAATGTCAGTTTCAGATGCTCGTGAGTACAATAATGAGGAGGAAAAGGATGGGCACGAAGAACAAATGGGGTTAGTGAAATTGAAAAACAATACGAATCAGTATGCGACTATTAACAAAATCCGGTCGCAACCGCAAATTTATATATTCCACTACACTATCAAACCAAAGAAATCCAAGAAATGCAAACGCGATTTAATCAAATCTCAGCAAAAACAATTTAGAGCCAGCAAGAAATCGTTTGCTATCGCTCCCAATAAAGAGTTTTACATTTGTGTATTAATAGAAAGGCCAAAACCACTATTAAAACGGTGATATGATATAATGCAGTATATATGTCGCAGCAGTTTCTCAGTTTCGGATGTTATAAAAACCATTTCGAAACATTCTTTCAATTGAACATCAAAAAATCTCATCTGGCTATTATCATATCATATTTACAAAAACGAGCATAGTTTTGACACGGTTTTGTCTCCCGTATAGAAATGATATGCTTCGGATTAAATTATGTATCAAATAAAACTTACAAATCTCTTGGGCAAAAACTTTTCATCTTCAGCGAAAACGGCTGCATTACTCCTGGTCAACATAGCCGCAACAAAAGACAAACCTAGTCTCCGTTAAAGGACATGATTCACATGCAAGATGACATACAATGCTTTATTTTGAACTTTCATTTTCCCAGCATCATTTTTTGACACCTAGTTTTGAACTTTTGCCACGTACACCAACTGTGCTCGGTACTGAATTTGACTAAATGAAACATAGCCGGTTCGACAACTGCGGCGTAGGACTAACGGTATACGACCAGCGCGAATGGTCTATAGTTTCAACAAGGAGCTAATCTTTATGATTATGGCAGCTTCTTATCTAACAGTTGTTCACCATTTCCAGCAAATCTCACAGAGATACAAGCATTCCATCAAAAGTTTTCCTAGTATGTTATTGTCGTTTGATTTGCTTTTATAATCTTTCAAGCAATTTCAGCGGAAAAGCAATTGAACAAAAACAACGAGGCAAAATAATGTATTTGTTGGCATTTACTTTATTCGCCCTATCACTAGGCTCTAGTTTGTGCTTTCTGTACCTTTTCAGCGAGGAATACCACTTTACTTTAGATAAGCTTCCAACAAAAACACTGTCGCCTCAACGACTTCTTCGTTGGGACTCGTGAGCTTCACGCACGATACCCTTTGTTATATGCATTTTATTTGAACAACAGTGCCAACTAAGATTTAAAAGGAATCCCAAAAATCAAGAGGTTGCGAAACCAACCCGACCTATATAGATAAAAAGTAAAAATTATGGATTATGCGTTCCGAGTTGAGGAGGAACAATAGGGTTAAGTGAAAATCAATATTTATCATAAGTCGGCGTATCCTTTCGGTCTGAAACAAGTGTTTCGGTGACATATAGCTATGACACGTGAGTGCGTTTGCATGGCTGCTGTGAAACTAAATTATGTTTCTGCTTGATTTTATTGCATTTATCGCTGTGTTTTATGAGAAAAGTTTTGCTTGGATGGCAGATTTCAGAATACTTCCGGATGCTATTTGTTGTCGTTTGGTGATAGTTTTGGTTCAACATCGTTGTCATTGATGGCTCTGAATGAATGTTACGATGTCGTGTTCTAAAGGCTAGATATGAGTGAAAGTAATGACTATAATTTCAAATGAGTTCGCATAAAAGATTGAAAAAACTATTATTTGAAATGGATTCACGTTCAACTTATACAATTTACCCTTCCAATACAGTTTTATCTATTTGAAATTCATCACGATGCTGCATTATTTCACTTTACTTACAAATTAAAATTACTTTCGTTCCCTATTCATTTTCCTTGAGCAGATAACGAGAATACTTTAGATGTTTTTATTTACACAAAAACTCAGCCATTTCTCTTGGGACTCGCAGATAAAGCAATCTAATCGAACAACGAAGGAGCTGGTGGTAGAAAAAATCCTTCTTATCTGCTTCATCTTTATAGTTTTCTTGACTTTCAATGTTTTTTTAAAACGGACTTCGCCCGCTTCAAAACATCTTCAAATGCAAATTGCAGTAATTGTATTACTGCTATTTTCATCCCCCTTCAATTCACGATTCAGACCCATCACTTAATGCAGTTCAGAGAATCACTCTGAAGATTTCTTCGTTCGCTGCGATGACTGAATACACCAATCTCACCAACAAAACGCCCAATATTTATCACATTTTATTTCGCTCAAACAAACTGAAATTTTTCTATTGAGTCCACAGGCGAGGAGTTTTGTACAATGGTTGCAGATTGGAAATTCAATAAGTCTGTTTTATTTTGGCTGCTTGTGATGTCTGTGCCGTTAGGTAACAGATTTTTATGTTGCAAATTAACCGTTTGAGTGGAAAAGAATTCCCTTTTGTATAGTTTTATTGCATTGTCATCAGCAAACGAGGATAGAGTGGACAATTTGTTGGATTATTGGCCGAGTTTTAACAGTTTTTATTAATTTTCGAAGAAAATTAGTATTAACCTCACTTCGCCGAAAATTCATATTCCTTTATATATATATATATATATATATATATATATATATATATATATATATATATATATATATATATATATATATATATATATATATATATATATATATATATATATATATATCAGCAAATCGATTCATAGAGATAATCTCTGGAGTGGCCGATCCGATTTTCGGAAGACGTAGATGTATATAGTACGTAGGTCCACAACTTGCTGAAATTCAGATATCTTAAACCTCTTGGCGGCGGCGAGCGTTTTAGTGGCTTTTGAGGTACTCCTATATTTCCAAGCAGTGTAAATTTTTCTTAAAAAAAGGATTGAAAATTAAAACTTATTATGTTTTTAGCTTGCCTATGATAAAGAATTGGAAATTTTGAGCCGTATGTGGGTGCAGCGTGCCTAAAAGTAGGCAAGGATTTTTTTTCCAAATTTTGATTTGTCATTACTTCTGACAAAAACATTGGATCATCGTGAAATTTGCAGAACGTATTAATCTTGACTAAAACTTAACACGCGTTCCAAGGTAGTGTGGGTAACCCTGTAGCTACGGCAGGCTCCTGAAAAAAATCTTTCAAATCATTGACCCTCCTGCAAAATTTTTGATTTTTGACAAAAAATTCAGTTCATTGATAAATTTTTACCTTTGTCCATCACGTCAAATTGAAATTTTTGAAATTCCGATTTGCACAAGAACGGCAACCCATCACCAAATTACCTCTATTTTTAGCACTCGAAAGTTCTGTTCACGAGAACTGACGACCGGATTATTCGATCATAATGAAATTTACAGGACATGTTGGTATTAACTAGGACCAGGTCTGAAAGAAGTAATTTTGAAATGCGAGCAACCCTGTGGCAGTGGTACCATCTTGAAAAATCACTGAGAGCCTATAACTTCCGATTGAGCCATCACATTTAAACGAAATTCACACAATATTTGAATCTTATTAAAGATAACATTTGGTGAAAATTTGACTGAAAAATTAGAATAGAGTTGCCAGCCATGGTGATCTTTGTGTACCCAATCTTGCAAGTTTGCTCAGTAAAATAAAGCTTTTTTCCCTATAACTTCGGGTCCAGGCATGAAATCAAAACAAAGTTCATGCAGTTAATAGATCTTAATGTGAACCAAATGTTTTAGGAATTTCGTACATAAATCATGAAAGGGCTGCCAGCTATGACCATTTTTGTAATTTTGTTTAATTTCTTTACTCAGCGATTATGTCATTAGATTTGCAAATGGAAATGATCCTGCAATGAAAATTAACAACAAATATTAACACTTCAAAAATTTGAAAAGTTTTGAGGGTAGTAACCCTAAAATTCTTTTCACCCGTATAACTTCCAGCGCAGTGATTCAATCGAAACTAAATTTACTGGTTGGGTTTAACTTAACGTGAAGCAGATTTGGTATATAATTTGCTTTGTTGCTGACACCGGCTAACCAGCATTAGCCATTTCCGTAAATATTGCACCAACAGATGCTTCAAATTACGTTCTCATATGCAAAGCATTTGCAATAAAAATAAAGAATCAATTTTTAAAATTTTCCGATTTTTGAACATTTTTCGGATGGCAGCCTCAGACAACGTTTAACCGCTGAAACTTTCGATGAAATCCTCCGATGAGAACAAAATTCAAAGGATAAGTTGATTTGAGTATGAGCTTGTTATGGTAAACTTATTGCTGCTTCGTTGGGAAAGTGTTGCCAGCACTGAACATTTTCATCATTTGTGTTATAGTTGAGTTTTGTTGCTTTGGATAAGGAATGGTTGATATGATTCTACAAAACAGAGTATTACGTCTTTTTTGTCACTCAAAGAAAATTTCTTCGAAAATTGGTTTTCTAGCGGTTCAGATGCGGTAGAGTTTTTTTATGCTAAACTGAATTTGCTGCTATTATTGTCCAATTGACTCGTTCTATAAGAAAGGTTTGTTTAGAGCAGCATAATTAAACTGGATTTTTTTCTAAAACTTAAACATTTTCTATTGACGAAAAAAGATGAAGAAACTAAATTTGAAATAGAACTCAAATTTTGTTCGAATTCAGAAAAAATGCATTAAAATCATCGAAAACTACCCACCACGAGCACTTCTGAAGCTGAAGTATCCATGCAAATTGTTACAAACTTTAGCGAGGAATATATTTTATGCATGTTTGAAATAATTTTCGAAAAACAATACACATTCCTGACCTATTCTGGGAACTAATTGAATTCAGCCAACTTAAGGATGGGCCATCCAAAAGTGAGACGAAACGGAGGCATAGCATAAGAACTAATAAATTAACATGAAAAGAACGGCATTTTGCGATATTTTCCTGATGGAAGAGATTTGCGGAGAGTGGCATCAGCTGGCACCTAAGTAGAACCAAAACTAAAATAAGTTCACTTTATCATATGCAAAAGTGAGAAAAGTATACTCTCAAATGACAAGTGAGAATATATATATTATATACCCGTGTTATCAACAAACGAAATTCTCTGTATTGGGTTGCATAAAAGTGTCGGAGATATTCCTATTACTCGCCAAATGGAATCAAAAGTAGTATTCTTGCAATCTGTCGAAAAATGTTGTAAATTGTATCGCAATTCACGTACTCTCCGAGCTACATATAGTTCTTAAGCGATGACGGAGGCTACTGACGGTGACGATTAATTCCATCTTGCTATATGGAGCCGAAATTTAAGGACATGCGCTTCGAACTAAGAAGTTCCGGAAGCGCATTGCCAGTGTCCAGCGCGGGGGTGCTCTGCAAATCACTACCGCATGGTTTCAGAAGAGGCTGTGATGATTTTATCGGAGGTAATCCCGGTCGATCTGCTAGCTATCCAAAGCTAAACAAAACTGAGGCTCTGGCGTACGCGCGTACAGTTACCCTTCATCTTTGGCAACAACATTAGAGTGCAATTGATATAGGACGCTTAACGACTAAAGTAATTGGTCTTCTTGAGCCTTGAATTAACCAAGGCCACGGAAAGTTAAACTGGATCAGAATGGGTAAGGTGGTTACACCGTACTGCCGCTACTGTGTGACTGAGCTCAATGATGCTCAATGCTCAATATACATTCTTTATGTGCAGTTGCTTCGTAAATTTGAGGCACGCTACGATCGGCCTGGTAACACCTGAGATGATCGTGGATGAAATCCTGCGAAACGAGGAGAAGTGGTGCACAGTCTCAACATCTTAGAATAGAGATATGTAAGGAAATGAAAATGGCAGTGAGAATTGAAGCAATTTGCCGAGGCTGAGCGTTAGTAGTAGTAAGGGAATTTGTCATTCACTTACTTTGCGAACAGAAGGATAGAGTGAGAAAAATAGTAGACCATATGTACGCGAATTTGACAGCTAGTAGCTCAGCAACAACAAATTCTCGTAGAACTAAGGTTTCGGGGAAACCAAGGGGAATATCTGAGGTAGCAATTCTCTCGATTTGTTATATTTATAGATTTTACCTTTGTAGTAAAATTGCTTTACTAAATTCGGTTTTTTTATACGCTTGTTTCATTTCCTTAGATCTTTCTGTTCTGAGCTCAACATACGTTGACAAAGTACTGTGCATAAAGCGGAAGGAGGGTTTCCTTACCTACCCATAAGCTGTGGTAGTTCTTGAAGTACGCGGTTACTAATAGGTGAGTCAGCACAACCGGGTCAAAGCAGTGCATAGGCAAGTTCCGACTCGGAACTTCGTGAGCTTGTAGATTATTTTTTTATTTTGTGAATTAAACCTCACATACCGAGTGGTGATAGGTCATCCGGGGATCTGGTTAGCAGATTTTTTTTTACCATTTACTCTAGGGGAACAAAAAAAATTAGCCTATACGGTCAAAATTTCGTTTGCTTTTTGAAAGCGTAAATTCTCTTTTATAAACGCGCCAATTTATTAAAAACTCGAAAAACCATATATGTTTTACAAATTTTACACAACGTTTATTAAGGGACAGAAAAAGTAAATTATGTGTAGGTGAAAATGTGTTTCATACTTTTTATCTGCAGATGACTTTGATATAAACAATCCACACGGATCTCTGACTGTAGCTCTTATAATTTTTGAAAAACAAACAAATTTTAAAACTTAATTTTGCTGACAAGGATAGAATTGATTCTAATTTTGCGACCGTAATCAACAATAAACTAAATGTTACGGATAACAGTTAAATATACGTTTTGAATAGTTTAATGGAGTGAAATTTGAAAAAAACTTTTGGTCCGCTAAATATTCCAATGATTACAAAATTTATGCTATCAAACAAATTGTCGAATACAATGATTCTGTCTTGTCCAGCAATTCCAAAATATCGTCTAAAATCTTCATTTCACTGCTTACGAGGTTGATTCTGGTTATTTAGGAGATTGTTTCTTCAGTTTTAACGAAAATTCTGGTCCTCTGTTGATATTAATGAAAACGGCTTCAGGAAACATATGATAAAAATAAAAATATATTTTATTGAATTAAATGAAACTTGTGTATCAAAGTTTTCCCTTATTTTGATTTATATTAGCTAGAGTAATTACAATAAGCAACTTAAAACCAGAAATGAAACTCTCAGCCGGAAATAAAGCGTAAAATACTACAGCAGAGGTATTGGGTCAAAACAGTGATAGCATCATGTTTCCATGCGATAAAATTACATATTTTATCAATATCCCGAAAAATATGGAGCAAATGGAACAAATCAAACACGTTCAATATGCTAAACAAGAAAACATATTCGATTGCAGCATTGAAATGAGAACAAAAACAACAAGGAACATCAACATATATTAGAAACGTTGATTGGTTTTAGCAAATTATAAGTTATCTATTGATTTGATATATTCCAACTGAATATATTGATGTAAATATACCTATTCAAAATTATAAAGCAACGCCATACTAAAACATGCCCTAAAAGACTTCAAAATAGGTGACTAAATTATATTTGAGTATAATTCGAAACAGTGGCGGAAGGCGATTGGGATAATGCTGAATGCGAATGAATATGCAGAATTTAATTCGATTTCACCTGTAAGCCCAAAAGAATATCCATCTACCATCACAATGTTCAACAAGGGCTCTTCTCCAGAATAGAGCTGCGCTAAATATTTTACTTTGACAAACATTGTAAAGATAACGCACAAGGGACAACTCATTGCTGAATTTTATCAGGCAAGCAAAAAGCTTATGGATAAGCGTAGAATAATCTTAATCAACTCAATAGCTTTTTACTCTCAAGACAGTGACTGCCATATATCGCTAAAAAAAACAGTTATTGTCTAAAAAAAGGCATTTTGAAATATTTTTCGAACGAAAAGTTTGAGCTGTATAGAACAGGAAAAAGGGGAAACACATATCCAAAGAAATTTGAAAAAGTCGATTCCTCCGACACAGGAACTTGAAGGACAAATAGTCTTGAAGGTGAAAGTCAATTTAAGTAAGTTTTCTTGATAAAGTTAATATAAAATGAGTCACATTTATTATTTGAATTTTTCAGATTAATGTGTTAATGGTCAAATTACAAGAAATCTGCGGGTTTTTGTGTGGTAAGTTATTTTAACAAATAATAATTATTTTTTCTTTCCACATAAATTTCATGAAAAAAATATTTTTTTCAAATTGATATGGACTTCAATAAACTGCATCCAGACAGCTCCTGTGTCTTAAGTAAATGGGAACAGGAGTCCAAAAAGATCAGATAATTTTAACTCGAATGAGTTCGAGACAAAAATATTGCTAACATTTTATCCGAAGAAATGAAGCTGATTTTATTAACGGTTATAATGAGAAATATCTTTTATCTCAATTGAGGATGAATAAAATAACAACCTGCTTATTTTTTACCATTTTTATATGCGCGGCTTTTCTAAGTCTCACACAGTGTATAAGCAGTTAGTTTATTCCTTCCTTGAACATTTCTTCTGAGACATGCTCATTCACTATAATACTCTGCCAAATGTTTCTACAACTCAAAGCCAATAGAACGAATCAACCTAAAAAGAAACTGCGGAATCAACAAGAAACTTGATCAGAACAACAAAGATTCTGGACCGAGTTTATTTGGTTTGATTTGGACCCATATTTGATTGTATTGCCTTCCACGCAATTTTTAATAAATGATTATTTAATAAAAATTATTACATGGCAAATATTTTACCCATTTATTTAAAATCATTTTTTGCAGATAAATTGACAGAAATAACACCATCAAACAATTTCCGGCAACTCAACTCTCTACTTTTATATGCTGATTTGTTTGGAAAATTGACCAAAATAATATTGCTCAGAGCTAAGTAAGAGGTTTCGCGTTAAACTTTCTTATTTAAATAAAAACCATCGTTTCAAAAGTAAACTGGTAGCTACTTTTCAAAGCGGTGTTTTCCACAAAAAAAAGTTGCTTGAAAAAGTGATATTTTTCAATCTACAATGTTACATAATTTTAGAGCCAATGAAGAAACTCACTGTGTACGAAATGTTTGCTAAAAATCTGTTTTTTAAATACGTGCTTGTTGCTTGGATTGCTACATTGGTAGTCCACAGAAATTAGTTGTAATCTCTCCAAACCCATCTTTCCTGCTTGTTCAGTAATGGCTCTTTACTCTTCATGAATTCGACGAATTATTATCATGCAAGTGCGGTTAAAGCTTTTCAACATCACAACCTTACATTTGCTCATTTGCTAAATCCTCCAGTCTTATTTTAAATGATTTTCAAGGCTTGATTAGTCAAGCTTCAAAGTAGCTAAGTTGCCGCCATGAAAAAGCATTTCTCACGAAACCAAACGATTTTGACTTATCATTTTTCCCTGAACCTTGAAAACGCAAGTAAAGACTTCCCAAGAGAACATATTTATAAAATAAAAATCGTTACATCCTTCAAGCCGACGAACTTCACATTCAGATCTTTGAAATCTTGATAAAAAAAAGTTCTACCCACTCTCTCAAACCAAATACCCGTACCATATGGCTGTGATGTTAGTGCTTAATTTCAATTTTGTTGTTTATCTCGCTGCAGTTATCTAACGATATTTAAATTCACGTTACCCACTGTCGTCCCCATGGCAGCACTCAAAACCAAAGTCCTTATTGCTGCCCCAATTTCAACCCTTTGTTATGTTAACCAAACGGGGCCATCGAATTATGTCGTACAGCGTAATTAGATAAATTTAATCCCATGTTGTTCAAAAAGTAATTTCAAAGTGAGCTGATGGTCCTTTGAATAGTAAACACGAATCCAGCACAATACTGGTAGAGAGCATATGTACCGCGAAAAGGGCACTAAAATTATACAAATCCTCATTTCCTTACATTTTGGACTAGAAAGTAATTCAATGTTTCCTCTATTCGTTTTCGTTTGAATTGTCATTCAATCACACACATTCATACCGCAAGCTTACCTCGAAAGGCTAGTGGTTTAAACGTGGATCAAGACTGGTTTTGCTCCCTTCGACAAAACTCACCGCAGTCTGTCTTTACCCTGCTGGCCCAACCGCTTCGTTTGAAATGAAGGAGGAAATTTACCTTACGGCTAAAATGATGATAAAATTTAGGTAGAACTTGCAGAGAAAACACAATTTCTCCCTCAGTTTAATTATATTGTGTAATTTTGTGAAACTCGGTCACTAAATTGCGAGCATCGAACTAAAGCCTACAAATTTTTAACACCCGTCTTCCGAAATTTTTAACCTCAATTTTTCGTGCTTTTGTTATTGTGGTGTTTTTTGAAGTAATTGCTTTATATTGATACAAACATCCCCCTTTAGAGTTTCTTTCGTCGAACGGAGTGCATATTGCTGAGTGTGCGAAAGTTTCCACCCACCCCGTTTTCGCGGAGCTTAGGGTACGGACAAGTCGGAGCGAAGAGAGCGTCGAGCAAAGAGATCGGTTTGAATCGATCTCGTCGCTACTGTCACATTTCTGCTTTGGTCGCTGCTTTGACATGGAAATATATGAACTGTTTCGGCGCACTGCTCGACTCGACGCTCTCGTCGCTCCATCTTGTCCGTACCCTTACCAGTGCAAAGAAATGTGTTTTCAGCGATGCCAGCAAGGTTTTTGGATAAACTCAAGACGGAGCGACGAGAGCATCGAGTCAAGTAACGCGCTGAAACGGTTCATATATTTCCATTCCATGTCAAAGCAGCGACCAAAGCAGAAATGTGATGGTAGGTATCAACGAGATCGATTCAGACCGATTTCGTTGCTCGACGCTCTCTTCGCTTCTTCTTGGCCTTACCCTTAGGCCAATGACAGACACTTCGGTTTCACCGGTCGGTTTGATGCGTCAGCTGACACACAGAGCGGTTTTCAGAAGCGTTTATCGAGTCGGTTCAGTTACAAATTACATCGGAGTACCATATAAAAACTTGTGAAAAACGTAGTCGTGTATACATACATATGTACTATATATAAGTATATATATATATATATATATATATATATATATATATATATATATATATATATCTCAAAAATGGTTATGGCTACAATAAAAAGCTATGTACTTTATTTTGTTGGAAATTTTTTAAGCTACAAATTCGTCACACATTGTTTTTCTGAAGACGTGACCGTTACTGAGATATTTAGGAAAGGTTTCTTCTGGTGACCTTTGACCCCGTATAAAAAGTAACGCGGCACTCGAATCGATGGGGACTTTGTGTTCAACATGCCAGTGCCAAAGTTCATACCAAAATTCAGCTTTCCCCTAATAGTTTTCACTTGTTTTCTGAATTTAAGACGAGTCTTTGTATTTTTGTTTCTGACGAAAAGCTTGTATTGGATTTGCTCTTATACCGCAACCATCTTGCCAATGATTTATTTTAGCTATTTTTTTTTGGCAAAAATAATTTATACTTCCGAAAAGTAGTGAAAATACTATTAATTATTTCACTTGTTTCTTTCTTATGTTCGAATAATATTAGTATTGAAATAATTTTGTCGAATTTTTCTTTTTTTTTTTCATATATATGTATATGTAGATATATATATATATATATATGTATATGTAGATATATATATATATATATATATATATATATATATATATATATATATATATATATATATATATATATATATACATATACATACACATATAAATATATAAATATATGTATATATATATAGTATATATATATATATATATATATATATATATATATATATATACATATATATATATATATATTTATAAATATATATATATATATATATATATATATATATATATATATATATATATATATATATATATATATATATATATATATATATATATATATATATATATATATATATACATATATATATATATATATATATAAATATATATCAGCAAAAGATCAAGGGATATAATCTCTGGAGTGGCCGCTCCGATAGTGCTGAAATTACTATAACATAGATGTATGCAAGAATCTGTTCCATGATTTGTTAAAGCTATGATCATTGATTTTAAAAAATGCAAACGGTTGATAAATTTTGACTATTGTCCGGCCTGTTAAGTTAAAGGTTTAAATATTCATAACAATTAAAAAAGTTATAAAAAGAGAAAAATTAAAGTTTCAAAATACACAAAAACGGCAATCCCACTATCAAATTTTCGCTATTATCAGCACTCGAAGCTTCTGTTTTGAAGCCCTTACGTTCGTACAATCAGATGGATCGAAACGAAATCCATAACGTGGGTTGGTCACAACGTGGAGTAAAATTGATGCTGGTTTTGTTACTGCAGAGGGTTGTCAGCACCAAGCATTTTCGTTATTTGTGTACCAACAGATTATTCCATTACATATTCATATAGCAAAAATATACATAATAAGTAATCGGTGTTTCAATTTTTTAGATGGCAACTCCAAACATCTTTTTATCCCAGTAACTTCGATGAAGTTATCGGATGACAGCTAGATTTATATGGTGGATTAACTTTGACATGCTGCAATTGTGGTAGACTTTCGGTTGCAGTGCTAGCAAAGTGTTGCAAGCACTGAGCATTTTCATCATTTATGTTACAAAAAACACGGCTTTCAAAGTTTTATAACATGACACATTCGATAATGAATATGAGCACCAAGTATTTATCCTTCCCAAATTTTTAAATTCATGCAAATTTCTAAGTTTATTCTGCTCTAAACTTGTGTCAGAAAGTGAATAGTATGGCTGGATAATGTGGTAGTCTCACCATAATTTGTATCATGTAGGCTTTAAATACAATATTTTACTGCCTCTATTCATGAAAGATTTCAATAAAACCATATACACTCCAGAAACCAAAAGAAGAAATTCATGGTGATATTTAAAACTGCTGATTTAATTTTAATGCCAGTAGTTAATTTACATTTTTGATTGCTTTTTATTTTTGATTTTTATTCCTCTTCCTCCGACTAACATTTGAAATTGATGAAGAGCAAAATAACATTTTCAGCATTGATACAGTGAACCAAGTTCAGAGAAAATAGTTGGGTGATTTTTCAAGCAAAGCAGTATCCGTTGGAGTGGTTTTGAAATTATTTTGGGGGATTTCGCAAAAAATAACTTGCCAACCCTGAGCTCGGTTAGTACCGAAATGGCAGCAGATGCCGGTCAGGAAGATGTTGCAAATATATATGTTTTCGTTTTAAACTATCATTTCCATGTCAATACATTTATTTCTTTTACCCAACATGCAGTTTATTTGGTTTCAAATCCTACCATTAGACTTTCTGTTTTACTAGGTCATCTATTTTCCATTCAACTTTCTTTTCAGAAGCAATTGTTTCATCTAATAAATGTTTCTTGTTTTCAAACCTGTCTTCACTGACATTTTCTTCCCCTATTTCCTTCTGGATATTTTTCCTAGCCTTCATTGCTTTAATTTTCGCTTAGTCTCTTCTCCAGAAACGTCTTTTATACGTTGAGAGTGATTACAAAAAAATGAAAAGCGTTTTCTAAAATTAAGGTCTAAAATCTTAAAAACTTACACCCATTCAAATAAACCTATTTATTGAAATAAATTTTGAAGACAAGTCTCTTTTATAGCTATGATAAAAAAGTTAATGCAACTTGCTTGTTAGAAATTAAATGAAGTGTCTTTGTATCAATCTGATCATTGTTCTTTTTTACTCTTTAACAAAGTTGGTAGAATGAAAAGAATGGTTTCTGCTCGAAAACGGATTGAACAACAAAAGCGAACTAAAACAGCAAAATATATATGATACATCTTACAAGAAAATTATTTTTAATTACTCTACCACTACTTGCGCTTATTACTGACAGAAGCATTACCACTTGCAGCTTCGTTTATAGTCATTACTCTGATTGTTTTCTACCGAAGGACTCTATTCTTTATTTTCATTTACACTCAAACCTTGTCAGTTCTACGAAGTGCATTTGGATCAAGGCTATTGGTTGAAGCTATTCTGTACATGATATAATACAGAGAGCGCAACGCGTACTCACTAACGAGCTAAGTAAGTGAATTTGAGCTAAAAGTTGAATAGAATATTGAAAACAGGATTTACTAAACAGATAAGATGTCCACAAGACAAAATTAGGGATGAGTGTGAGCTATGTAGAGATAGTTTTTTTTTGAATGGAGGATTTTACTTTTTTCTATTTTACTCTGAGATTTTAAATGGGATTTGGCAAACCAATGTTTTGAAATTAAGCAATAATATTCAGTTATTAAAATATTTCACAATCCCACTGAAATGCTAACATTATAACAGCGTGCTCTATCCAGAACTTCCTAGAATTTCAAAATATGCTTTCTTACAAAATTTTACGTATTAATAGAGAAAAATATTTAAAATAAATCTAGCGCACCTGAACCACAATAAACAATAATATTCGAAGAACAGTAGAAGAACCGTGCAGGTTATGAGTGCATATTCCAACACATGAGCTGCTTATAACGGCCAAACTGTTTCAAATGCCACGTTTTACTTTGGTCTCAAGAATGCATTCTAACTCATATGGTAGAATGTTTCAGATATTCCCACTGGCATGAATTTCAACGTTTGTGAGAGCAAAATACGGGTTAATTATATTCGTTATCAGTTGCTTATTTCACAAAATTTTGAAAGCAGCATCTCATATAACATCAATGAAGAAAATGCTCAGTGCCTGTAGCACTGTAACTGCAGTTGGTGTTTGGGGCTGCGATCCGAAAAATTTTCAGAAATTTTGGAATTGAAAAATCGGTTATTTATTTTCATTGTAAATGTTTCCGGTATGAATACTAACTGTAAGCATTTATTGATACAAAAGTAGCACAACCGACTCGTGCTGGCAACCTTTTACCAGTATCAAAGCCAAGAATATATCACATCTGCTTCACGTTGTTATATTACATTCGAAGTTATAGGAGTATAAAGAAATTTAGGGTTACCTGCAGCAAGTTTTTTCAAATAATCGAAAGCTTAATATTTGCTGTTTATTGTCACTAGAATATCATTACCAATTGAAAATTCTACGATAAAACCGCTTAATAAAGATATTGCACACAAACACAAAACCAACAATAGATGGCAACCCTATCGTGGCTTTTCAACCAAATTTGGCCTGAATAATGTTTATAATAGGTTCCATTAGTTGTATGAAATTCATATTGATTTCATAACTGCACTGGAAGCTATAGGGCAAAAAGTTTTATTTTCATGAGCGAATTTTCAAAACCAAAGACACAAAATTACCATAGCTGGCAGCAACAAACGCATTTTGCTACCAAATTTCTACCAAACAGAGCTTAAAGTAAGGTTCAGGTACTGTGTCAATTTCATGAAAATCTGGTAACTAATTCACATTTCATAGGGCAAAAAGCAGTTTTTTTTCTTTGTTTTTTCAAGATGGCACCACTGGCACAGAGTTGCCTATAATTCAAAATTGCTTCTATCAGATCTGGTCCTATTTAATTCCAATGCATTCTGTAAGTTTCAATTGTATCTGATTATTGGTTCGTGAGTTCCCGTGAACAGAATTTTTTGATGCTAAGAATATAGGTTAACTGAGCAAGGGTTACCGTTTTTGTCCGACATGAAATTTCCAAAGTTTTACTTTGAACGTGTAGATAAAGCATAAGATTTGTATAGAGTTTGGTTTTGTTGTAAGAAACGGACATTTGTTAGGATATTCGATGGTTTGAATGTTTTCACTTCCAAATTTTTATTTTTTGAAATTTAAGACACCAAAATCATCATAGCTGGCAGCTCCAAACGAAATATTCAACCAAATTTCTATCAAACGTGGTTGAAAGTAAGGTCCAGCTACTGTATGAATTTTGTTAAAATCGAACGATTGAATCAGAATTTATAGGGCTAAAAGCAGTTATCTCTTTTAGGGATTTTTCAAGATGGCACCACTGACACAGAATTGCCTGCATTTCAAAATCATTTCTACCAGACCTGGTCCTATTTTAGGCCAATACATTCTGCAAATTTCAATTAATTCTGCTCATCGGATCGTGAGTTTCCGTGAACAGAAGTTTTTGATGCTAAAAATATAGGTAAATTGGGCAAGGGTTACCAGGCGTGCCCGTTATTTCATATCAAATTTTTTTTTGGTTATGTAAACAAAGCACAAAATTTACATATGAGTGGCTTGTTTTTGAAGAAGCGGCATTTTTTCATGAGAGACGATGATTTGGAGGTTTTCACTTTCATTGCCTGCCCTAGCTACAGGGTTGCTAGCACGCTCATTAAAAGGTACACAAATCTTCAACTAAATAATACCAATATGACCTGAAAGTTCTGTAATGACTGAATAGCTCTGTCAAAAGTTATCGCAATTTAAAAATGTTCAAGTTTTCCCGTTCTCTTTTTAGGCAATCACCGCACACATTCTTCTCCGAACATTAGTAAAAATATGTTACACGAGGATGGAGTAATTATTTAAAGATTTTTACGGATTTTTTTCAAAAGTATTGAAAACTCATACGAAAGATTCCAGTTAAATTAGAAGAAAATGCAATTTTCATAAGCTAGTCAGGAAATAATATTTATTCATTAAAACGTCATTTTATCAATATTTCTTAACATTTCTGTTCAGAATATAATAGCTGGTTTGTAGTTTTCCGCAAGCAACTTCATCTAATTCTCGAGTATATCTAATTTTTCAATTGTTCTGATTTCCTACCGAGGAAATGGAAATAACAAGCAAATTTCGAAACCAATAGTCACTAATAAAAGACCATTCTTTTCACCCAGCTCCCGCACATTTTGGCTTACGTCTAAATATTAAACCCGCACACTAAACATCGCAAATTAACATAAATTCATTAAGATAGACCACAATAATAGATTTCATTGCTTACTTTGAAATTATAAAGATCCTTATCAATCTCAATTTTCGCAACCTTTATCAAATATTGGGTGCACATAAAGATCACAAATTGGTACTAATTTTGCAACTAGGCGAACATCCGTATGTAGTTGAAATCCAAAATCGACTCAACCTTTATCATTATTCAATCGTTTTCTGACTATAATTTTAGCCGGCGAGTCCTGGAAGATGGCTGATATTTTTCAACATTTCCATTACATGTACTTAGCTCTTCACTTTTCTGAATCTGAACTTGTTCATATGCTGGCATGCAAATGCGTCACTGCTGACATACGTATATCCGTAACGGAAGAAAGCTTTCCCAATGACTCTCATCGCTCGAATTGACTACCTTCAATGGCGAAACAAATTGTTTCTCATTTATTGGTAGTCATCGCTACGATGGATTGTACTCGAGAGTAGATGTTCCAGTAACCAGAGTTCAAAGCCGCACAGTTAATTAGCACGACAGAGAGTTTCCTCGGAGTTGCTCAATAGCTAGTATACCATTGCCGTGCCTGACAGGAAAACTCATAGATTGGGGTGGATTGGAATTGTGTCGATGTGTTCCATAAGTTAAGTGATTCCAAGTGTACATAATAATCATTTTTCTTTACCGAACGATTCGTCCTTGAAGTTTCCACCAGAACTCGTCCTATCGTCTGCTGCCGATATAAGATTGCACAGCATCTCGTTTGGTGCACACAATGAGACCCCATAAAATCTCATTGTGGGAAGGTCCGGCGAAGAGTATATTGCCGTCCGTAGCATAAATCCTCTACCTGACATTTTTTTCATTTTTGAGCTAACACCGGATTCAAAAACTACATATTCTATTACATCATTCTGCAAAAATGAAATAAAAAATGAAAATACCTTCATTTACAAAAAACCAAAAACCTTCTACCTACCGCATATAGAAGGTTTATGCTAAGTAATGTATAGATGAAGGTTTATGCTAAATAATGCTATCATTTTTTCTTTGCATGTTTCTATAAAATCTTTCTATCTGCTTAAAACCTATCTTCCACAAATATTTGCAACGTGAAAGCTTTTCCTTCAGATTTACCGTATATAAATATATGTGTGTCCATATTTAAACTTTCGTCCCGTTTGAAGATGTCTGCAGCATTTAGAAAAACACAAATCATTGAATATCTCGAAAGCTACTCAAATACAGATATAATGTTCATGCATAGGACGGCAGTATAAACCATGACGAATAAAAAACTTTCAAGAATAAATTTCTCTCTTGGTTATGTTTCAACGATATCGGGGGTGTGTTCAATGTGCATGCTATAGCTGCTCCAAAAGCATAGCATAGCATCACTTTAGCAAATGTCCATATTCGCAGTAGCTAGGTGAAGCAGCTATGGATATTGGACAGCCAAGAGCTGCTACGAAGGTCAGCCTTTACACAGGAAATTCAAAAATAATTTTGTTTCAATTTTTTTTATTGTAATTTTTGCATTTTCGTAGATCAGTTCAATACTTTCATTGCACTTTGGAAACTGTATGAAATTTAGGAGTTTTCAACATACAGCTGCACAATCCATTAAAATTTTCCTAACATATTTAAAAGGTATCACTTATGTCCGGCTTTTGACTCCATATATGAGAAAAAAGCAATAAATAATCGTTGAAAATTCGATAATACAGGAATCAGTGCACCCGGCCTTTTACGCTTCATGCTCGTCTTCTAAAAACTCAAGATGAGCTGCGCTGTGTACAAGCCAACTTAAAACTCGAGTTGAGTTTAAGTGTTTAAAAGCCCGTATTTAATTTATGCTGTCACTATTTTCAAATTTATTCCTCATCTCCTGTGTCACAAAAGCACAAAAACTTCTTTTCATTTCAATTTCCAATTGAAAATTACGTTTAAACTGCATATCAGCTGTGTACGCACGGCCATTTTGCCTTAGCTACTTGCTATCCTCCAGACTGCGAGCAGCAAATAGCTGCTACCTTAGCAGCTACGCCGGAATCTTGGACAGCCCGACTGTCAAATAGCAAGCATCAAAAAGTAGCTATTTCGTGACATTGGACAGCCAGAGCTGCTAAAATAGCAGCTAATAGCTGCTATAGCATGTACATTGAACACACCCCGAAATTAACGAGATTCAATTTATGTTCATAGGTTATCAACTGCATACATCGTTTTTGGTCAAGCAGGGGTGTGTTCAATGTGCATGCTATAGCAGCTATTGGCTGCTATTTTAGCAGCTCTGGCTGTCCAATGTAAACTTTTGAATGAAGCTCTCTAATAGCTTCAACTCTTATAGCCCGTCCAGACTACACATACTTATGTATGCGCATACGTATGCGCATACATAAGTATGTGCAAAAAAACCGTCCACACTTGAAATTAGCACATACTTTTGTATGCGCATACGTATGCAGATACAAAACTATGTGAAAACTACTAGTGTGGACCGTTGTTTCCACATACTTATGTATGCGCATACAATTGTATGCGCTGTTGGAAAATGTATGTGCATACTTATCATATGCGCATACTTGTTCTATTCAGAGATGAATGAATGATTCTGAATCATACAGGGTTATCAATTTCATACTTGAGAAAGTAAACTTGAAAAAGAACACACACAATATTCGGAAAGTGATGTAATTTTTACTGCATTGTAAAGATTTTTTTCCGGAATATTCACTCCTTCTTTCCATAGAAATATAGAAGTACCTGAAAATTCACAGAAATAAGCCTGAATTACATTGCCATGCAGTGCAGTTCACTGATATTTAGAGCTCATGTAATTGCATGTGGCAATTTACATTAACTACAGTTTAGTGCACTGCACTGCATCGTATAGGCTAATATCTAAAAACATTGCACACTGTATCGATTGACATTTGTTTGAAAGTAGTTGCCCGGGCAAAAACCATTTAAATTGAGGTGGAAATTCCGTTCCAGGCATTAAATTGTAAATGGACGAAAAACAGATGCAGAAAATCTAAATATCAAACCTCCACAAATTAATTTGACATTAATTGTCAGAACACTGCACTGCTTTCAATGTGTTTTGCAATGCGTGCACTACTTTGGTACTGCGATGTTCTGCAGTGCACTGCACTGCACTGCATGGCAATGTAATTCAGGCTATACTCACAGCCGCCAAACACTTAAATACGTCTTAATTTTACATAGCATTGACCTAGTACATCTTCATCCAGCGAAAATTTCTGCTCGATCGGATGCACACGACACCGTTCAGGAAGTAATCTTACTTTTTGCTCTGTTTGTCTTGTTCTGTCTCGCAGTCTGAACCATTGGCTTCCACTTGCTGTTGTATATGCGGATGTTTGCGCATACAATTGTATGTGCGGTCTGGACGTCTTTATATGTTTGCACATACTTTTGTATGCGCATACATAAGTATGTGTAGTCTGGACGGGCTATTAGGCTAAACAATGATGACGTGGGATTATTTAACTCTTATAGTGTGGCAAAGTCTAAAATACAGGAAAGTATATTTTTTCTAAATACTCGAGAGTGTTGGCAACAACGTTGTTGTAAATTGATATATGTTGAACGTAACTCGTTTATGTAGCTTAGGTGTCTAAGAAGACGAAGTGTGACCTTTTCTGGCTTTCAAATGTGAAAGTTTGTGCGTTGCAGCCTGTCTACAATGTCATCCTTCGGGCTTCCAACAAGTATTGAATGTAGCGAAAGTCTTTACATGTTACAAAGAGTTTGCTGTCATATGTACCATAACGCTGTTACGCGCCACTTAATATAGCCGAGTAAAGACGAAGAGGCTACCAAGAGTTTAGCAGATCTGCTCTGCATCTACGAATAAACTTAATTTAGAATTTGAGTCCCAGAAAGACAAAAGTGTGGCTTCTGGGCAGCCAGTCTTTACATGGAAGCTTCAGGTGACCTGTCAATAATTTTAACGCCATCTTTCTAAGAGTTTATCTTTTCGTGTGGCTACTGAAGAGAAAGTATAAGTTGTTCATTCCAGAAAATCCTCTTAAGTCGATCGAGTTTCCCGTATCAATTATTCTCTGCTTTGATAAGCTTTAGAGACGATATACGTTGTCTATGCGATTATAGACAAGAAGGGAACCGTGATCACAAATCAATAACCTTTATGAGTAAATTATTTCCATGGATATAAGTCGGAGATGTTAAAATTTGTCACAACCAGCTTAAATAACAATTAATGATTTCCAACTGCAAGTGGTCACACCAGTCAAGTATGCACTGTGTGCTGGTGTCTGATGAGAATCAGTGCATGCTTTCGAAACCACTTTGTCAAATTAAAATTTTCAAGATAAATAAAAATTTTTTAATTTTAGTCATCCCGCAAAAACAATTCCAATCCAAAGTCATGGTTAATTTTAAGATGCGTACATGCTTTTAATAGAAAAGTAAATTATAGATTCACCAGAATAGTATTTGCCTTGTCCACGACTAGCCCATACTTGGAGAAAATGTCTGCACCTAAAATGAGTTTAAAGATATCAGCAACTATGAAGTCCCATACGAATTCACAATGGAGCTTCTGCTCCAATTCGATCACAGAAGTATGGACAGAATTAAGACCAAAAAAAGATTGGCTTCCGGTTGGAGGAACTAAAAGCTCCGAATATCTGCACCTGCTCTGCTGAAAAAGTGTCGTTTAGGAAAATTATCGAGAACTTTTGTACCACGGCAAGATGACACATCGCATTCCCTACCGTCTAAAAACGATTCTAAGTACATGGAAGAATGCGCTTAAATGTTTTTAGCTGCATTTTCTATGATAGAAGCATCCTAAAAGGACTAGAATATTGTCTTATATATGAGTGTCGAATAACGAGTTGGGTGAAAGTGGCCACCTATTTTCTTAGCTCGAGAACCTTTGATTGCGTTGCAAATACGGAAACTTCATGCTGTTAAAGCTGTATGAGAGCCTTGGTAATTTTTTCAGCCGTTTCCGCGAGCTTGTTAAGGCTAGCTTCTAGTGAACAGGGAAAAGTTGCCTTTTTCTCTTCGTTGTAGCCAGTGAGTTTTTGGCATATAACCCAAAAAGTTTCCAACCGCTTCATTTCACGACACAGCTGGACCGGCTTCCAATTTCTTAGGCAATGAACCTAGGCTATTATTATGAATTTAAAACAGATTATAATTAAGACAACATTGACAAAACATGGTATCAGAAGTAAAAAAATTCCATGACAAATTATATACTACAGCATGTATCCTAAGCACAAAAATCTCAATCATTAAATGGTGTTAGAAGACAAATTTATTATCAATAGTTGCCTAAGTAGCATTGATAGCATAAAATCTAGCCTAGTAGAATTGAATGTCTCACCTACCGTCTCAAATAACACGCGATTCCTCGGCAATAATTTATTAGCTCCAGTTGAAAACATTGTTGATATTGGTGGAATCTTGGATGAAATACTTCGTTTCACCTTGCATTATGTTTAAATACTTTACCGAGCAAACAAACAGCTGGGCTTCATTAAAAGACGTGCCAAGGAATTTCTTAACCTGTGGGTCTCAATATCCTTATACATCTCGCGCCCTATTCTCGAAAATGCTTCCATATGCTGGAATTCGACTTTTGAAACCCACACTAACAGACTCGAGTCCATACAAAAGCAATTTTTACTATTCGCCTTGAGAGAACTATACAGCCTTTACGATTTTAATACCTTTCCTTCTTATGAGTTTCGACTGAATCATCTAAACTTATTGACACTTGCATCCAGAAGAAAAATAATTACGGCATGCTTCAGATTTGACGTCATTACAGGCATTATCATAGTTGACCTCCTGCATAGTAAAATGGTTTTAGATATCCCTGTGAGAAACACCAGGTCCACTCGTTTACTTAAGACCCGATAAATAGATGCGATTGCAGAATATTCATAGCATACGTAATCTGTATTTTCCAACGATCTCTAAATTATCTTTCAAATTTTCCCTTTTGCAAGCCATCCGTAGCCACTTATTTTAAGCTATGTGTAAAATATATTCAACCTTAATTTTTTATCACCTTTGAACTTTCATCAATTTTATTTCACCAACTTTTATCTCACTAACAAGTGCCAACTTTAAATTTTAACTTTCAAAAATGAACCAAAATTTAAAAAATGAAAAAATGATTTTGAGTGAATGTAAATCTTGATATATCTTTATTTTTTTCAACTGTCTAGTTCACACATATCAAATATGATTCACGTACCACGCCATTTGCAAAATTTATATCTTCCGATAGGGTGATTAATTTTGCGCCAGGTGATTAATATTGCGCCACTCTGTAATTTTTAAGCCCATCAAAAATTATTCATAGTACATGAATAAAAAACAAATGAATTTGAAATTCAGAATATATTTTCAAAATAATTTAAAACTTTCCCGGCATAAATCTAGATCATAATTATTTGCCAAATGACCGAGAACTTATGTATCATTCATCTTATTACACTCACTAAACATCCAAGTCTCAGAAGAAATTGCATTTTTTTTTCTTCGAAACTTTTTACCTTGGCAATAGAAATTCAAATAGTTGCATATCAAAACGACGCTTAATCTTTCCGCCAGCAGAACCTGTCATCTCGGAAGAATTTTATCCTAAAAACTGCAATGCAAACATGTACGCATGTACACATCGACTAGAACGAAATTCCTTGGGAGACAGAACTAACTCTTCAAATGACTTTGAAGAGTTACATCAAAAGTATCTACAATTAGCCAAGCACAACCTCTCCAGCTTCAAAATTGAATTGCAAGGGCTATAAAACCTAATTCTCAATGAGGGGATCAAGTCAATTGAAATTTATGAAAATTGAGTAATTCAATTTTTCAAGTTTGGAAAATTTATCAGATTTCCTAAGAGCCAAAAATTAATTAGCACAAAATATTTGAGACGTGATAAGTAACCAAATTGTTTCCAGTAATTTCGTTAGGGCGGTAGAGTTCATTCAGACACCGAATTTTTAGTAGCTAAAATAAAAAATATTATTTAAAGTAATCACAGAGGCGTATTTATGATTTAGCAGACCTGGCAAATACATTTGATATATTTTGTTTAACTGTGAGGTGAATGAAGTTTTTTTAGCTTCCACATGAATTAATATCAATAACTTCTGACTACAATGTGCAGAGGCACACGCATCTCATACTCTTTCTCCCAATATTTATACCCACTCAAATTTATCATCTTCGGTGAATTAGAACAACTATTGCGCAAACTGTCATTTTTCAACAATTCCGAAAATTGTCATGCAGTTGTATTAGACGTCCATCCGCCAGCTTACGCTTTAAAAATGTTTACGAATAATTTGGTCTTATTATCGTTCGCTTGTCATATTCCTGAAAAAAATTCTGTACCCTTTCTTTTCAGTTCGTGCCCAATGTAAATGTCTCAAAAGCATTGAAAAAGAGAGTCGTTTAGCCGCAGCACTGGGGCACAGCCATAAAATCAAGAAAGATGCAAATATAAGTATATGCTTACTTTCAAGACTATAGAGAAATCGCACGGCAATTTAAAATATTCGTTGCTCGATGGTTAGCTTTGGTATTTTCTCCTTGTTTTTTCATGTCCAAAAGGACGATAAAACCAATATGAAATATACATGTAAGTACATGGAAGAGAGGATACAATGCATAGATGACTCGATGATTGCCCCTGTTATTTCTTTAATGTAATTAGGATTGATTGTTATAGGTGGGCGTTTTCCCAGAAGTTATCGTTTTTGTTTTTCTAGACTGTTAGAGTTGAAAAAGTAATTTTCATTGTTATCAATGTCGCGTGCGGGGTAAATGGAACCGAGAAATGAATTGTTCAAAAATTATTGGTCGGTATTTTTGATCAATACATCAAATTTAGAAAAAGTTGTTTTTGAAACGTTTTAAGATGAGTTTTATTTCAAGTGTATTTTAAACAAGTATATTTAGCTCAAATATATTTTAAGCTCATAAAGCTAACTACTATGGTTTTTCTATCGATTTCAAAAACTTAAGTATTAGCTTAGCTAACCAGATATGCGAATACTGAATCTGTGGTGGCGAACTTTCGGCAACTGACAAAAGGCACACGTGAACTTCAAGCGATAAAAGCTTTGTGATGGTTATTTTAAACAGCATTCGTACCAGAAATTAGCATCGAAATCTGCATTTTTTTTGTTTAATAGTTTTAGTATGCATATAATAAACTATACCTGAGGAGTAGGTCTGGGTTTCTAATTAGCAAGCATGCAAGCATACTTTTCGGCGCCATTCGACAATATTAATTTCTGCTACGGAAAAAATTAAGTGCAGACAACTGCAACTAGAGTAACTGGAGAGTAGAAAAAATTACCAAAACTTCATGCACTGTGCAAGCCAAAATACAAAAACGAGCAGGGTCACAAGAAACTAGCCCTTAAAAACAACGCTCGCACATGCTGAAGCAGGCATCACTAAATAGAACCCTTGGATGACTTTTTTAAAAGAGTTCCTAAATAACGACGGACAGCAAGGTTTATCGACAAGTCCAGATTCCCCTGAAAATTTGGTGTCAAATTTGAACCTCCAATTAAAAACCCTAGGTAGAAGAAAAGGCAATTGTCTAGGACAAAAAAAAAACAGGAAACGGTTTCCATTGTATAGTTTTTTATTAAATTTGAAGCTTTCCTATAAGTAGACTCAAGTAAAGGTCTTGCAGTATATCAGCGCAGGTGTAAGCACAATCCAAGTGAGTGCGCTCGTTCGCCAAATTAGAAAAATTGCAATTCATACGTCTGTGGGGTGATTTATCAAGGCTAAAAACTCGCCTACAAAGCTCAAATCTAGATACATTACTAAAACAGAGAAAAAATACATTATTAAAACAGACATAGAATGACAACAATAACTTGGGAGAAAGAGATCGAGGACTTGAAAATTACCTTCTTTCACCCAAATGCAAGGAAACATATGCAAGCTGTCGACAAACTATATAAAAGCTATGAATCTAGCTGTCATTGGGCGATAAGATTTGGTTGAGTTTAAGATCATGAGACCGCCTGAAGATCCACAGTGTTTCAAAGGCCTTCAGTACGACACGCCGTGTTTTTTTTTGAGGAAAGAGGTTAACTTTATTGATGAGAACCACTAGATGTATGAAATTGAGTGTTTCTTGGGCTTTCGAACATGGAGCATCCGTATTTGGGTTTTTTTTGGCTCCAACTTTTAAAAAAGTTTCCAAAGGGAGTTTGAATTTAGAAAATATCACTCTCAGGAAAAAAATTTTTCTTGTTAATAAACGAGTGTGACTTATCATTTCTAAAGTAATTTTGCTGGCTGAACACAAAACCGCTGTCCAAATCCGCCTATCGTACCTCAATGTCGAAAAAAAATGTCATTTTTAGAATATTTTGCTGCTGACGCAATTTTTATCAATATTATGACGTGATAGCCAAATTTTGGAGCACATTCGTGCCAGCAGGCAAAAATGCTGTGGAAATGATAATTTTAATTCGTTTGACACAAATGATCTCGGGCAGTATTATTTATTTGATTTGCACCCCGACTTACAAATTTAATCGAAACAATTGTCATGATTTTGAATAAATTTTTTTTTTAACAATAAATCAACTGAACAAAAATTACATGCCGAATTCTATATAACATTTGTACAAAGTTTTGGGCGTATTTTTATCTTAATTTTAGTAATCATCATCTTCTTCTTCTTCAAATTTACAAATATTATTTACAAATATGATCATTGACTCATAGGGGGCCCGGTAGCTCTGCTCGCTAAGGCGTCAGGCCAAAAAGCGGCGTGCTACGGGGCCTGCGGGTTCGAATCCCGCCAGTGCCCTGGTTGTAGGTGTGAATGCATGTGATTGCATACGAGGGTGGCAAATGGGCCCAAACTGATGGCATAATGCTGGCCGCGTTCCCGGCAGCCCTCTTCACTAACCTAACCTAACCTATCATTGACCCATGCATGCATATTTACAATTTTAGCAATTGATACCTTCCAGGAAATTGTTTTGTACAGGTAAAAATATATTTTTGATAATGTTGCTTTGCATATAATTTCAATGCTAAGCATATACAACACTGAATTATTCTATGATCATACATGAATTATCATATGAACATATTTCATTGATTAGAATTTAGAAGAAAGTTGGGAAATTTGATGATTCTAAAGTACCGGTGAATGGGTAGATAAATGTATGAACAGCCAGATACACATACATCACTTGAAACGTTACCAATAACATAACAAGTGTTAGTGTTTGGAAACTATTGTTTAATCTATGAAATTCAACATTGTGTTTGTCTCAATCTCACGTGCTCCAACGTGGTGCAAATGCTTGCTATTATGTGCTTGCGCAAATGATAAAAAAATACTGCAGAGCAAGCGGACTGGTGCAATAAACGTGCAAAATGTTGCATTTTGTGCAAGGCCGCTGAGCTTTGAAAGGAGTTTACGAGCCCAGCCCCAGCTGGCCGCAGGTAAATTAAGTTTTGATAGTTACTTTTGACTTTAATGAATACAACTAGACCTATTTTGTAACAATGTTCTGTGACGTTCTAAACTTAAAAGGGACTAGAAGTTTTAAACACCGAATTCCTATACTATCAGCAGTATGAACACGATGAAAGGGGGGAGGCTAAATTATCAATGTCTTTCATAGCTTAAGAACGCTGTATTACTCAGAGATATTTTGATCTTCATATTCTTTATTTAAAACTAATGTTAAAAGACAGATGCAATTTTTGACTGCTTTAGCTCCTGTGCTCTTACCCTTTAACTTACCGATTACCACCTCCAATAATGGGGGCCATATAGAACAATATTACCCCCAAGTTTTAACTTCACACTTAAAAGTCCATAATGTGAATAAAGTTCACCTTTTTGAGAAATATACCACTGTGCGACACCACAAAAGAGAACTGCAAACGACCAGTCCATAGCAGCAGCTGCTGAAAGTGCAGACAGATCAGTTACCTTGCAAAGAGAGCCATTTGCAAAGAGAGCCACAATGAAAATATTAAAAAGGTAGAAGCCGAGAATGTTCTGCGGTGAGAATCATGCAAAGCTTTCTGAGAGGCTTCTTAAGTGCAGAGCAAGTTTCTGGCTCTCCGAAGACCAAAACTGCAATGATCAGTGAATTATATCGAAGGACAAATCTGAAGACATGATATTTTGAATCTTCGGTCTATGCAGCCCTATCTATTGCGGACACTCGAAAAGCCCGGGTTGATCTTACCGGGAATCGGTAAGTTTATACTTTTTACAACTCTTATTTCAGGCGCGTAGTCTTCGTTAACAAGAAACTTGTGGGTAGTGAAGGAATACACTGCATGAAGGAATACACTCCTGGTTGTCTCCAATAGCTTAGTTAGAAAATACTTAGGTGGACCAGTTTTAAGTTGGGCAAGTGTAAGCGTCACTAGACAGCAGCGGTGCTGATGAGGTCAGTGTATGCGAAATAGTAAGAGGGATGATCTCCAGACTGGTAAATTTAACCGCGGGTAATATTTACTGTTTCGATGTTAAATCAAAATTCACTGCAGAAAAAACAAAAATCTTATGCGTGGATTGAGGAGAAAACAGAAGTTAAGGCAAAACCAAAGGCGTCTAGATTTGAGGATGTAGGTACCTTTGGTCACGGAGGCAGAGTTGCACAGCGTGGTAGTTAGGTATAACAACCCAAAGACTTCGAATCTGGCCAAAACTTCAATAGAAGCGCTAAAAGCAGTGGTGGAGGGACACCTATCAACATTGTAACGTATGTATAAGGCATCTTTTTGTAAACCAGTGTCATATGTGGATGGCGAGAAAGGGGTTAATCGTCCAAAAATAAAAGAACTTTCGTATAAAACAAATGAAATGTTAATATTTACTTTATTTATTAATTTCACACAACACCAAAAATAAATCTCGAAACTATTACGTGTCGAACGTTCGCGTCGGTTGACTGCCACTACCAGACTAGGCAGTTTGTTGGTTTTCGACCGATGACGGTACATCATCACCCATACAGACGCGCGACAGTTCGGCCACTCCTGATGTGGAATCGTCCTCGGTTCCCGAAATATATTCTTCAATATTGTTCGTAGAATCTCCTTCGAGTTCCGGACTACTTCGACACCAAGGTTTCATTTTGTCCGTAGAATAGACAGACGAAAATTTTCGTGAAGTAACTTGCATTCCCGATATGTCCTCCACAACGTATCGATCTTTACCGAGGGTCCGGGAAACAACATATGGCCCACGGTATCGTGGCTCAAGTTTCCGAGATTCACCCGAAGCAGGAGGCTCATTTTCGATTACGACTAAGTCTCCTTCCTTGTATGTAGTAGGAGCGATGTGTTTCCGATCGAAACGTACTTTCCACTTCTCACGTTCATGCTGAATGTTCGCGGCAGCTTGCTCACGCTTCTCGGACATGCTGTACTCTGTGGCATCATTAGAGACGTCGTCGTGTATAACAGCTAGTAGTCTATTCGGAATGACGTCGATTAATTTAAAGTCGAATACGAGCTCGTTGGGGCTGAAACCGGATGTGGAGTTCTTCTGCGAGTTAACCGTCCAAATCCCTCAAGCAAAGATCCCAGTCCTTGGAGTTTTCAGCAGTTGTCCGTAGATATGAAAGAATTATCTCGTTCGCCCTCTCTACCTGGCCATTGGCTCTAGGAGTACGAACGGCTGTTTTTATATGCTGAATACTATTATCGATGCAATAGGACTCGAATGATTTGGAAGTAAAGGCAGTGCCTCGATCCGATATGATGCATTTGGGTAAGCCAAAATAACTTGACATCTCGTTAAGCACTTGAATGACGGGAGCAGTTTTCGTGCTTTTGACCGCCTTCACAATGAGAAATTTACTAAATGCATCGGATACCACTATAGCATAGGTGTTTCCTTTTCTGCTTCGAACAAACGGGCCCAGATGGTCAATGTGGAGCAAACGGAAGGGTATTGGCTCAACATCATCGTAGTGTAAACGTCCTTCTGGTTTACCGGGTCGATTTTTGTTGTAGCAGCATTGGACGCATGCAGCGATGTAGTCTTTGACGTACTTGCGTATTTTGGGAAACCAGAACGATTTCTTGATACGGTTCATAGTTTTTTCCAGTCCAAAATGACCCAAGTCATCATGTAATGATCGAACCACTCTCCAACGAATAGCTTTTGGAACTACAAGCTTTGAGCCGTCAGCCTCTTTTCGAAACAATCGGTGGTTTATTATCTCGTAGTCGCTTTTAATTTGCCTATCCTGCTCGGTTGATGTTTCTCCCTTGAGCACTGCGATGATTTTCTGCAAAGTCTCGTCCTGCATTTGAATAGTTAATAACCAGTCATTCGTGTCGATGCTGACTCTCATTACAAAACCAGCAGTATCCGCTTCTTTTGGGGGTTGGTCTGGAGAACGGCTCAGCGCATCAACATGCGCCAAACGATCGGCTGGTCGGTGGATAGCTGTAAAATCGAATTCTAATAGTCTCATCCACCAACGTGCAATTTTTGGAATGAGCTCCTTGTTCGCTTTTGCTTTCGCAATAGATGCACAATCAGTCACCAGTCGAAACGTTTTACCAAGAAGGTATACACGGAAACGTTCTAGAACTTCGACTATTGCTAGCACCTCAAGTTCGTAGCTATGGTACCGACTCTCCGTGTCAGAGCAGTGGCGACTATAGTAAAATACTGGATTCCATGGACCATCGGCAACAGACTGAAGTAGGACGCCAGCGAGACCCTTGCGACTGGCATCTGTGTGGACCTCGTGGTTCGCAGTTGGGTCATATAATGCCAAAGTAGGTCCATTGGTTAGTTTTTCAATTAATGTTTTGAAGGCTTCTTGCTGAGTAGGTCCCCACGTAAATGATTCACATCCAGTCTTACACAAAAGCCGAGTTAATGGTCTGGTAATCAACGAGTAATCCTGTATGAATTTACGGAAGAAACCCGTTAATCCCAGGAAACGACGCACTTCGGTAGTGTTGGTTGGCGTTTGGAAGTTCCGTATTGCACTCACTTTTTCGTTTCCAGGTGTAATGCCGTGGGCATTAATTACATGACCCAAATGCACGATTTCATTGGCCAGAAACCTACACTTGTCCAGCCTGAGTGTTAGTCCATGTTGCTCAAGAATAAGCAAAAAGTTATCGAGCCGCTGCAGTCCCTCTTCGGCCGTTTTACTTGGAATTATAACGTCATCCAAGTAAACTAAGACTTCGCCTAGTTTCATTTTCGTTGCTAACTTGTTCATTATATTCTGAAACACGGCGGGAGCATTTACAAGACCAAACGGCATTCTGTTGTATTCATAATGCCCGTCGGTCGTTACGAAAGCAGTGTACTGCTTTGAATTTTCTGCGACGGCGATTTGATGGTAGCCCATTCGTAAGTCGAGTGTGGTAAAAAAACTGTTTCCTGAGAGTTGCGTGAATTGCTCATCGATATGCGGCATCGGAAAAGGAGTTTTCACTGTAATGCTATTTAGGCGTCTGTAGTCTACGCATAGTCGATGTTCTCCATTCCGTTTTTCGACTAAAACCACAGGTGAAGCGTATGGTGAATCAGAAGGTCGAATTATATTATTCTCCAAAAGTTCCTCAACGATGCCATTAATAATCGGTCGCTTCGCAAACGCAGCTCGGTAGGGTTTCATATTTATTGGCTCGTCTGTTCTCAGTTTTATCTCCATTTCGGACACAGTACATCGTCCAAGCTCAGAAATATCCTTCGCAAAGCACTTGCGGTGTCGTTTCAGTATGTCCTTTAATTGCGTAGTTTCTTGAAAAGACAAGTTCGCAGTTAAGTTTACTTTGCTGATATTTTCTATCCAGCAATCATCACGCTCTATGATGAGCCTATTTCCCGCTCGGCACAAAATATCTCTCCCCAGTAAAATATTTTCGGATATGTGCTCATCTTCTACCACAAACAAATCAGCATCAAAAACGTTCTCATCGACTTCTACTGTCGCTCGAAGTTTTTCTGTGCAAAAATATCTGCCACCAGCAAAGCCTTTGAAGGTAATTGAGCATTTCTCCATTTTCCCGAGTTTGTTGGCAAATGTTCTTCGAATTAAGGTGCCATGGCTACCTGGATCAACAAAAGTAGTGGTTGAAACACCATTTACCTTAATCCGTTTGGTTATGGCTGGATCTTCGTTTTCTAGATCTCGTTCCGACTCGATCTTCAGTATTGTTGGTCTCGGTTTATTTGTGTCATTACTGGGACAACTAGCCGTTTGATGCGTGGTTTTCTGGCACAGTCTACATCGTTCCTTACGCTGTGGCTCTGGACAATTGCGTGAATAATGTCCGAACCGGAAACAATTATAGCACTTGATATTACGGCTATTCTTTTTCTCAGCCACGTTTTTCTTGGAATCCGAGTCGCTACTTGATGCAGCACCAACGCTTGCTGAGGAAATCGATCCATATTTCGATTTGACTCCAACGTTTTCCTCTTTTATAGGATTATATGAACAGTAATCATTAATATCCTTTAAAAGATCGTTAAGGACTGAATAGCTGATCGATATTTTCTTCCGCAAATCCACATCATTTATGCCATTTATTATATGCCGCGCTATGGCATTTACTGGAAGTCCGCCTTTGCTGCCCATATATACCATTTTATAATAATACTCTTGCGGGCTTTCGTGCGTTCCTCGTTTGGTTCGTGCCATTTTAAGATGTATGTCCGCGTCGTTGACAGTACATGGGAAATCGGCCAAAAATTTTTCCACGAACTGTGGCCACGAAAAAAACACTTCTTCAATTGAGTCGACCCAATACTTAGCGGGTCCAAACATCTTTTGTTGAACTGCGAAAATCAGCATTTCATCACTCCAGTGATATGCGTTCTTTAGATTTTCTACCCGTCTCACGTATTGGACGGCATTTAGTGATGTTTCCAATGACGGATTGAAATCCGGTACAAGTGCAACGATGTCACGCACATTGTTAAATGAGTCAGCCGGTTGGGTACCACAGTACTACCACATGCGGTGACTGCATGCTCGGCCCATGGCTCACCACATGTTGTGCACCCGGCATCGGCTTGACTACCGGTGAACGGATTTCGGCATGACTCTGCAAATGTGAGAACGTCACAGTTGGCTCACGAGCAAATTGCGGTAATGATGTTTGCGTCGGATATGTACACGAATGTGTAGGGTACGCACGTGTATGCACAGGATGAGTCGCTGTATACGTAGGGTATGTGCCATATGTATGCACCTCTTCAGCCATCGTGGGACGCATAGCTACAGGCTGCATACCAAAATGAGGTTGCAGAACTGTTGGAGTAAAAGGTTGCGAGCTAGAGTATCGCACACCACTATACGGGACTGGTGTGGACGCTACAAACGGCGGATGTCCTACATCAGGAAACGGCAAACTGGTGTTCTGCAAACCATTATACGGCTGTGGTGCAAACGATTGTAATGAATGCTGACGGGCTTCATCTTGCACACTACTAAATGGCTGTGGTGTTGACGATGGAACCGACACAACCCCTTGCACACCACTAAACGGCTGTGGTGCCGACGAAACCGACACAAACTCTTGCACACCACTAAACGGCTGTGGTGTCGACGAAACCGACACAAACTCTTGCACACCACTAAACGGCTGTGGTGGCACATTTGAACGCTGAACGATCGTACTCGGCGTCAAAACGGTCGGGGAGTTTTCCGATTCGGGTGTTCTTGGTGAAACTTGCTGCGGGTAAGAAAAAGGGACAGCACTTTCCGATCGCGGGGTCGATTCGTCCACGGGCGTTTGTTTATGTAGCAGCATCAGCTGCCCAATAGATTTTTCTATTAACTTTAAACGTTCCAGGACGGTCACGTTTTCACTCGACACCGTGGCCTCGTCGATATGTACATGAAGACGCTGCACTAATTCATTTTTGGGTCCCGACGACGGCAAACCAGCCTCTCGACACTTTTCCCGAAGTGCCGCCACGTTGAGGTTACGGAAACTCATGGTTGCACTTATACGCACACACAAGATAGTTCACGGTCTTTTATTTGACAGAGAATCCCACTTCTGAAAATGTCATATGTGGATGGCGAGAAAGGGGTTAATCGTCCAAAAATAAAAGAACTTTCATATAAAACAAATGAAATGTTAATATTTACTTTATTTATTAATTTCACACAACACCAAAAATAAATCTCGAAACTATTACGTGTCGAACGTTCGCGTCGGTTGACTGCCACTACCAGACTAGGCAGTTTGTTGGTTTTCGACCGATGACGGTACATCATCACCCATACAGACGCGCGACACCAGTAATTTGGCTAAGTTGATGCTGGTGTTGAACCTGGCTTATGAAGAGCACAGCCATGCAGCATGTGACAGAGTATCCGGGACTACAATCACGCTGAATAGACTCATAGTCACACTTAGATGTTAGACACACAGCTCTGCCTAAATGATCATATGTCATAAATGATCTTCTAAGTGCTGTGTATAAGCGTAACTATATAAGTTAGTTCTAACGTGAAGGTAGCCTGGTTAAATTTTTTTACAGTACTAGGAAAATTTTGCCAGCATGAGGTATTTTTGTACTGAAATAAAGTGTCATAAGTACCAGAGATAGTACATTAGCTTTTCATGCTAAACTTGCCTAAATTGCTTAAATTCTAAAATTATGCCAACAAAAGATCAGAAAATCATTCTATTCCCATAGACTCTACCTTCAATATTAGATTCAAATAAATTTCACAGCACGTATGTCTCGTTAACTGCAGCAAGTCAAATGGGCATATGGTAGCGGGTATATGGGAAAAATGCTACCATTAAATTTATAAAAAGCACATTTGATAGATCACACACTCAAGATCTACACATTTATTTTTGTTCTTATGCACCAAAAACTTTTTATAAAATCGAAAATTTATTTTTCACTTCTGTCAAACGAAATTTCATCAAAAGTAGTGCTCAAAACTATTTATTTATAAACTTTTCGTCTTCTTCTTTCATTTCACTTAACACTGAACTTATGTGAAAACTAGTCCCTTTTCTTCTTTCTAATAATGTTCGAAAGCTCGATAAATAATCAGTTTGCAGCAAATGATACAATTGAAATTCACAGAATATTTTGGGACTAAGTAGTTCCAACAACTCGGTGGAAACTGCTATTTGCCCAATGAATTCTGATCCAGGTTGAAAAATTAAATTTTTTTCTCTTAAATCTTGAAAACTAGTTCAGCAAAATAAAGCTTTGTCCCCTTTATCTTCCAGTGCAGTCATGAAATCAAAACGAGATTCATGCCGTAAATGAGCCTTATTATACGCCAAAGTTAGTAGGAATTTGACTGAATATTGAATTGGTAATTTTGTATTATTTTGTCATTTATACTAAGCGGTGTTATCATTACATTTTCGAATCGTGATGTTCTACTAGTGCCAATAAACAACAAATACTAATATTTCGAAATTTTGAAAACTTTGGCGGATGGTAGCCATAGGCGGGCCGTGGCCTAAAATCTGGCAGGGGCCAGGGACTGAAAGGTTCAACACATGCGATGATTTTGTTTTTGTTTGTACACGTACTGTTCATACAACTTATATAGTTTACTAATACATTATATATTTGTTGATTTATTCTTTATTATTTCATCATCGGGGCACTACAGCCCGAATCGAGCCTTAGCCTCCTTAATTCTTCGCCTCCATTCGTCTCGGTTCTGTGACCGCGTCCTCCCGTTCGGTCCTCCCAAAAGTGACCTGCTGTCAGCATCTATAGATTCCTCCCAGCGCTTGCGTGGCTTACCGACTGACCTGGCTCCGCTCGCTCGCCCCTTGAGAGATCGTTTGGGGATTCGATTATCGCTCGTTCGACGTGGCCAGCCCATTGTAGTTTTTGGAGTCGTATGACGGTAGAGACTTCCGGCTCGTCATATATGGAATACAGCTCGTTGCTGTATCGGATTCGCCATCCATCTTCTTCCCGTATTGGACCGAGGATCCTTCGCAATACCCTTCTTTCAAACGTATTCAAGGCTTTTTCAGATGCCTGCGTCAGCGTCCAGGTTTCGCTTCCGTAGCATAGCACAGGTCTAATAATTGTTTCATAGATGCGAAGCTTCGGATTCCTGTGTACGCATCGAAATTTCAAAGTGGGAAGCACCGAAAAGAATGTCTTATTGGCTAATTGGATCCGCCGTTTGATTTCGTCAAGCTCATTCCCATCCTTCGAGAGGTTCGTCCCTAGGTACATGAAGTTGTCTACGTTTTCAAGATTATTGCCCCCTATCGTTATGTATTGTCTTATTATTCGCTAATGCATAATGCATTATCAAATAAACTACTTGTCTGTGAAGACGTATGAGCTACTACCACATGCATACAATAAGAATGGTAGGAAGGAACTACACATGAAGAATCAATGACCGCTAAGAAAGAAAGCTTGTATGAATTATACGGGAATAGAATGGAAATAATTAGAAATGTAAGAATATTTTTTCATTTAGAAGCTAAATATATTTCAACTTATACTTGAAGAAGAGGATAGCTTAGTTTCAAAATATCTTTGAAAAAGGTGGAATATATTAAGCTTAGAAGGAAGAAATTGATCTCTGGCTTCAAACATTTGTTACCTAGAAAACCTAAAAAACCCGACAATAATTTGGCAAGATGAAAAAGCTGTAACTTACTCTTTTCGAGCCATTTGGTTTGCAGGAATATCTTTGTAGCCCTAACTGCGTGTTTGAGGCTAGATGAAACAGCAAAACCTTTGAAACTAGTGCTTTTTGCTGTTTTCCGTCTTCGCGATCCTCTGGTAAATGTAAGATTCAGACAGCTCTTTTCTGCAAATGATTTAATCTTTTCCCAAACTACATACAAGTCTTCTCGCTCACTTAGTAGTGTTCCATTAAAAAGATTTATCCCATCGCTAAGAGTTGCATTTTTAGTTTGGAAATATGTGCTTAACATGTTCGTATAAAAGGTGAAAGATGAAAAGATTTACTACAAATTTAGGATTACTGATTGAATGAAAGATCCCCAATGAATAAACTGAGTCGTTGTATTCTCCCCTCATTCATTTCTTTCTCTAAAGCCTCTTTCATAGTCTCATAGCTATCGATCACATATTTGCAATTGTGAAATCTCATTGAGTAACGAGTCGAGCTTAAACTTCTCATTCCACGCCTTGTGTTTAGACCAACTGCCTCTTCAAGCTGCTTTAACAATTCGTGTTGTGATGGCTTCGAAAAGTGTAGGTAAAGCGATTCAATGGCATTGAAAAAGGATGTACACGTTTCGATTGTGAAAAATGTGTCCATCACAACCAGGATAATTTTATGAGCTAGACAGTGTACAAATGTGGCTGCAGAGTGTTTCATCTTAATTTAGATTCGTAAACCACCTTTTGGTCCTGACATGACACTAGCACCATCATAAGACAGTCCAACAACAGGCAATTCGCTAAGTCCGCCGCTGTCTAACAGGCTCAAAATTATATCTGCTAAATACGAGGCATGTCTAGCTGCTGGACAGTCTACAAAGTTTGAGAACCTTTCTTCGACTGCTAGCTCTTTAGCAAATCTGACAACCACGGAGAGTTGTTCCTTTTGTGGATCCTTGTTGCGTCTGCCAAAATAGATCTTTTATTTCAGCTATATTGTCCTCGCGAATGATTTCAGCAATTATTTTCATCAATTCATTTTGTGTTTTGCCACTACAGTAGTTCGCAACCTTGTTTTAAAAATTATTTTCAACAGCTGAATCATGCTTAGTGAATAATGCACAAAATTCCAAAAAAATCACGGTTATCACTGGTGACTGAGACATGTCGTAAGGTCGATAACCTTTTCCAAATAATTTCGGTTCATCTTGACAATATTCCAAGACTGTTCAAGCACCATATCATTTACTGTCTTCCAAGTACTATTAGAGTTTTCTCATTGTGCATGAATTTTACTATACGGATAATTTATCCAGATCGCGAAGTTTGGTCGAGCTGAAATTTTGGTGTACTTTTGGCAACAATGGAAATTCTATGGAAAATTTCACATTGTGATAACTTCACACCGAGTCATCAGATCATCACAAAATGTGCAAGACTCATCAATGGGCATAATAAATAAGTTTTTGCCGTTTTTAAATAATGTCTGGGCAACCTTGTAGCTAGCATAAGTACGTAAGCACAAATCTTTTACACGGCTGTTAGAATAAAATGCAAATAATTGATGAATTTGATACTATATTTATACAGTCAAATCTAAATTTGTAAAATCCCCAATCGCACAAAAATCGCACCGAATTATTTATATTTTTAGCACCTGGAACTTGCGTTTACGGTATCTCGCGACCGGATAAAATTCATAGGATATACTGGTCTTAAGTAGATACAGGTCTGACAAAAGTTTAATGAATATGATAAGAACCATATTTCGGCTGTGTCACTATGAAAAAACGCTCGGTGAAATTGAAGTGCTATACCTTTTAACTTCCGATGCAGTTATCAAATTATAATAAAATTCACGCACATTCAACCTGAGTGTAAACCAAATAGGTCATAGATAAGATAAAAGTGGCAGGGATGCCATTTTTATTCTTGAAATGACTTCGAAAATTGTATTCTACGTTAATTACCTTATTGCCTACCATTTTAATACTTAGACTATGTTTTGTGAAAAACATAATTTCATAAAACGCCAGTTTATGAAAGTGTTCTTACCTAAATACCTGTATATTGCCTAGTTGGAATGAACAGATAATGATGATTGGCGAGGTGCTTTTCGTCTTTTTCTTAACGTTTAACTTGTCGAAATTAAATATTGCCGTCCATTTCTTGAAATAAGTCCCATAACATCGTAACTAATACCGCAAATAACACAGTCTCTTTATTATAAGTAGTGTGTATGCTTTGGTATAGGCTTACACTACTGCACTATACAGCTCTTGCTGTAACCACAAAAACCTAAGAGGCGAAAACTTAAGTATCTGCTGTTGGAAATATTTATTTTTCTGGGAGGGGCCAACCTAGGGTCTGGGGGGGTCCCGGCCCCCCCTGGCCCCCCCCTACGGCACGCCTATGATGGTAGCCCTAAATTTTTCATTGCCCCTCTAACTTCCAAAGGAGACACCGGATCAAAACAAAATTAATAGGGTGAGTTGGCCTCAATAAGAAGCAGATTTGGTATATTTTTGGCTTTGGTGCTTGCTAAAGGTTGTCAACACCAATTACTTGGGTTATTTCTGCACCAACAGATGATACAATTAGATATTTATATGGAAAATATCTACAATAAAAATAAGTAACCAATGTTTAAATATTCCAAATCTGAATATATTTGAATTTTTAATCCAGCCATATAGTTGCCAGTCAGCTTTCCGTTGTCATGTCATCATTGTCGTACAATTGCAGTTACTGAACACTTTTCAGTTTCAACTAAGCCTTTCGTTCGGGCAACAACTGCGAAGCAGATTAAAAAGTATTCCAAGTTGGCTCAGGTGTGAACTTTGTTCTGCTGGATAGCTTAAAGAGAATTTTTTAGTCAAATGGCGACAACGAAAACCCGGGCCCAGGATAACCGTAATACTTTCAATTCAGTTCTGTTCGTTTCATCTATAAAAAGGATTTAATAGACCTTCTGCTTCTTCTGTCTTCAAGCTATACGACCCGAAGCTACTTACGTCAATTAAATATCTGTAATATTGGTATCTAAACGATCGTAATGACTGGTTCTGTATTTTCGTAAATTGTGTCTCGATGAACTAATTCAACTGGAAACTACTGATTTGCTATATAAAAACCAGGCACATATTCATTAATCTAATCAAATTACATAATAACGACATTCGGGGACAAACATCATTTTCACTTTGAATCAGCCTCGGCAATGAAAACAAAAGATCATTATAGACTCAAACAGTATGAGGTGAGGCGGAAAAGAGGACCTAGAAAACGGGATATCAAAAACTTTCTAATGCTAATGCTAGATACTGAAACATGAATTAACTTTTCGAATGTTTCATTAATCTTTGTTGGTGTCGCTGATAAAGACTCCGGGAACGTGCCACACTAAGATTCGACGATGATTGCGAGCCTTGGAATGGTGTTTTGGAAGAAAATATGATGTGGGTGAAAAGACTTTTCGAAAAGCTAACAGCATTGAATGGTTTCAGAGCAATAGTGATTTGCTTTTATGTGAAAGAAAATGATGTTAAAATCAATGGAAAACTTTTCAAACTGTTAGGACCCAGTAGAGGAAGAGTAAGGTAAAAGGGCAGCTGTATTGAATGAAATCAAAAGCAAACGCAAATGATTAATTGTCGTGAAGCTAATATCTAAATGTTTTGCGTAAGAATTTTGACTTTCGGTTCATTGGTAAAGAGAAAAGTTCGACGTGCTGCAAAGTTCGATAAGTGCTTTCAATAGGTAGCATAAACACCCTAACTGCATTCTGTAATTGGGGAGCTATCTAATGTTTTGTGTTTTTCTAAGCGCTGCAGATATTTTAAGCGCAATGAAAGTTGGAAAAAAATAAGTTTATTTGAAGTATATCTGAAGTGAAATCCTTCACGTTGAAAATATTAGGGAATAGAGGTTTTAAGTAGATAAGGCTTTTTGTATTAAATGTAATAATATAATAACAGCTTTACTTAGTGAAAATGTTCTATCTGCATTATACTATTATATTATACTTTTTTGAGAATATTACTACTCAAATAGTACTACCGTATTAACTTAGTCAGATTAAACAAGTTTAAAGTATTTTTTAGAAAAGATTTTAGCTGCTGGTGTATTTGTTGGCAAAATGTAAAAGGTCTTTCAAAGAAATTACTTCATACTAATTATTACTACTGCGGAAACACGCAGAATTCGACAATTTGCCATAGGTAGCTTTTAAAGTGCAATATATGGGGGGAAACTTATCTAATTAGTTGGTGCGAGTCCTGTAATCCAGTGCACAGACTTTGAAGAAAACCTTTAACATCTTGCTTTCTTTGTTGATTCAGTCAGTTGCCGCTTTCCATCTAATTCAACGTGTGCATTTTTGCAACGCATCTATTCTGGGTTACTTAAAATACGCAATAGATACAAACAAAAAATAAAGACAGCACACTGCTTGCTATGCATTTACACACATAATTTTATACCAGCCGTCTCTACGTTTATAAAGTTTAACGGGCAAAAGAAGTCTCGACGTACTACGCCAACGTAGGTGGCATGCGCCTTAAAATTAATGATTTATACATAGCTTCTTCAGTATCTTATTTCGACATATTTGGATTTATCGAAACCTGGCTATGTGAAAACACCAACGATGCTGAGCTATTCTACAGTAATTTTGCAGTTTTTCGTCCTGATCGCCATCTTAATTATCCGGATGCTTCTGTCAGCGGTGGTGTTCTACTAAAGAACTGCCACTATCTCGACTTGATATACCTGACACTCTTGACCTGGAATACGTATGTATCACACTAAACCTTCATCAAAAAGTTTTCGCGGCAAAACTGTACATCCCGCCGTCCGCACCAAACTCTACATATGACTTGGCGTATAACCTAACCGAATATATATGTATGTCGCATAATGGAACCGTCTGACAATCTCATTCTTATAGGAGATTTCAATTTACCACATCTAGAGTGGTGACTCTCTAACGATAGCGAACACTATCTTCCTTCGTCCAATAATCGACGTGAAAGCTACTTCATTGACGCCATTCTTTCAACTGGACTAAAGCAGATCAACTGCATCCACAACACAAACGGACGACCTTCGGATCTAATTTTGTCGACAAATTCGTCTGATATCTCGATTCAACGATGTTCATCTTCTCTACTTAAGGAATCTACACACCAGCCAGCTCATCATATCAATTTTCAAATTAATGACGAAACACTAACGGGGTCTAACTTTGTAAATCCTTTTAACTTTAACTTTAAGAAAGTTGACTTTAATACGCTGAGTGAAATAATGACCGAATGCAACTGGTCTTCGGTTGTGAATGGGCCTTTTTAGACTTGTATTCTTGATACAGTCCTATAACCGGTTTTCTGGGCAAGAGGCAGAAGAATCGAGGGGAAATCTCTACAAAAAGTGATGCACTTTTTCCTAACGTTTGAAACTGATTGAAACTGATGCAAATCACTAACACAACTATAAACATAGTTCACGGGTCAGGAATTTTTCATGAAACACTCAAGTCGAATTGAGAAAACAACAACACGCACACATTCATATGCATAATCGGTATATGAACGCTTCCGTTGCTGATGCACACCAAGTGTGGAAATGTTGATTGTGTAAAACCAGTTTCAGGAGTGCATGAAGAATGCAAGTGTAAAAAGGCCCAATGAATCTAATGTAAACATTGCAGCCACAAACTTTCATTCTATCTTACTCTGTTGCTTTGCTCACTCTGTACCTTTGAGTATCTCTGTACCTTTCAAATGCTTTCCATGGGTCAAAACAGATTTGATCAATCTGAGGAATTTGAAAATCAAGGCATGGAAAGTGTACAGCTCGTCACGTCTAGAGGATGATCTAAGATTTATGAGGAATTACGAAATAGATTCATATGTGACCTCTCATCTGCCTACTCCAACTATATGGACGCGCTTAGGCAGTCTTTCATAAGCCATCCCAAGCGTTTTTGGAATTTCGTTAACTCAAAAAGGCATCATGACGATACCCTATATCTTTTATATCTGACAGCATGGTCATTTATAACTCGCAAGCAATCAGTTACTTATTTGCAGATTACTTTCAATCTGCGTATGGATTACCTCTCTGCGACTTCAATGAAACTAATTTCAATTACCTGATGGACTCTTCTAAAATTACGTTGGGAATGAAAGATCTTTAAATCGACATTTTCACTATCTTTTGACTTATAATTCATCTTGAGAATAGTTTGCACCCCTGTCCTGATGGATTACCAACCATAGTGCTTAAACGTTGCGTAAATTTCCTCTCACCACTATTATCTCAACTTTTTAATCTTTTGATTTCCTCTGGTATTCTTCCAAACTTATGGAAATATTTCAAATAATCCACAAAAAAAGGCTGCAGAGAAGACGTGTACAACTATAGGCCAATCGCCAAATTACCATGCGTCGCCAAGCTTTTTGAGGCCATAGTTATCGAGGTGTTATCTTTTCACTCTAAGCTTTTAATCTCGCCTTGCCAACATGGTTTTATTTAAAGTAAATCTACCATCACTAACCTTTTAGAACCTGTAAACCTAGTTATTGCTACGATTGAAGAAGGTAAACAAGTTGACTGCATTTACACCGACCTCACAAAAGCTTTGAAAAGCTGGATCCTGACGTTCTTATATGTAAACTGCATCTTCTTGAGTTCTCTAATAAGTTCATAGACGGGGTTAAATCTTATCGCTCTAATCACACCTGATCACTTTTCTTCCAGGATCTTCCATTTTACTCTACGCTGACGATGCAAAAATTTGTAATGCAATATCTATGAAAAAAAAAATTGTTAATGCAAGCTTCGCTAATTGGTACGCTCTAAACCAGCTATTACTAAATGTTCAAAAATGCTCAGTTATCTCTTTCTCCCACAAATCATGTACGATTAATTTCACCTGCTCTTTAAACGATACTCTTTTTACTCGCTCCAATCAAGTTCGTGACTAAGAAGTACTATTAAACTCCGCTTTTACTTTTAATGACCACATTGACTCAATAATAATAAAAACCAACTGTGGACTTGGCTTCTTAAAAAGACGATCAAGAATTCAATAACATTCTTCTGACTTAAACCCTGTTGTACTCTCTGGTTTTCCCTATCCTAGAATATGGGTACTTGATATGGTCTCCATATTATAAGGAGCACATAGATCGCATTGAGTCTGTTCAAAAAAAATTTTAATTATTGTTTTCCATTCTTTCCGCTGGTCTGATTGTATTCGCTTACCTCCTTATGAAAACCGCTTGCAATTATTGACCATGGACACTCTTGAAACTAGATGTCAAAAATTCAAAGCTCTATTTGCTGCGAAGTTACTCAGTGGAAACGTGAACTCTGAGTTTTTGCTATCAAAACTGAACTTTCGTGTTAAACATCATGGCGCCTTATCCATCCCGTTTCGTAAAACCAATTATGGATTGAATGAACCAACCTCCGCAACAGCCCGAAACTTCAACTCAGCGTATCAAATGTTCATCTTTAAATATACTGTTGATATGTTCAAGTGTTGGCTTAATCGATCGATTAATTGTCCGGTTTAACTAAAAATAAAAGCATAGGGTAACATATATCTATTCACTGAAATTTATTTGCTAACAGCGAGTATTGGAACTGAAAACTGATAGTGTTTTGTGCTTGTTTATGATAAGTAACAGTAAAATTCGAACCCAATGCGGGCGTTAAGTGCTTAGAAGTAGCCAAGGATTTCTTTTCAAACTTTGATTTGTCATACTTTCTGATTAAATTCATTCAACGTTTCAACATTTTCATGACCTATTAATGTTGACTAAAAATATACATTACTGATGAATCACTAATGAGTTTGCTGGCCCCTCGACCCTCTTGAAAATTTTTCGTTTTATGACATAAAATGCAAATTATTATACTAATAATTATTATACTATCAAACTAAAATTTTCAATATTGTGTGTTTCACAAGAACGGCAACCGATTACCACACCACCTCTCTTTTGAGCACTCACAACTTTTATTCACTTGATCTCACGATCAGATAATCGCAGCAGGCTGAAATTCACAAATTTTTGAAGTGATTTCGATCCATGGACAACCTTGCGGTAGTGGCGCCGCCTTGAAAAGTCCCTAAGATATAAAATTATTTCTTGCCCTGTAAATTCTGATTCAGTCATCAGGTTTCAACGAAGCTCACAATGCAGCTTAACCTTACTTTAAGCCAATTTTGGTTGAAATTTGGGTAAACAAATAAGATCTACCTGCCAGCTATGCTAATATTAGTCTCTTGAATCTTGAATGCTCAGCAAAATAAAAGTTTTTGTCTTATAGCTTCCCGTGAAGACATGAAATGAAAATGAAATTGATAGAGTAAATGGACCTTTAAATAGGCCAAATGCGGTAAAAATTTGGTTGAAAATTCATGATAGAGCTGGCAGCTATAGCAATTTTTGACGTTTTTGTAATTTCTTTACTAAGCGATGTTATCAGGATATTTTAAATAGTTATGGCCTTACAGTGGCAATAAACAAAAAATTTTAAAATTTCGAAAAGTTGAAAATTTTTCCGTGTGGTAGCCCAAAATTTATGTTTTCCTCATAAAGTAATCGAACAACAATCCTCGTATGAGTCTAGGGATTAAAGCTGGTAAAGAGCTTCATTACAAATCTACAACTAATGTGATCACTCCAAGAGTGTGGAGTGATTAGTTAAACTATTCACTTTACCCTTATAAATACATGCTGTTATTCAGAGCTAGGCGAACTCAAAACTTGGCACGGCCCCTCGTCCGAATTCGGATTCGAACTATGAACCCGACACACTAATGCTACGGTCAGATATCGCTACTTTTGAAAACTGCGCCTGCAGCCAGATTGCGGTCGCAACTTGCAGCCTAAAAAGTAGCGATGTATGAAGAGCTTTTCAATGAGTTGCAAGTGCAGCAAAAAAATATTGATTTGGTTGAAACTTTGCTGCGGCTGCATCTGCAGCTTTTCGTTTTATTATTGCCGATTCAATTAGTGCCTTGAAAAGTGACAGTATTTTGTGTACGGTAGTGAGCAATTTTAATATTTTTTACGGTTTATATTTCAAAATTTGTAAATGGTAGAATATTAATTTTGTTTAACCAAATAGAATATGGCTAAATACAATTGGACGAAAGACACAGTATCTTTGATTAAAGGAAGAGCATTTTTGATTAAGGTTATACGATACGGTTTATTCTAATTATAAGTCTACGTTATAGCTATTTTGCAAAATCTAACTTAAATATTAAAAACTGATAAATAAAATTTACGTAAATCATTCTATTCTAATGTTTCAAAACAAATTTGTTTAAATTTGTTTAAATAATTGAAGGAAGAGAATCGTTCACTTGGGCTTATTGATTGTCTCATCCAAGTGTCTTTTTTTTATTAAAGGAGTCACCAGTTGTAGAAGTTCATCAAAATCACTACCCGATATTCTCAAAAAGTTTTTATAAAATGCTTTGTCATCTAAACGCAATTCATTTAACAAACAATGCACAGCTCCATAGTGTTCTCTATTTGCGATCCATGTCCTCACCCAGCAACTTCTGCTTTTACTTTTCTTTTTTCGTTTCTTTAAAACTATAACTTAACAAGCCAAATTCACAAGAAATTGGACTCTACCACATCCTTCCTCAGTGAGAATAGAATGGAGGCATTTGAAGACCAACTAACGTCACCTCAACAGCAAATATAATATAATCAACTGGAGAAAAATACAGTACAGCTGAAATTGATGGTGAAACCCATTCAGGTCAACTCGTTCATACCTACAAATAATTGAGACCTTCTCAAGCTTCCTTATGCTACGGTCAGACATCACTACTTTTTGCGCTGCAATAAACTAATTTTAAACTAATTTTTTCGCAAATTAGTTTTCTAGCGGCTCTGATGCGCTATACTTTTTATTAATTTATTCACGTGTTCTTTCCAATAATCATCGAAATACATACTAAACAACTGGTTGAAACTTCAGAACAAACTGAATAGTAAAATACTGCAACAGAGGTTGCGCGCAGCAAAAACTGCGAGTTATGTGTGAACACCTTTGCAGTTTTCTTCGGAAGAAGTTGCAGCTACCCGGTTGCGCGCAGTAAAAGTAGCGGGTTGCACCCACTATGTGTGAACAGAGTTAGCAGTTTTTGCTTCTTCAACCTAAAAACTGCGCAGTAAAAGTAGCGATGTCTGACCCAAGCTTAAGAGTCCAGTGGTCTACCCACTAGGCTACTCAAGCTTGGGAAAATAAGCAAGTAAAATAAGTGAGAAATGCTTAAATGTCTAAGTATTGGAAATCATTCAGTTGGCAGGACCAAACATCTTTCTATCCCTGTAATATTCGATGAAGTCATCGGATGAAAACGAGATTCACAGAGTAAGCTGATTTAAATGTGAAGCAGCTATGGTAGACTCTTGATTGGAGTGCTGGCAGTCTTGCAAAAACTGAGTAAATTTATCAGACACACCAGTATGATCTGTAGTGCTAACTGCTGAGGTAGGATATTTGTAAACGATTTCCTTTGTATACACTTTATCTGGTGAAATAAAGCCTGCAAACGGATGCTGCTTTCTGATTGTCGTAAAATAATGAATATTAATAAACTGTATTTGGCTTTCTTAAATTGTGTAATTTGTGCAAGTGGTAGCCCTGAAAATCTTTCCAAATTTTGAGTTTTAATGAATTCTTGAAAATCTTTCCACATTACGAGTCTTAATGTATTCTTGAAATTAATGTGGCAAATGGCCTTCGAACCAAGATGGTTGTGATAAGGAGCACTTGAATATGCACCTAAAATCCACACGATTCCTTTACTTTTTTTTCGAACAGTAGTGTTTCTAGCGGAACCTATGCGCTAAAGTTTTTACGAATATTCGAAGAACATTAGTATTAAAATAGCTTTAGCCAAAAATTAATATTTATGCATATATATATATATATATATATATTTATATATATATATATATATATATATATATATATATATATATATATATATATATATATATTTATTTATTTATTGATTTATTTAATCTTATATATATATAATATTTTTATTTATTTATTATTATATTAATCTTATATATATATATATATATATATATATATATATATATATATATATATATATATATATATATATATATATATATATATATATATATATATATATATATATAAATATAGATATGTATATATTTATTTTTATTTGGAAAACCAACAGCATTTAAGATAATGCCAATGATAGGTTCCCACTGAACTATCAAAGCAGAACAGGTTATTTAACAAGAGTGTTTAGTTGGTAGTAGTACTCGTACCTATAATTACTTTCTTAAATTTAGTTTTTGAAAGTTGAAATAGGTCAATATGAGAAAACTTCGAGTTGTATTGTGACATTAATCTGTTCGTTGGCGAATTGGAGTAATTCTTCGTATTAGAAAAAGGCAAATAAAATAATGTATTGAGTCTTGTGTATACAGGATTTGTTGAAAGATTGAAATATGATATAATTGATGAAGAGTATATATCATTATTGAAAACTTTAAAAAGAAAGAGCATATCCATTACTGTTCTTTTGTCTTCAAGTGGTATCATATTGAAGTATTTTAGTCTTGACTTATAATTAGGCAAAGATATCATATATTTTTTACATAAGAAAAGAACAAATTTACGTTGCAATATTTCAATCATATCTATGTACTTTCTGTAGCACGGGTTCCAGACAGTGCATGCATATTCAAGTTTAGATCTAACTAGAGTGTTAAAAAGGTATATACATGTTTGCGGATTAGTGGAGTTCCTGGAATTTCGTAAAACAAAACCTAAAGTCCTGTATGATTGCCTCAAAATTATCTCAACATGAGAACTAAGCAATAGTTTGGAGTCAAAGTACATTCCTAAATCCTTTCGCAAGGTATTTTTCTTCAGTACAGAATTTTCTACACAATAGTCGTTACCAATAGTATGTTTGTTACGAGTGTAACTTACAACACAGCATTTTTCAACGTTGAGTAACAGTTCGTTTAACTTGCAATAGTTATTTAAATTATCTAAGTCTTTTTGAAGTTGAGTACAATCTTCTGAACTTTTGATTACTTTGAAGAATTTCAGATCGTCCGCGTATAGAAGCGCATAAGAAGCGTTGAAGCATTTTGTAATGTCGTTGATAAAAAGTATAAATAAAATTGAACCTAAATGTGAACCTTGTGGAACTCCGGATGTGACTGAGATCGGACGAGATAAGTAGCCATTACATCGAACCAACTGAGATCGAATTGATATATATGATTCAACCCACCTCAGAAGTGAGCCATGAATACCAGTTCTTCGTAGTTTATTAATTAACAATGGATGACTGACCCGATCAAAAGCTTTGCTGAAGTCGGTGTAAAGAATGTCGACTTGATGTTTCTTATCCATATTAGAACTTAATAGCTGCAAAAAAGTTACCAAATTCGTAAAAGTTGACTTTTTTGGACAAAAACCATGCTGCTCTCAATTATCAAATTATAAACATCAGCTAAATTTTCTCAATAACTAATGCCTCAAAAATTTTACCGAAAGTAGATATAATAGAGATGGGTCTATAGTTAGAAATGTCATGGATATCACCGGATTTAAAAATTGGTACGACGTGTGAGATTTTCCATGCATCAGGAAACACATGCGTTTCAAGTGATTGGTTGAATAAAATATAGAGCGGTTCCGTTAAATAATATGCACAAGAACGGATAAACTTTGCAGTAATCTGATCAGGTCCAGGCCCTTTATTAATGTTAAAAGTTGTAAGATGCCGTAGTATTTTCGCTGAATCTATATGAATTTTATTCAGGTTCATTACATTATCTACAGCATTGGGAGATACATTAGATTCGATGTACTGTCTATTATTAGAGAAAACTGATTCAAAGTAATCTGCAAAACTATTATATACTTCTTGACCATTATGTACTTCGGATTTGTTATAGTACATTGTACTGGCTAAAGCGGCATTGTTCTTTCTAAATATTTTTATAAATTTCCAAAAGTTAGTAGGATCACGTTTGATATTGCACTCCATACGTCTTACAAAACGCATTTCATCTAGTTTAATTTTTAGTTTTACTCTAGCCCGCAGTATAGAGAAGGATTGATAATCAGAAAACATTCTATAAGATTTCCATTTTTGATGAAACTTATTCTTTTCTTTTATCATCTTTTGCAGTGACTTAGAAAACCAAACTTGTTATTTATTCTTATTTGCTATTTTCATAGGTACAAATAACTTTATCAAACTGAAAATAATTTTATAAAATGTATCTACATTCTCATTTACATTATTACTTTCAAGTTTTGGTTTCCAATTAACAGCAGAAAGTTTTACAATAAGATCTTCATAATTGCATTCATTGAAGTTGTACATAGACACGTATTTAAGTGGCAGTTTTTCATCGAAATTGATATTAGGATGTATTTCAAGAGGAGGATGGTTAGAGTGAACTTTTAAAAGATTATAGTAATATATATATATATATATATATACATATATATATATATATATATATATATATATATATATATATATATATATATATATATATATATATATATATATATATATATATATATATATATATATATATATATATATATATATATATATATATATATATATATATACGAGGGTTGATCCAACAGTAATGATAATGAATATGAATCAAGGTGATCAGCGGCCATCACTTCGCTATCGTTTTCAAATTTCTTGCCCGTTGCTATTCCTGGAGTGGAGGAAAGAGGTTGAAATCAATGGCAGCTAGATCTGGCGAATAGAATGGATGCTCATGCAGTTTGAATCTTATTTCTTGAATTGCAGCCATCGCAACTGCAACTTTGTGAACCGGTACGTTGTTTTGATGAAACAGCACTCCAGCTCGCAGTTTGAGGCGACTTTATTTTGAATAGCTTTATGCAATCTTCTCATTTAGTCTGCATAGTAGCTTCCTTTTCTAAATTTTTTGATAAGCAAAATCATTAATTTTACTGGATAAATTAACTTCTGGCAATTCCTCTCTACGATTTGTTCGCTTCTTCATTGGTTTCACGCATTAAACTTGTATCTTTTTGTGGTGCACTATCATCGAAAATTACCTGCCCTTTAGGTTTTCGTGGTCGTGGAAAATCACTCTATGATTTCGTTTCTAAGATTTATGTTGTAAACGCTACTGTCAGTGCTGTAACCAGTACTCTAGCTACAATCAAACATAAGGATGAAGCCTGCATCCAAGCCTGACAACCGTCAAACATTGATTGTCTTAAATGTTTTGATGTGTCAAGAGACTAAAACAGGAACTTTAATTGACTTACTTGTTTCTTTACACTATATACTTATTGAATGATTCAAAAACTCCAACAATTCATAGCCAAAACATGTCAAATACGAATTGTCAAACTATATGCAATTAGTCTGATTATCAGCCGGAAGAACGGGTTGATGGGGATGTTTTGTATATTATATATATTCTATATGCTTCCGCTCTTCCTTTGTTTGCGTCAGCTGACGGGGAACAAAAGTTTTGTTTATAACTAAAGTAGGTATAGTTTCGAACGTGAAACCTAAGGACTATCGTCTGATAGAAAAGATCATTGGCTATCATATAATCAAGTCAATTGATCTTATGTTAATCTTGCAGCCACACCATGCATTAAATCTGATAGAACTATTCTTAGTGGTCTCAATGAGCAAATTAAAAAATCTCTCGTTACTTAGAGAGTCTATGCTTGCTGCTTTCTGGACTTTGATGAGTTTTTGGACTACATCAGGTCTGAAGAACTCATGAGAATCAAAAACAGAGTCGTATCCTCACCAGCACACATCAAGGTGCTGTCCTCCCTGTTGTGGAGCATAAGGTAAATACTTTTATGATGAAATTCTTATTAAGTTAGCGTTTTGGTCAAAATCATTTATTTATATCAAAAGCAATCAACTTACTACTAGGAGCGTTCATACAAAAAGACTAAAAAGAGTAAGGGCGTATGTTGATATTGTTGAATTACATATTGCTTCCGATTAAACGCTTTTATCGATTGAAATATACTCATAATTTTTCACTTGAAATAAGAAACTCACCAACAATTCTCATCGAAAATCTGCGTTCACTAAAAATACAGCCCTAAGTCAAGTTAATTCAATAAAACTTTAAAAATTACTTTTCTCTACACTTTTCATTTAAGCTCATCTATTATAACCCAAATGGCTTTTAACCCACATTATATTTCTCGATTATACCGTAAAAACATGAAATATGTTCAACTTGAAACCATTTAAGAAAAATATTCATCATAACACTTGCTTGTAAATAATTCAATATGTTTGTTAAAAATCATTTATTATCTTGAACTGGTGGATTTCAGCAAATCCCATAGTGAATCTCTTCAGACTTTCCTCAGTCCCTGAGCTTTGCGTCTGGTAGCGTTATCCTTTCTATTCTCTTGCTCAGTCATGCCAATACTTTTCATGGTGAGTTAAATTGTTTTTTCGAGCTCTCATCACCACATAGAGCCACCGGAGAAGTACAAAAGTACAGAGTAGGGGCATTTCATTGGTCTCATATTTCAAAAGGGAAACACACAAAATGATAAATGCAAAATTTCATTTGAATGAAGAGGCTGCCATCGGAGAGTTTTAGTTTAACGCTCAAATGGCAGATACTTAACATAAATCACCTTTTTAGCATTCAATGATTAATGGTTATAAGACAGAAAGTATCCCAAGAAAAAACAACTATTGCAAACATGTACTGAATTTGTTTGGTAAATGCTTTACTCCTGAAGTAACAGTAGTATTTACGCTCCATGTTTTGGTTTTGCTGTAATTCACGTTAAAGTACGATGAAGGCAATTAGACTGAAAATGTTACTTTGAAAAATAAAACGTTTGCAGAAACACTACTACATCGAGAATGAAAGGAAAAAGAGACCCAGAGTTCAAGATGAATTTATCCCCAAGAGTGGCTTCGCATCATTCCTAATAAAGGATAATGCGCCATTACACTCACTCAGCAGAGCTAAGGGGCCCAAAAAATGAAAACATGTCAAACTCGTACCAAGGAACTGTTGCTGGTTGAATGTAATTGGCTAGGTTTTCTCTTCAATCCTCATACCTTGCGTCCAAGTCCCGGTGGTGTAAGTCCCAAATTTATGGAATGTAATTAATCATTGATAAGTGCTACTCAAGCTACTGGAACTTCACACTTTTAAGATAAACTTTTAACGGATCCAACGACGTTGTAAGCAAAATATCTTTAGAAATCTGCAAAGTATCCAAAAATGGTGGGCCAAATAACAAATTTTCGAATAGGATGATATACTTGGTGAAAATGGAAAATGAAAATTACACAGCATCGAAAAGAAAACGGATGATTAAATTAACAAGCAAGATGAAGAGAGTTTGCAAGCAGATTACAGTATTTGGACATCATTGAACAGAAATCAAAATAAGCTGGCTCGTATTAGAATTTGTTTTCGATCCAAGGTTTTTTCAACATAGCCAAGAGTGTTTGTATGATCGATTAAAGGCTTAGCGTAATAGCAAGAGCCAACAGTCACAAACAATAAAAAAAACAGACCTTGTAAAAAAATTCCGATATACACTTGCCTATGAGATTCGCAGGTCAGAAGAGACACTTTTTAAAATAGTTATACTATTTTTAGTGATTTACCTTTATTTGTATTATATTTTTATGTACAAGGACTGACTTTCGGAATCCTAAAACCTATACTACTTGAGAAGTGAAATTGTGTCAAGTGAAACTGAGCAATTGTCAAGTGAGACTGAGCAATTACTGCAATCAAAAATAAGGAAAAAAATTCAAAAATAAGGAAATACTACAAAATAATTCAAAATTCAAACCACGCACCTGCCTGAAAGGCGTACCAACAATATGAGATTCAACGTTTCAAACGAATCATACCCGCCTTATCAAATTGGAAATTTTTTGATTTCACAAACGAAAAGCACGCAACATTAGCTTTTTGACCGTAAAGTCTCCATATTTAACCCCGGAAATTCCCATGTGAGACTTCGATCCCTGAGAACACAGATGAGAACCATGAGAACTTATCCATGAGAACACAAACTGAACAACACCATTGAGCCTCGAAAGCATCACAGGTATTTGTAATGCCCTTAAACTGGCCTGAGAACATTACAGCCAATTACCTCACAATCTTCAGTTCTTAATCATAGTTCCTCTTCAATTTTCAATTTTTCACAATGTTTCACGAAGCCAGTAAACAACACTGATTTCAAACGAAACTTATCAGCATCTAGACACACTGTTTCGCCTTGAAACAATATTCTAACCCTTCCATACGATTCGTTATATATGATCACTCACTTCCCTGACCCAAAACTTATAATGATAATGGTACCAATCAATAAAATCGTTTATACTTTGAAGGCGCTGTTTGATGATTAATTATTGATGTAGGAAAAACTTTAACCGGGACATTTTGGAACGTTTTGCGTTTCGAAATTAACTCTTGTAGCTCAACAAATTTTACTGCACCAGTGGAGGCCATGATCTAACCTTTATTGAAAGATCAACTGTCGAGGATCAATTCAATCAGTTGTATTGTTAACTAGGAAATATAAAATGGATATTCGAATCTGATGTTAGCCCAACCATTATCTACGAAGGACGCAAAATCGGGCTGTCTCATAATTATGAGGGGCAAATTAAATAAACTCTACCCCCAAATCATAATACTTCAACGTACTTGCCTTTACTGAAACTTGGTTAAGTGGCTCCCATATTAATGAAGAGATCCTCGATAGTAGCTGGACAATATTCAAAACTGACCATGATTATGTCTTCATAATTCCAGAGAAAAGGAAGTGGTTTTAAACTTGCTGTAAGTAGCATCTTCTCAAGCGAAATTGTTGACTCAACCCCGCATAAATTGTTTCGGCAGAAAATTATTCGAATATCATTCGACAGCACATCGGTAAATATTGGTTTATTATATGTCCCACATAGATCTGGCGACTCTGTGTACAATTACATATGCGAATTTATATCTACTTTCATGGCATCTCATAACCCAGAGGATCAAATTATACCCCTAGGAGATTTTAATCGCCCTAATTTACGTTTCGTTATTGTTGAAACTGACAATTAATTACTACCAATTAACTATCTCGATTATTGTATGGTAATGATTTGCAGCAGGTTACTCTGACTCTCAACTGTAATGGTAATTAGTTAGACCTTATATTTACAAACATTTATGACAAAGTAGTGGTTAGCACGACTATTGACGCGGAAAATTTTTTCTCTGATTGCCTTCACCATTCCGCTCTTACTATTGATTTATCCACTACAGATTCTAATATCTTTCAAACTTACGATAATACTATTGTATACGATTTCCGCAATGCTGATTATGATAGCATTCAACATTCTCTTGACAATGCCGATTAGACAGATAAGCTTACATCCCAATCTCTTGACGAAAATGTAAATTCATTCTATAAAATACTGTTCGACGTGGTCGAAAGATATGTCCCTAAAATTATGAGAAAAGATAAACTTTTTGAGCCCGGGCTTAACAAAACTCTAAGGCGTTTGAGAAATCATAGAAATAAGCTTCACAAATCAACAAAAAATAATGTCGACTCTAGCAATCGTACATGACAGATTGCATATGACAGATTCATATGACAGATTTATTAAAATTACCGGCGAGAGTATAATTCACAACCCCAAAAAGAGTTTGACTTTGTGAATATGAAGCTGAAAACAACCGGTTTTCCCTCTTCTATGTGCAATCAAACCTCAATGTCTTCTTCTTCGCAAGAAATTCGTAACTTTTTCGCAGATTATTTTCAGGAGGTCTTGAGCCCTGCCAGTACTCCATCACCCTGTCACCTCCTAGAGTATCTGGAACGATTTTTGCTGATGCTACAACAATTTGCAGAGATGATATTTTTAAAGCTATCTTGGAGCTTGATAGTAACAAAGGCCCTGGACCCGATCTTCTTCCTCTGACTTTTCTTACTAAATTTTTCGCACAGTTAATCTCTCCTCTTCACATCATTTATAATACACTTCTTTCTTCTGGGCACTTTCCATCGTATTGGAAAGCCTCCTACGTTACACCAATATTCCAGAATGGTGAAAGAAGATTAATTCAAAATTATAGAGGTATCGCCATTTTATCAACTATTCCTAAACTGCTTGAAAAAATCACATGTGATAAGCTATCTCCTTTGGTCGATGCTCGACTTAACGAACAGCTGCATGGTTTTAGGAAGGGGCGCTCTACCACCATTTACCTGATGGTGCTGGTTTCACATGTTCTTTGCAAAATGGTTTTGATTTCCAAGCTGTAGCAATTCGAAATTGCAGGATCTATACAAAGATGACATAGCTTTTACCTGCAGAGCCGCTGAAAATATGTGATATTCCAAGAGCTTAGCTCTAAAAAATTTATTGTTAGCTCTGGAGTACCTCAAGGTAGCCATCTTACCCCTTTGCTTTTTAACATTTTACCATAACAGACCTGTTGGAGGTTTTATCTGATGTACCTTATCTACTATATGCGGACAATCTGAACGTTTTTCATTCTCTAAAGTCACCATCAGATGCCAAGTTTTTTCAACTAAAACTAAATTCCCTGGATCATTGAAAAGCCTTCCTCCCAACATCGCAAAATGTCATGTGATTAGCTTCTCTCGAAAAAGTACGCTCGTACATTATACATACTTTTTAAGCAATACGACACTTAGTAGGGTTGACAATATATTAGGCCTCGGTGTGGTGCTGGATGAAAAGCTCCGCTTTAATTTTCATTACGACAAAATTATCTATCAAACAAGTAAACGACTAGGTTTCATTAAGCGACAAGCCAGGGAGTTTCAGAACCTTTGGGCTACAAAATCGCTATACACCGCACTTGTTCAGCATCTTCTTGAGGATGCTTGCATTATCTGGAACCTGGTTTTCGAAATTTTCAGCCAGAGATTTGAATCTGTTCAAAAGCAATTCTTGCTATTCGCTCTTAGAGATCTTTACCATCTTTGTGATTTAAGCAATTTACAGCCTTATGAATCTCGCCTTAGACTTCTAAATTTGTCACCAGTTGCTTCCGGAAGATTAATGTTATCTGTCTGCTTCAATTGCGATGTCATTAGAGACGCTGTTAATGCTGACTACATACAGGAAAGATTTGTGCTTAACCAGCCCGTGAGAGTCACTAGATCCCGATAATTACTAGTTTAATATATATGCAAAGCACGGCATATGCAGATAATGAGCCAATAAATAGATTATTTCCTCCGCAATTTCGAAACTTTTCCTCCACAATTTCGAAAGCGTCCTTTAAAGACAGATTAACCAAGGCTCTCTTATCCTACCATCTCTAGTCTACCGGCCTAGTATCCTATTCATGACTAATAAAATATATAGTTTCGTTTGTGTTTTTATAAATTTTGTGCCCTACATGTAATATTGCTGTTATATTTATTTATGGAATGTTAATTTTTTTTTTGCATTGCATTCAGTGTATGTTATACCTGTTGTTAATTTGTTTAGTTTTGTTGTTTTAAATTGTAATTTTATCTCATTTATATGTAATTGTATACCTTGTTTGGTGAAATAAATAATTGACGATTTTTGAGCTTCATAAAAGCTATTTGAAATATTTGAAAATATGAATTTGAAAATATGAATTGTATCCGTTAAATTCGACTATGAATGTATAATCTGTTTGACTACTTAAATAAAGTATGTCAAAGAACTGATTGAAATCAACTTTCCAGAAAAACATGCAGAATAACCAGAAATCGATACATTGGCAGAAGCTATACTTTCAATTAGGTCTATTTTTTAAAATAGAGTATAGCTCCAACATGAGACATGACTAATCTAGCGATCACTGCTAATAGCTACACTGCTCTTCAAAAAACCAGTGAACAGTACGATTGCCTTCAGTACATATTATTCAGCTACTCATTGCTTTTTTGAAAAACAGTTCTTACTCTTCCTTGCTTGATATTTATAGTCCAGTGAAATCCGACATAAAAAAGGCAAAACATCGGAAAAATTAAGGAAAAGCTGAATTTTGTTTTGAACCTTGGTACGGACATGTTGATCAAAATGTCAAAAGTCTTCATCGATCCGAGTGGTGCGTTACTTTCATACGGGTTCAAAAGTCACCAGAAGTGACCATTCCTAAATTTCCCAGTTACGGTCACGTCTTCAGAAAAACAATGTATGACGAATGACGAAAAAAACAATGTATGACGAAAAAATCACATGTGATAAGCTATCTCCTTTGGTCGATGCTTGACTTAACGAACAGCTGCATGGTTTTAGGAAGGGGCGCTCTACCACCATTTACCTGATGGTGCTGGTTTCACATGTTCTTTGCAAAATGGTTTTGATTTCCAAGCTGTAGCAATTCGAAATTGCAGGATCTATACAAAGATGACATAGCTTTTACCTGCAGAGCCGCTGAAAATATGTGATATTCCAAGAGCTTAGCTCTAAAAAATTTATTGTTAGCTCTGGAGTACCTCAAGGTAGCCATCTTACCCCTTTGCTTTTTAACATTTTAACATAACAGACCTGTTGGAGGTTTTATCTGATTCCAGCAGAGTTTCAGAACCTTTGGGCTACAAAATCGCTATACACCGCACTTGTTCAGCATCTTCTTGAGGATGCTTGCATTATCTGGAACCTGGTTTTCGAAATTTTCAGCCAGAGATTTGAATCTGTTCAAAAGCAATTCTTGCTATTCGCTCTTAGAGATCTTTACCATCTTTGTGATTTAAGCAATTTACAGCCTTATGAATCTCGCCTTAGACTTCTAAATTTGTCACCAGTTGCTTCCGGAAGCAATTTATATGTAATTTGTATGTAATGGCTCTAATGCAAAATTTATATGTAATGGCACCTTGCAGAAAATTAGAGGATATTGGCATCAAAAGCCGTATAGAGCTTAGAAAATTTCCAACAAAAAAGATGATCAGGTGCAAATTGGTTTCGAAGCGTGTCATGTCCCTTTGGCGCTATGCAGTCATCACAGGATTGGTAAAAAACTGATTATTCGGGGATAGTCTGCAGCGGGTTCAGTCATGTCATGATATTATCTTGCTTTTTCATACTCTTAGGGCCATGATATGGTACAAAACCTATTTTTACCTGCAATGTTGTTGTTTTGTTCTGCTCTTTCGTGGAATATCCCATACATGATGCAGCAATACAGCTTATTTCCGAGAAGAGAGTAGCGTGCAAATGTCCCTACAAGTTTTATGACAACGGGGGGCGGGGGGTCGTGGTAACTTTTTGGAGCATATTTTGCCACCTATCCTGGAGTCTGTTAGATAGGTTTGTTAACATGTTTCTTTTATGGGCCTGTTAAACATAGAAAAACAGCCCCACAAACATGCCAAGTCGTAATCAAAATCGGATAATATCAACATGACGTTGAGAAAGAGGATGCTGTTAGTAGCAAATGTTTAGATCAATATATCTCAAAAACGGTTATGGTTACAAGAAAAAGCTATATAATCTTTTTTGTTGGAAATTTTTTAAGCTATAAATTCGTCATACATTGTTTTTCTGAAGACGTGACCGTAGCTGAGATATTTAGGAAACGTCACTTTTGGTGACCTTTGACCCCGTATAAAAAGTAACGCTGCACTCGGATCGATGAGGACTTTTGATATGGAAAATACATATTGGCCGAGCCCAGGCGAGCCAAGTGTGTGGACGGTCCAGACAAGCGACTTTGGCAGGTGTCACAGGCGCTCGTGCGACTTCCGATCGGAATGGGTTTTGGGCACGAGCCAAGGCGATTCGTGACGAGCTGTCAAATGCCGTCCACATGTTGGCGGCCTCGTCTGACTTCGGCTCGCCTGGCCTCGGCCAATATCTATTTGGCACATGCCATTTTGTTCAACATGCCAGTACTAAGGTTCACACCAAAATTCAGCTTATCCCTAATTTTTCCGACGCACCATATTAAATTTCTCCGGACTATTATCTGAAATCATATATGCTCGCATTTAATTCTGAAGCTGGGTACTAATACCCATCATTATATGTAGTTCGAAAGATGATCGTATGAACACGTTTTGCTTGTTGATTTTGACGACACATGAAGCTTGTGAAGCGGCAGCTTTGATTTCTGCCACAATGCATGCTCCCAATGAATTAGCTTCATGGAAATAAGCAAGAGGGGCAAATTCAATCTTGGCGCGTAAGGTTCAGAAATATTTTGGAAATGTTTCGGAAATACTCGAATGTTTTCGAAACATTCACCTTAAGTGTGACTACGGCTTCATACTTAGAAAAGTCGTATCCAAGAACGCAGCATAAGCACATGAAACGTACTTACACCCAACCTGAAAGCTATGTTTTGTAATAGCAAGCAACCACAATCAGCGGAGTGATCACAAGTAGTTCAAACCACCTGTAAGCAACAATATCATCAACATGTTACAGGAATTATTAATATATTATTAAAATATAATACTATGACGATGCAGCATTCAATTTCAGAGAACGCGACAGTTTCCATTATCAGATTGATTATATTGCTTAGTTAGACAGACACTCATAGTATGAGAAATCTGTTGACAGCATTGATTTTTTAGTCATATTCATGCGATTCAATTTGTCCTGGATGCTAGGGCAATTTTGGGAAATTTATAACTGCAGCCAACGTTTTCAGCTGATATGACTTATCGAAATACGTTCCACAAAGTGCACGAGTACGAAATCCACTGATTTGACAAGTGTTCCTCTAAGCCATGTACATGGCGTGGAGGACTATAGTACATAGCCTGGAGTACATAGCCTGCTCCTATGTATTTTTCGCCATGCACTATGGCGTGTGGCGCTATGTTTTATTACAATCCCGAAATCGACTATGTACATGGCGCCAAAAATCTATAAATTATGGCGTCTGGCGCTATGTGTTTTTTCCGCAGTCCTTTGATATTGAAGTACAATGATAGTTAACCCACGACAATCCTTATTGGGTATTTAATTTGAAGTTGGTAGAAAGTTTTATTCAGTAGCTAATGATCAATGTATGCGAGTGAAAAGTTACGAATTCTACGACAACTGCGAATAACATTCTGATACCTATTCAGATACCTATTCAGAACTAGATTAACTAATAGCTCGGTCCGTAGTCCTCCATCTTAACCTGAATTCGAACTACGGACCCCAAGCATTACAAGCCTTGCTTACCCACTAAACAATTTAAAAACTACACGCCAAAAGTTTTTGAGCTATGGTGTCAAGCGCTACGTGTTTTTTTCAGCGCACTTCTATCGACAATACACAAGAATTACTTGCTCAAATTTAAACATCCCCTCACACAGTATAGCTGCGCTTTATTACATAGTGCCATGAGCCATATTACATGGCTCATGGCACTATGTAATAAAACGTGTGTGGCCATAATTTCTGCGCCGTGTAAGTTTGGCGCTGGGAGCCATACTGCATAGCTCAGGGTACTATGTGCATAGCGTGTGGGACCATAAATGGTGCGCCATGATACATAGGACCACGCGCTATGTAGATTCTGACATTATGGCATATATATATATATATATATTATTAGCGTATGGGGCCATAAACAATGCGCTATGTTACATAGCTCTGGGCGCAATGTGGATTTTTTTCAGTGCACTACTCTGGATGCAAATAAAACGAAGCTATAGATGTAAGTAAAGTGTGACAGCATTTCACCATGTACATCGAATAAATCGTCATTGCAAATGATATCGTAAAAGGTTCATGACGTTGTTTTAACTCAAAGACTATAAACGAAAGTTAATAGTTACACAATTTCACAGATAATAACGCCCAGACATGAAATCCATCAACAAAAATGGGACTTAAGCCGGCGCCAAACGATGCTTCCAACACCCTCCAACGTTGGGCACTTGATGGTTGGACGCATCGTGTGGCCGATGCGACAGCTACCAGTGCCCAATGTCCAGCGCCCAACGTTGGAGCTGGAACATGTTTGGTCTATTGCCGGTTTTTCAATATTTGACTCAAACGTTGGAGGCAAACGTTTGAATCAAACATTCACCGCATTGTTTGGCGCCGGATTTTATGTAACTGTAACCTCCTCATCGCAATCAAAAACTAAATGAAATAGCATCGAATAATCATCGAACAAATACATACATACTTTCACTCGCTAGCTTGGCTTGGGTAGGTCAACTGAAATCGTCATATCTTTCCTGATTTTGCATAATTATTTAACAAGTTACAAGTGATACTCCAGTAAATTTCGAATAACTGTGCTCTGCTCCAGTGTACTGAAAATGAAAAAAACGAAGCGTTTCCAATCAATTTAGTGCAGTGAAATTGTAAGCGATTATCATGAATTATAAATTAACGTTTATTTATTTGTTGTTGTATGTCGAGGCCAATATCCTTGATACTTGGCTTGGTCAGGAGCCAGGACATGTACCAGAAAGTTCAAACTATACTGCCTTTTACTGACACACGGTTTCGAAATTACAGACTTTTTAAGGACGTCGCTTTTTGGTGGTTATATTTCATTTAAATCTTTTCCGAGTTCCACTTTCCTCCCCCTCCCCACGCTCTCATGACACTCTCAGTCCATGACAAAATTAATGAAGTAATTATTTTACATGATTTAATATATTTTAAAATTTTAATCAGTGTGTGCTTGTTAACATGCACGCCCCTTCAGTGTTTTTGGAAAGTTTTCAGCGAGTCTACAAATCATACAGAAAAATTATGTCATTAGAGGTTGCTGTCGTTGCAGGAAGTGTCTTTTTTTGTTATTTTATTGGTTCATTGTTTTACAATCATTTGATGGTTGATGATGTTGTAGGCATACATTATTTATGTAATTATTCAAATTGTACGGTTTCGCCGAAATAAAATTGACACTCAATGAATATTTGAAATGATTGGCGAGCATAAATTTTTAATATGAAATATTTATGAGTATGAAAACGAGTTTCATCGATGCGATCAACGAATTTACTCAACGTGTCAGAGAAAAATGTGTTTTGTGGTAGCGTATGTGATTTTTATGTAAACAAAATTATGGAAAAATTAATTTTCGATTTTAAATTGAGTGCGTTATCGAACTGAATTTTTGCGTTAAATCCGGTATAAAGATTATCTTATTCATGAATTATCTGAATATCTTAATAATATTAACTAGATTCAATTGAGCAAAAATATAATTTTGGTATTGAAGGCAGATTTTTGGCTGATTATAAAGTAAATTCACCTTTGCCGACAAAGTGAATCCACCGACTGACAACCAGACTAAGATAAATGCAATTTATTTCTGCTCACTTGAAAATTGTGCATCGCAAATAAGATATTACATTAAATAATGATGGATACATTTTAATGCTCAGATGGCAGTAAAAACTGAAGGCTTTTAAAGCCATGAAAGACAGTAAAGAGGCCAAAGAAGCTGATTTTCGAGGAATCGATGCTTAATTATTGAATAAAGATTAGAAAAAAGTGAAGAGAAAATAAAGAATATGAGACGGAAAAAATAGGAATATGAGACGGAAAAAATAAGAAAAGCTCCAAAAATCCCAGCGTGCAAATGTTAAAGGAGTAAATAAGCACAAAAGTCGGTAAGATAGATATTTCATATCACGAAAAGAAGATATTCATCAGAACAAATGACTTCCTGACCGCAATATCCAGGCAATCCAGCATTTCAAAACACCATGTACCTGGGTAGTTTCAATTGGTCAAAAGATGGAGTAAGATTATTACAAACTTAATGTGTTCCTACATAATATCATATGATATGAACGTGTCCTAGGACACGCCTTACCTAAACACAACTAAGACTTAAAAATAGCAGTTCTGTTTCAGCAGGATTAGTTACAATGAAAATTTACTGGAAGACAAAACATGCATTTTTTCAAGTGCCCGTTGTCCTGCTTATGCTTTAGTACACTCCCTTACTTTTTGGGGAAAAACTTACTTGTGTGCTGAGGGTAAAATCACCGGAAACCACGAAAGATGAGGACCCGTTTTTGGGTGAAAAAAGGCAAAGAAGAGCCAAAAATATGTCTACTTTTAGATGCACATATTCTGACACAAAGAATTTTAATTATGTGGTTAGGGGGTACTAGACAGCAGGGGCCATATTGCAAAAAATCGCAAATGGAAAAAGTTTGGGTGATTTCTCGCAAGATGGGAATTTTCCTATAATCGAAAAATCACGAAATTTTTCGGTGAAGGGAAAATTAATAATGCATTTGGAGTAACTATACCTAGCACTGAGCTGGGGAATAGTCCCATTGAAATGCTCGCAAGTTCTTTTTGAATATATTTTTGAAAGTAGTTATAGTTGCGATCCTTGAAAACAGTCACTTTGAAACGACTCGGATACATGGAAAAGTACGCACGTCCTAACAAAATGAGCACTTAGACTCATATCAAGTGGCAGTGGAACCTCCACTAAAGCTGGTATCTATATATGCTATTGGCTTTCAAAAGTCCTTTTACCATTTCGCCTATCGATTAGCATAAAAAAGGTGATTCAAAAAATACATATAAACTTCTTATATATCCTCTTTTAAAGTACTGAAGCCACTTAGTCAATTATTGTAATCTGATGAAAGAGTATGATCACTGTCAGAGCATTTTTATGGATCGGTCAACATCTTGAATCATCTTCAGTACCCACACTTTTGACTCAAAATATTCTTAACTCAATTCCCTGGAACATTGGTATTGCGTGAACAATCTGCCTCTGAACATCACAAAATGTCAAGTGCTTCTCTCGAAAAACACCTCTCGTACATTATACGGGCCTTTGGGAGTCACTAAATCCCGACGAATGCTAGTTGAATTTAAGCCAAGCACTGCATATGCTGATAATGAGCCAAAAAGTACATGCTGCATGATATTCAACAGCACGAGCCAACACTTTTCCCCCACAATATCCAAAGCTTCCTTTAAAAACTGAGTTACCAAGGCTATCTTATCCTACTCTTTCTAGTCTACCGACCTAATTTCTTTTTTATGACTAATTAATTATTTAATTTCGTTTTTGTTTTTAATAATTTCGCATGCTCGATATTGTGCCCTACAGTAATTTTGCTGCTATATAGTTATTTATTGAATATGAACTTACAAGTTTTTAAATTTGATTAGTTTTTTATTTTTATTTCTTGTTTATGTAATTTTATACCTTTTTCGGTGAAATAAATAAATAAACAAATACAAATTCTACTTTTAACAGCAAAAATTCTACTTTTAAGAATAATTTATCATAGAATTAGTCCATGACGAAATCGCGTGTGCAGAAGAAGCTTAATTAAGGTCAAACGTAATGAAAATCAGCTTGCAGAACATGAGTTGGAAGAGAAAGTCTTAAATGGCTGAACTATTAAGCGCAGAACTGAATAGCTGTCATATATTTTTGATTGAGATTGTTTATCATAAAACTTGTACGTCTTTCTTCTGTGAAGCCACAGTCACAATTTTCCCCCACTGTTTTTAGACACTTTTAAATTGACTTATTGGTATTGGCTAGATCATTACTCTTGATTGAAAAATCAATTAAAATTTTCAGCTCCAAAGGGTTTATTGTTTCCTCAATCCGTTTCATTGTTTCTTGAGAATCTTGCTAAATTTTTTGATTTACAATTACACCTTTATTAAAGCACTTTCATGGTGTGATATTCACGCTTATGTTCGGTACATTAGCGAAAGTAGGCTACTGCTTTAAGGGGGCATAGCACCTTCAAATTGATTTTTTTTTTCAAAGGTTAATTTTAAATTGATTAAAAAGACATGTCTTAATGAAATTTGAAAACGATGTTGCGGCCCAATGTTGTCTGCTACAATTTTTTTTAAAAAACACCAAAGAATCACAGCGTGCACGATAATTGCCCTAAAAAAAGTCAGGAGAATAAAAGAAAAATGAGTTTTTAATCAGCATCAAACAAAGCGGCCTTAGAATGAAGTAAAAGAAAAACAAAACTCTAGCGCACCTGAACCGCTTGAAGTACTAATGTTCGATAAACAGTAGAAGAATCGTGCAGATTCTGAGTGTTTTCATTCTAACACATGCGGTCCAACCTGTTTCGAGTGCAAAATCACTTTGATCCTAACAATGCATTTAAATTCATAGGGTGGACAGGATTTCAGGTATTTCAAATTTAGGAAAGCCAAACACTGCAAAACTTTCAAAGCAGCATAGCATAACATAAACAAAAAAAGTCTAGCGCATCAGAACCGCTAAAAAACTAATTTTCGAAGAAATTGTCTTTGAGTGACAAAAAAGTGTGGAAAGACGTAATACACTGTTTTGTAGAATCATATCAACCATTCCTTATCCAAAGCAACAAAACTCAACTATAACACAAATGATGAAAATGTTCAGTGCTGGCAACACTTTCCGAACGAAGCAGCAATAAGTATACCATAACAAGCTCCTACTCAAATCAACTTATCCTTTGAATTTCGTTCTCATGGGAGGATTTCAGCGAAATTTTCAGCGGTTAAACGTTGTTTGAGGCTGCCATCCGAAAAATGTTCAAAACTCGGAAAATTGAAAAATTGGGTTCTTATTTTTATTGCAAATGCTTTGCATATGAGTACGTAATTTGAAGCATCTGTTGGTGCAATATTTACGGAAATGGCTAATGCTGGTTAGCCTGTGTCAGCAGCAAAGCAAAATACATTCCAAATTTGCTTCACGTTAAGTTAAACCCAACCAGTAAATTTCGTTTCGATGGAATCACTGCGCTGGAAGTTATACGGGTGAAAAGAATTTAAGGGTAAACACCCTCAAAACTTTTCAAATGTTTAAAGCGTTAATATTTGTTGTTAATTTTCATTGCAGGATCATTCCCATTTGCAAATCTAATGACATAATCGCTCAGTAAGAAAATTCCACAAAATTACAAAAATTATGACGATGGACAAAGATAAACATTTATCAATCCTTTATCAATTTATCAAAAATCAAAAAATTTTCAGGATTTGAAAGTTTTTTTTCAGGAGCCTGCCGTAGCTACAGGGTTACCCGCACCATCTTGAAAATCCATATGTGCTAAATTTTAGTCAACATTAATACGCTCTGCAAATTTCACGTTGATCCATTGTTTTTCTTAGAAGTGTGGCGACTAACCGAGAAGAAGACGAGCTTCGATATCCGACCACGAGAGGCGTTGAAGAGCAGGAGAGAAGGAGAACGTGAAGACAAAGAGTACGACTGAAACCGCCATGACAAGCAGATCAAACACGAGAACGTACTTTGTAATTATATGTGAATTATTGGATTAAGAAATAAAATAGGATTGTGCCTTGTGAATAATTGTATATATATATATATATATATATATATATATATATATATATATATATATATATATATATATATATATATATATATATATATATATATATATATATATATATATATATATATATATATATATATATATATATATATATTTTATATTTCCCTACAATATCTAAAATATCTCCTTTTCTACCAAAGATTCACTTGCCATTTTTAGATGCAAGGAATAAACTTTGAGTGTGAGATCCCCTAATCTCTTATAAAGCCTATTTATAAGAGATTAGGGGAGATTAGCGATAGAACAGTTAAGAATCGAGACGAGGTAATAGGGCGGCTTGGAAAAGTGGCAACAATAGGGGAAGATGAGCTAGTTGTATCATTTGATGTTAAGGCTCTGTTCCCAAGCGTGCCAGTAAAACAAGCACTTACGTTCTTTGAGGACTGGCTATTAGAGAGGAATAGCTCACCGCAGGGGAGGAAGAGGGCTAAAGACTTTTTGAAACTCGCTACGGTTTGCATGAATGAAAGTTATTTTACTTTCAGGAGGAAATACTTGAAAGCGATGAAAGGTGTTGCAATGGGAAATCCTCTATCCCCACTTATGAGTGAGATATTTATGGATAGACTAGAGAAGAAACTTTAAGAAGAAGGTTCGCTTCCTCGGGTTTGGCTGAGATATGTAAATGATATTCTAGCTATAGTTAAAAAAGATGCTTTGGGAGAAACGTTGGAGAAGTTGAACCAAGCACATAAAGACATCCAATTTTCAATGGAAATCGAAAAGAATGAGAAACTACCCTTCTTGGATTTAATGGTCATAAGGGAAGAAGGTCTTTTTAGTTTCAATATCTACCGGAAGCCCACACACACCCAGAGGACAACACCATCCACGTCTGATCATTGGCATTCCCAAAAAATGGCCCCCTTTATTTCGATGATTCACTGGCTATTGAAAGTGCCCATGGATCAGGATAGTTTTAACTCAGAAGTTAAATATATTAAAGATACGGCGAGAAAAAATGGATTTTTCAGAGAAAATTTCAGAAGTTTTGCTTTGATTGTATAGACCAGGGGTGGGCAAACGGTCGATCGCGATCGACTGGTCGATCGCAAATAGTTCGACAGTCGATCACAGACATTTTTAATAATTTACTAGGTTAATTTAAAATGTGAACTAAAAATTTAGTAGACGATTTATTCAGTACATTTTGGAATGGGCCTTGGCTTAATAGATCCAATCGGACAGTACACGCAGTTTCAGTTCACACAAAAGCTCGCAGAGCCTTGGTGGCGGAGAAGCCAAAGGGAAAACTCGAGATAGCTATGCTCTCGATTTGTGCAATTTATAGATTTATATAATTTTACTAAAACTGCTACACTAAATCTCGTATACGGTTGTTTCATTTCCTTAAATCTCTCTGTTCTAAAGTATACACTTTATATTTTTGCTTCCCGCTATACACCTTGCCTGCATTTGCATTCGTCTCCCTGCTACCGAGATAGTAAATTGTCGCACATAGCGCAACATTAGATAAAATAAAATTTTAAATTACAATCTTTTCACCCCATTTTAGTTTGTTCAGTTCATTCTTTCGAACGAAAAATTGACATTTGGTGTTTGAATTTGAAAATTGAATTGTGTAAATGTGTTTTCAATTACAAAATCGTTCGAAAATTGAAATTCTTGACATCTTATCCGTCAGAAATGATAAGTGTGTCCGCTTTTCTCCATTTGTAAAGTTTTTGGTCGAAAGAATGACCAGATAATGGAGACATGTCAAAATTTAGCTTCACGATTAACTCAGTACTAGCCTAAAGAATTGGCGTGAAATAATTGGAGACACGTGCCAAAGCTATCTGCATTTTCAAAGCGAAAGCATGTTCCAAGCAATTTTGCACGTTTAAAAGTGAGCACAACCCTTGCTTATTTTCAAGCTAAATTTTTGGCGAAATAAATTTCAGGTGAAAATTTGCATGAAAATTTAACGTGAAATCGAAAACAGTACTAAGCTTTAGATGGCTAAGCTGAGGAAGCTTTTTGCAAAGATTTCTGAATCTTTTGCCTGAAATTATTGCATTTTTGGACACATTTGGAGAAAAACATGAACAATTGGAAGATCCAGTATGGGTAAAGAAATAAGCATTTCTTATGGATTTTCTGGGCCATTACTGCTTGCTTAGTTTACAATTACAAGGAAAAGGAAAATATTGTTGACTTGTTGAGTTCGGTAAATGTTTTTTAAGTAAAATTAAAACATTTTGCTTCACAATTAAATAGGCAAAATTCTTAAATATTTTCCATATTTAGAAAAACATATTAAACTTACTGGTGAATGGAAAATGCAAAAGCTGAAAGACATCCTTCAGTTCGCGAAAAAGTCCGGGGCCTTCGGTGGCCGCTTGGACTGCATTTTTTTTTCTCCTGGCTCATTTATCTGGTCTCACTATGGACCAATAGGTCTACTGGTGAATGTAAACTACTGGTGAATGTAAACTACTGGTGAATGTCTACTGGTGAATGTAATTATGAAATGTTTTGTCCTGAACTGGAAAACTTTAAACAAGAATTCGAGAGACGATTTGCAAATATCAATAGCCTTCAACCGATTTTTGAATTTATTTCACTTCCTTTCATAGTATTCGAAAACCAGGATATTTCATCAGCTCATACTTTACAATTGAATTCATCGGATCTAGAGTTAAAAATTTTAACAATAGCACGCGCAAATAAAAGTTCTTTTTGGATTTTATTACCATAAATAATATCCATTATTGAGATTGGTGGCAATCAGGCTATTTGCATTTTTTGCTTCCATTTATGTGAAGCAACGTTTTCTCAAATGAAAAACATCGAATCGCAACTTAGGAGTTCACTGACTGATGGCCACTTAATGGCATCTATTGGATTGTGCATCAGTGCTTACAAGGCTAACTCTACAATACTTTTTGATAAAATGGAGTGTCCCATCACGTCTTTGTCCACGTGACAAAG